>CALZFC010000053.1:1040000-1120000 GCA_945643635.1 Allodiplogaster sudhausi
TCGTTTCCTCTCCCTCACCCATCAGCTATGAATACTGCAGTTACAGTAGCCCGAGAACTATCTACAGCCTAGGAATTGGCTCGTCTTGCATTGAATGTGATTTAACAACCCTTGTTCACTTCGGTGGAGGATTAACCAATCGATCGCGTTGTTTTATTAATAGTCTCTATCATCTTCGAAATCCCAATTTTTTTTCTTCATATTTGCCTATGCGTGGCCACATCTCAATATCTCCCAACCCGACCTCACTTTCTGCCTCATTCCACTTCCAGAGTTCAACAACACCACATGTATAAACTTGTTCAAGCAGTTGGTTGTGAAATCCCAAGCAGTTTATCGTCCACTACTACAGTGGAAACCGAAGTCGCAAGAGCAGAAGCAAAACAATAAAGACGAGAGAAAACATTATGTATACAATAATCGGCCTCGGGCCTAACAACGTGGATTGGTGTGGCTGCTGTGGACGGGTGGGCGGAGCCAACTAGCGGTTGGCCATGTTGACGCGGAGCGGGCGGCCGTTGAAGTCGGCTCCATTGAGCTGGCTCACGGCATTCTGCGCTCCGGCCTCGTCATTAAACTCGCAGAAGGCGAATCCCTTCGGACGGCCCGTCTCTCGGTCGTACACCAGCTTCACGTTCAGCACGCTGCCCGCTTGGCTGAAGGAAAAAGAATTAATATTTAATTGTAATATAAAATTATTTCAAGTTTCTTTTACAAAGAGAATATAACACATCCAAGATAGATGAAGAAACCCTCGATTCTCAGCGTAATCATAGCTGTCCTGGCATGTTGACAGCAGTTTTCAACAAATCGATCTATTTCGCGCCCTATACGATTGGACAAGGAATTGTGACGGGCTGACCACCGGGTGCGTAAATTAATTTGATTTCAAAAGTATGCGCATCATCCTACATGTAAAATTTAGGCAGCCAAAAGAAGCAGGTTGAAATCTGAAACAGAATAAAACCCAAGATCTTGGGGGAATTATGATTCTTTAGGCCCCTGAAGAATAGTATGGGCGACAAAATATAATGAGATGATAACGTTCCCTGAAAACTAAGATTTAGGAAAAATTATAGATCCTAAGGCCCCTGAATATTCGCATGGGCAACAGCAGAAAATGCACACAGACAACGCTGTCTGATTCCTAAGGAACAACTTTCAGAAAAGTCCAAAGAAGACTCGAATGCACGTTTAATACTACTTTGCCTCAATCTACGACTCAATGATAATGGCAGATGCTTAATGAGGCTTAACGAAAAGTGCAAACGAACTCCCCCTCCGCTCTTGCTATGACACATGTGTAGCATTCTTTCGCAGCCGCTGTTCTTCATCAACACTCAATAAAAATGGAACAGTCCTCAACCTGAGGAATTGTCCGATGTCGTCCTCGGTCGCCTGGAACGGGATGTTGCCAACGTAGACGGTGTTTGGAGATGACTGTCGAGACGCCATTTCTTCTCTGTTCAGCAGAAAGCACGAGAAAAAAAACCTGGAAAAGGAAAGATTGAAATAACGAAGTCACTCGTATGAAATGAATCGTGGAAATGCCTTAGGAGAGGCAGTTGGGCAACACAAAACAGACATGTTGCTTTGAGGCAGTTGTTTACAGTGGAAACGTTTAGCTGGTAACGGAAATTGCATAAATATTTTCTTAACACGTCAAAATAAGACGGAAAAAAAGGAAGAAAGAAACGGGTGCTGCCGAAGGGAGCATAAGGAATTTAGGATAGGTAGAAAAGAACTACAAAATACCTTGGCTTGCGGATCAGAATAGTATTTGCGCGCGAAAACATTCAAACATTCTCAGATTGGAATGGCTCAATTTAGTGCGCCTGATACAGCGGGACTGCTGTGACGTTTCTGGCAGCTAGTATATTCGTAATTTTCGATGAAGACGGTCTATTTAAATAATGCTTCTCGATTTTTTTATATATATTTTTTAAGCGTCAGAGAAGCAGGCTTTTTCTCCTGTAGTCCCCGTGTCTTGTTTTACTAATCTCGTTTTTGTAACGGTTGCTCTTTCGGCTCTTATTGCTTCATACAGTATTGCAAAAAAAAATTTTTCCAAACAAACGGCCTCTTTTTACATAATTTTACATAAATGGCTGAAAAGTACCTAAAATTATTTCCAGATCGAATATTGAAGCCTAGCCTTGCGTAAGCCTGGTTTGATGAGCCTTACTGTGCTAAACAGGCCTTAGGGGCTCCCGAAGGTATCCAATTCAAAAACACGCAACTTCCCACCTCGTGCCAGAAATATGCACCAGAGCATTCTTCGTCAGTCTATGAAAGAACGAAAGGTCGAACAGTCACACTGCAAGACGGGAGATTTGAAAGAAGATAATAGGTAGAAGAGAAAGAGAGAGAAAGAGAGGAGAGCGAGAGAGACGAGAGCGAGAGAGAGAAAGAAATAGAACAAAACACTTATTAAGTACAATATGCTCCAGCCTCACAGTGATAATAGTGATAAACTTCGTCTCAAGATGCCAGTTCTCTCTAATACTCAGGCCCTGAAATATTAAACCAATACTTCCTAGACCGAGTTCGTTGTGGTGATGATGAGATGAACCGTAGAGTGGAAGCACTGCTGAATATGGCGAACGAGAGTCGACTACGAATGGAATGGCTTTCCAGCCAAGTCACCATTCGACGTCATCTTCCAGCAACCGTGACACAAGGCGAAGGAGAAGGATTTTGGGCTTCCACTAACATTCCATTATCTATTTGGTACTTGGCGAAGAAGATACTGTGATTGTCAAGGAAGGAGGGAGGGAGAGAGAGAGAGAGAGAGAGAGAGAGAGAGAGAGAGAGAGAGAGAGAGAGAGAGAGAGAGAGAGAGGGAAAAATGGAGGGAGGGAGAGAGATGCTCTACTACGCGGCAATACTGCTGTGCAGCACGAACAGCGACATCGTCTTGTGAAATACCGCCTACACATAGAAAGAGAAAGCCAGAACTGCAGAATCGAATTAAAGCAATAATTATCGCTCTGGAATGTTTGGAGGCGAATAAACCTTACTTCCGAGTAGGGAAGTTCGATGAATTCCGAATGATACAGAAAGAGAGAGAGAGAGAGAGAGAGAGAGAGAAGAGAGAATGAGAGAGAATGAAACGATTTGTCCCTCTAGACATCGCACATGTAGTTCTAGTTGCAGCGGTTGCAGCGGTGATGACGTTGAAATCCAGAGGAAGAGATATGCGTAACTGGTGAAGAGGGAGCAGCGCAACCATGCCAGTGCTTTGATATTGAAGTGGGAGATGAACTAGGACGGCACGGAGTAGCAGTTTAGCTGGGAAGAGCGAATAAACCCAAAAAAGAGAGAAATAAGCTCTGACATCGAGCAAAGTGAATGAAAAGGACGAGAGGCCCAGACTTAAAAGAGAGAGAGAGAGAGAGAGAGAGAGAGAAAGAGAGAGAGAGGGGGAAAGAATGGAAAACTAAATACGGAGACATTCAAGCAAATAAAATCCTGTAAATCAAAAGCAATAAAAACTCCCAAATAACTTGACCCTTCAGTTCATTGCTAGCCATAGTAATATACAACCGGTAGGCGCAATTCGCAGAGTTCTTGAGAGCGGCAAAAACATCTTGACTAGCAATCTTATTTGGACTACGAAAGCGTAAATCGGCCAGGCATGGCAAAAATAAAACGTAAGCAACTGCAAGTGATCCGAAAAATGTCGACTACGGCAGCTAAAAAGCGAAAAGAAAAAAGCATGACACAATACAACAGTTAAAAAAGCAGCTCCGCAAACATAGAAATAAATAAATAAAATTATGACATCTTTTTTAAGCAGTCCTTTTGAATCTGAAAATACAAGCATGATAAATTCAAGAAATATCACGGCAGCACAACACACTCCGCTGTTGGAAGTGCACTAAATTAAGCCGATCACATCAAAGAATGTTTGAAAGTTTTCGCGCTTAAACAAAGGTCCTGACACGAAGCCAAGCTTACTGTGTATTACTTTATTTTTCTTACTTTACTTTCTCTGGATTTCCTCCAGCTTCCGTTACTCAGGCTATACGTTTGTCGTTTTTGGGTTTTCTGTGGCGTTTTTAGACATGTTTCAAGCTATTTTGTCCTTTCATCAACTGAAGTTGCCGAAAACAATAGCTCCATTGATCTGATAATTTGATGTATTCTCTTGTTCGCATCTGTTTTGCCCATTCAAGGGAAGATATACGTGATCGAAGCCTCTTATCATCTTTTTTTTAGTAGCTCCAATGCCTCTCCTAAGATCATTGCGTTTTTCCTGGATTAATTTAATGCGTGTGATTGAGCTTTCCTTTTCCAGGTTCTTTTTTCTCGTACTTTTTGACGAAGAGAAGAAGAGATGGCCTCCCGAAACTCTGCAAACACCGTCTACGTTGGCAACATCCCGTTCCAGGCGAACGAGAACGACATCGGAGAATTCCTCAGGTTGAGGACTGCTGCTTTTTAATTGGGTGTTGATGAAGACCCGCAGCTGCGAAGGGGTGCTACTCACATGTCATAATGGGAGGGGGGAGGTCTTTTGAACATTTCGTCGCTAACAAGCCTCATTATGCAGCTACCCATATAATATAAAGGACCTGGTCTTTTCGGAAAGATTTCAGAGTGTAGATAGGGGAAAGTTTGTAGAAGGAATGCATTCGAGTCTCCTTTGCCCAGTCTGCTGAAAGTTGTAGCTCACCATCAGGAATCAGGCAGCGCTATCTATGTAGATTTTATGCTGTTGCCCATGCGAATATTCAGGGGCCTTAGGATCCATTATTTTTCCTAAATCTTAGGTTTCGCCATTTTCAGGTTCGCAGTCCCAACTAGCTTTAGGAACGAAGATGCTGCCATTGTTATAGCTGTCGTGATTCGTTTCTGAAAGATGTGGCGGTAGAGGATAGAAGAGGAAGACGACAGTTCATTAATATTTATTGGATGGGAGGGCAGTCGAGCTACTGCTTACTGAAAGTAGCTCCATAGGAATCGGTCAACATTATCTGCTCATTATATTCTGTCGCCCATGCTATTGTTCAGGGGCCTAAGGAATCATAATTCCTCCTAGATCTTGGTTTTATTCTGTTTCAGATTTCAACCTGCTTTTGGCTGCTCAAATTGTTACATGTTGGAGGATGGTCATACTTTTGAAATCAAATTAATTGTGATCCGGTGATCAGCCCGTCACAATTCCTTGTCAAATCGTATAGGGCGCGAAATTGATCGATTTGTTGAAAACTGCTGTCAACATGCCAGGATAGCTATGATTTCGCTGAGAATCAAGGGTTTCTTCGTTATATTCTCTGTGTATTATACATTGCTTCAGAACGAAACGTGGATAACTAGCTAGATGAAAAAACCTGAAATAGTTTTATATTACAAAATTTCTTAATATTAAATCTTTTTCCTTCAGCCAAGCGGGCAGCGTGCTGAACGTGAAGCTGGTGTACGACCGAGAGACGGGCCGTCCGAAGGGATTCGCCTTCTGCGAGTTTAATGACGAGGCCGGAGCGCAGAATGCCGTGAGCCAGCTCAATGGAGCCGACTTCAACGGCCGCCCGCTCCGCGTCAACATGGCCAACCGCTAGTTGGCTCCGCCCACCCGTACACTGTTGCGTGTGACCAATCCTGCTGCTCCAATTCACTTCGTTTGGCCTGAGGCCGTCACTTTAACTTTTATTATTTGTAATGTATTTGCCCCAGTCTTTATTGTATTGCTTCTAGCTTATACGCTATTAATTTCCATCGGTGAAAGCGGACGATAAAGTATGGAATTCAACATACTTGTTCATTCCTTTGTTGCAACAGGATGGTCATACACAAGGTTTGTGATTGGGAATTGAATGAGAAGGGGGCTCTGGATGTGGGATAAGGTGGGTAGTGAAAGTGTTGTCTGACTTTCTTTGAACAGCAGTGAAGATATGTAATGTAACTCATCATGAAGATTAGTTCATTAGGATGTGATGAAGAGTTCTCATGGCTTACAAGGGAACCATCTAAGCATAAGGTGGCGGATTTTGATCGCACTTGTCTAGATCGATAGTCCATGTGGAGAAATGATGATAACCATATTCATTTTTTCCTAAATGGCTTCCGGCGATTTTATATTGATTTTTAAAGTTTGCATTAAATCGCGGTATTTTGTGGCTTTAGCACTGTCAATGTCTTTCTTAAGCAATTGAATAGGCCTGCGGGGCGCAGTGGTTTACGTGCCTCAATTTATGCAAATTTAACCGACAGCCTCAATTTATGCAAATTTTTAAAAATCAATATAAAATCGCCAGAGGCTATTTAGGAAAAATTGAATATGCCAGAATTATTTTTTCGATCGTAGTAATCGATCTGGACAGGTGCGATCAAAATCCGCCACCTTACGCTTAGATGGTTCCCTCGTTAGGATGGGGCGCCTCAAACCCCGAGGAAGGATGAGTGAGGCCGGGGGTAGGGTGGAGAAAAAGGGAGAGCGAGGAGGGAAGACTGTTCTTTTTGTTCTGGTAACAATAGGAGGAGTCAAGCAGATGTGAGCGGTTTCCTGAAGAAATAGATAAACGACTAATTACTGTATCCGGACGCATATTACTCAATCATCTCATTGTGTTCATTCTTTTTACTTATTGTATAGATCAACTTCTTTTTTAACAGTTACATAAGTAATATTTCACTGTTTGTCAACCATTTGTTTTTGATAACACACTTAGCAAGCTGTTTTCTTCGATGCCAAAAGTGAAACATACTCGCCAATGTTTCTCGTTTTCCCTCTATTTCTCCATCTCTCTCTCTCTCTCTCTCTCTCTCTCTCTCTCTCTAACGCCCTCTCGTTATCTCTCTTTTCTATCGCTCTCTCTTCCTCTCCCCTCTATCTCCCTCCCTCTCTCTGCCTCTTGTTTTCTCTTTCTCTCTCTCCCTCTCTCTCTCTCTCTGCAGCTTCCTGGATAGCGGCGTGCGGCGGGAAATATATTTTGGCCGCGGCGAGTAAAATGTTAATTGCCAAATATCGATGCGATTTGTTTGTGTGATTCTAAAAGTAGTTATGTTTGTTATGGCACAATTTTTTTTTAACGTTTTTTTCCAGAGAAGCTCCACAAGGTTAGAATTGAAAGGAAAATTCCAGCGGAAAAAGCAACACATTCGGGAATCAATGGTTCGGATATTCAAGTGATCTGTTTGTATATAGCTTCATTGAGATGTGTCATTTAGTTTCTCTTCCCCCACCTCTCACTTTCGCGCGCTCTTTCTCTCTCGTTCTCTTTTTCGCTCTATCTTTCTCTCTTTCGCTCTTTCTCTCTCTCGCTCTTTCGCTGTCTCTCTCGCTTGCTCTCTCTCTCTCTCCCTCTCTTTCTCTCTCTCTCTCCCTCTCACTCTCTCTCTCTCTCTCTCTCTCTTTCTCTCTCTCACTCTCACTCTCTCTCTCTCTCTCTCTCTCTCTATCTCATACCGAGTGGCATGTTGTTTCTGGTCGGTGCAACTGCCATCTTCCCTTCGTCGTGCCAAGCGACTGGCCCGCCAGTTCAGCGCCGCCTTCCACGCTGTCAACTGCGCCGCCGCCACTCTTCGAGCAACGCCCTCTCTTACTTACTATTCTCGCTCAAAACTGCGATCCGACAAGTGGAAACACTGTTCCTTTTCCTGTTTATTATCTTGAAAGCAATGCTTTTGTCGAGAGAGGAAACCTCACCCTCTTCTATGGTTCTCAAATTCTAATGATTGAGATGAGATTTAAGGTTTTGACACGTCAGCAGCAGCAACATATTTAGGCATGCGCATATATGTATAACTGAATCGGTTCCGCTTAAAATGCGCTGTGGTTGGCAATGAAATAAAGACCTCCCGTTTCGTTATTCTTATTTTTTGTGTCTCACCAAAGGTACTTTCCATTTTCTGCAGAAAGAAATTTTATTAAACTCTAAAACATATTGAATAAACAGAGAAAAATTGCGATAGGAAATGTTATTCATCGAAAAAAGAGGAGAGAGAGAGAGAGAGAGTGTGAGAGCGAGAGAGAGAGAGTGAAAGAGATGGAGAGAGAGAGAGGTTTAATGTGGAAGTGATAGGTGTCACGAGAAAAATGTTGCGTTTGCAATCGCTCGTGCAGGAAAGAATGTCTTATTGAAAAATGACTGACGCGGCAACTTTTGATAAGAAATGGGCCAGCAGAGAGAGAGAGAGAGAGAGAGAGAGAAAGAAAGAACGGGAGAGAGAGAGAGAACGTGAGAGAGAGAGAGAGTGAAAGTGAACGAAAAGCTAGAAAGTGAGAGCAGGACTAAAAAATCATGTTTGCAAAAGAAAAAAAAGGCAGAAACTATAATATTGTTTGTACCTTCGCGAGATGAAACAGCCCGAGAAAAGAGGCGGGTAAGTGTTTCTGTTTTCTTCTTTTGCAAAAAAAAGGGAGGAAGAAGGGGGAGAATGTAAATGACTCGGTGAGAGAAATGATGAGTTCTTTATAAGCGTTCGCTTTCTCGCCCACCATTGCATTACAAAACAACTCCGTTCAACTGTGGCTTAAAACCTTTAAAATAAGTCGTCTTTATTTCCCCATTACAAGATGAAGAAAATAAATGTTAATACTTCTAGTGAAACTCTTTTTTATATAATCATTATGTAACCTTTAGTTTAGTTTGTGTTACTTCAATTTCAAGATGCTTTTATCTCCACCACGGTTGTTGCAATTGCTGTGTCTCTTCGCCATTCTCGTCCTCGATATATCCGCCGGATCCATCGACACGAACGAGCTTCCAGAAATCGAGCAATCATGTGGAGGATAGAAATGGAAGACGTGAAGTTTAATTAGTAATAATAAACATTCTGAAAAATATTAATCCCTTGTTTAAGCATGCAAGAATCAGCGTCGTGTCTTCTGCAAGAGGCCATCAATGTCGACAACATCAAGGTTTGTAAGTGAGCTCTACGCTGCTCTGAACGTTTAATTGTTATTATTATTATTATTATTAATACATATATGTATATATATATATATATATATATATATTCATTTATATAAACATTAGGCGAATCTTCGCCTCTTCACCCGCGAACCCCACCAAGCAGGAACCGCAGCGAATTTGCGTGTTGCTGAGAACATCAAGCGACTCTACGAAGAGGCCGGGCTTTCTAGTCAGCATTGCAAGAACTAGATTAAGCAAGACATGCTGTTTTTTCCTTATCCTTTGCAAAGCTTCCTGAGATAAAAATACGACGAAAAGCAAGATTTCCTCATTTCCATGTCTTCTCCTACTTTGAATCAATCACTTGTCGGTGCGTTGAAATCAAAGAACTGAAAGAAACTGCGAGTTTCCCAGATGTTCACATGACGTCATACGATGTTCTTCTATCGTATCCGGACTGGAAGAATCCGAATCGGGTCAAGATTCTCGATGCAAAAGGAAAGGAAGTCTTCGTGACGAGCGTTGTGGAGGAGCAGAGTGCGGAAGGTGAAATATATTGAATTTTTAAATATGTATTTTGTATATAATTACTATTGGTAAATATGATACAATTTGATTAATGTGGCAATTGGTTTACTTATTTATTAGTTTATCTTATTCAAAAACGAAGACAATACTTGAAGAATCATGCAAGGAAGTTGGACGAAAAATTCAAGACATTTTATATGTTTTTTTTTGTTGAGTACAATAAACAAGAACTATCTTTTAAAGTAATACTATTTCTCTAATTGGGTAGCACTAAAATAAAGTGGTCAAATCGAGGGTAGCCCTTTAATCTTGATAAGGCGCCGGCAACCAATGGCTCGCGTATTCGGCACCGGGCGTCGTTGAAGGCGACGTTGTCTATGCTCATCTCGGCAGACGAGAGGGCTTTGAGGAAGTCGCCAGGATGGGCATCGATGTCAAGGCGAGTGTCGAACTTGTTCACAAGAAAACAAAACAAACAAAATTAATATTTATTAATTAAATTTTAAAAAGGAACATCAAGATTGGGCAAGATTGCGTTGATGCGTTTCGGCGCCGGATTCCGTGGCGCCAAGATTAATGAAGCCCATCGAGCGGGAGCGGCCGCTGCCATCCTCTTCTCTGATCCACTCGAGGTGGCCAGAGATGGACTCGGTATCCACTTTTCTTTATTTCCGTGGAAAACGATGTCTTATTGTCAGACTTCTTCTCTCTTTTTCACTTTCTCCTTTTTCTCTCTTTTTCCTCTCTCTCTCTCTCCCTCTCTCTCTTTCTCTCTCTCTCAGATCACGTCTATCCCTCAACAATCTGGATGCCGGCGGAGGGCGTACAACGTGGCTCGCTCACCCTCGAGGGAGACCCGCTCACTCCGCTTCGCCCTGCCAAGCCGGGCGCTTACAGAAGTCGCACAATAGAAGAGGTTCGCAGATTATTTCCCCATCATCTTCTTCTCTGCCTTCGAGTGGAAGAGAACCCGGGCTTCAGGCGCAGTCAGAGGGCCTAATCATGGCAATGCCGGCCGTCCCCGTGAGCTACACGACGGCCCGCGAACTGCTCGGGCGAATGGAAGGGCCGGAAGTGCCCGAGGCATGGAGAGGCGGTCTCAATTTGACTTACAGGTACATCTTCTATTTCGTTCTTAAGCTTGAAGGCCCATATTGACCCACTTCAAGAATCGGTCCCGGCTTCCGCGACGGCGAAAAAGTGGTCGTCGACGTAAAAGGATCGGTTGAGATCAAGTGAGTTTGTTTTCTTAGATTCGCAACGAACTAAAATTTCTCGATCAATGAACTTTAGGAGAGCGAACGTATTCTCCTTTGGATTAGCGAATATATTTTCCGAACAAATTGCAGGAGGATTCAAAATGTGATTGGATATTTGCCGGGCGCTGAGGAGGAAGACCGCTACGTCATTCTTGGCAATCACTACGATGCTTGGGTCAGTGATTCTGCTCCCTTTTCAGAATGCTGTGGTGACATGCTATCGTTTTAAACCGTATATAATATTCATTTCTAACAACAAACTATATAAGACATACGGCTCGATGGACCCGAACTCGGGCACTGCGATTCTGGCCGAAGTGGCGCGCGCCATGGTCAACGTGTCGCGCTCGTCCGGCTGGAAGCCTTGTTAGATCGATTTCTTTTCTGTCAAATCCCATTTTAACCATACCGTACCCCAGCGCGCACTATAATGTTCGCGGCGTGGGACGCCGAGGAGTTCGGACTAATCGGATCGACCGAATTTGTCGAGGAGTTTCTGATTCCGCTCCAGGAGCGGGCCGTTGTCTACATCAATATGAACTGCTTTATGGGCAATTCGACAATGTCCGTTTCGAGAATATATTTTTTTTATATGTTTAAGATATATGATAAACGAAATTCAACCGATCGATGCCGTATCCAAAACTCCTAATTTGTCAGACAAGTCGACACAATTCCACAACTCTACGATTTCGTGGCGGGAGCAGCACGGCGAGTAGCCAATCCACTAGTCGAAGAGGTTGCCGCCGGTCGAACAACGGTCTATGACACTTGGTACAGTACCCAGGGGCATGGATCAAGCGGCTCGATCCGTGATTTCCGATAATGTTATTGATTAGAACTATCAACTAATCAATAATATCAGGCTGAAAATGGTGCCTCCTCCCTCGGGCGCGGACCCTCGCCTGCCAACGATGCCGATCCCGGCCGGCCGCTCCGACCACTCCCGCTTCCTCACCTACCCCGGTATTCCGGTTATCGACTTTAACTACAGGAACGAGACCGTCCACGACACGTACCCGCTCTACCACTCACTCTACGAGACACCCTTCGTCAGCGAACATCTCTACGATGTGCCCGAGTTTGCAGTGAGTGGAGCACTCAAACAGGCTTCTTTGAAATACTACAGCTCATGCGGCGTGCCAAGATTAATTAAAATCTTAAGAAAATTATTTACAGGGTTTTGCACTCGTGCATCCATAATATTCTAAAAGTGCTATGATTACTCACCCACCATTTGTCAACTGCTCGAGCCGTTACGATTTTTTTCCTGAATTCTACAATTTTTAATTAATCTTGGACCATTGTGACGTGCCGCTCGAGCCGGATCTCCTGGCTCGTGATTTGGCGGGAATATTTGAGATTTTAAATACTAATATTTAGGTCCACCGAGCGACGGCGCAGCTCTGGGCCGAGATGGCTCTCTCATTTGCAGACGAGCCAGTGCTGCCGATTAATATGAGCAGACTCGTCGACGAGGTACGAGTGGAAACTTTCTCTCTCTCACTCTCTCTCTCTCTCTCTCTCTCTTGCTCTCTCTCTCTGTCTATCTCTCTGTCTATCTCTCTCTCCTACTCTCTCTCTCCTCCTCCTCTTTCCAGATATCGCTGACCTACGTGCCGGTCGTTCGCGAGGTCATGGACTCGCTCGTGACCTCTTCTAAGGACGCGGCTCTCGCAGCTGCGAGCTCGGAGCTTGCGATGCTAGAGGCTGCTCTCGCGGTAATAATTAAAAATGAATGAATAAATAAATAAAAATTGAGAAAAGAAATTATTATAATGGTCAGCCTCTTACTCAAAACGAGTGCATGCCTTATGTGCACCGGAATAAATGAATGTAATAATATTTTGAGGATTTCAAAATGGCAATAGCCACGTTCGCAGTGGCAGAGGCGCGGGCTCGCAAGGGGCGCGCCAGCGAGAAAAGCAACTCGCGTCTTCTTGACGGGCTCAATCGACGGCTCATGACGTCAGCATAGGCATTATATATATATATATTTATTTATTTATTTTCTTAATGCTATTTTAAAGTATTTTTATGGCTACTGTATAATTGAATCTGTTTGAGACGAGAAAAAGGAAAGCAACGTAAATCAGGCTCGAACGCTGTTTCGTGGGCGCGACGGGGCCAGAAGGCCGGCCGCTCCAGCGTCATCTTCTCTTCGCCGTCTCCGGAAGCAACACCTACGCAGCGACCAAAGCGATGCCGGCAGTCTTCGAAGCGGTAAGGCTTGTTTTCCTCCTTTCTTTTTTGTGTGTGTGCTAAATCAATTCAATTATTATTGAATGTTCAGTGATAGGTGTTCAAGGCTGATGTCAATGGAAATGAAGAAAAAAAAACATGTTTTTCTCTTCCAGCTCTCCGCCTTCGAAGCGGCGCCTCATGCTTCGCGGAAAGTGGCCGGCCGCGCCGTCGCCCTCCAAATCAGCGTCGTCCTCCACGCGGTCAACTGCGCCACCGCCACTCTGCGACCATTCATCTAATGAAGCCCCTTCCTGTTTAAAAAAACATAATTCGGATGCGAAGAGCAGTTAGCGAGAAAGAAACGAAGAATGAGAGAGGCCAGAGAAGTAGAGGGTAAGGTACCCAAAGAGTATTTGGTTCTATAGCGGAGAGAGAGAGAGAGAACGAGAGCGAGAGAGAGAGAGAGAGAGAGAGAGAACGAGAGCGAGAGAGAGACAGAACGAGAGCAAGAGAGATAGAGAGGGAGAGAGAGAGAGAGAGTGGTGATGTAAGCACATTGACTGTGTTTGTTACCGCTCGTGTAGAAAAGCAGTTATGTTGTGCCTTTCAGAAAAATTTATAAAAGACAACTTTTGACAAGAAACGTGTGCCAATGGTTAGAGATTCGAAGAGCAGAGGCAAGAGGAATTAAGAAGAAACAGTGTATATATAATGTCATTGTCAGCAAAATGTTACGAGTTATTCTGGTTTACATATTTCAGATATGATAATGAGCATAACATTCGCCAGTATGTACATAATGCCTTTCGGCTCTACTACAACGCAAGTCTTTCTTTCTGTCTCTCCAAGGTTCCGACATACCTTGGCCGCCTTCTTAACCCTCGTGCCCTATATTTCAATGACTATAAATGAATAAATATGATCATTCAACGGTGGGAAAGGACACAACTTATTCTGCAATATCACCATGTTATCACTCATATCGAGGATTTCCTTTTAGATTTTTCCTTGGCCACCGTTCTGCCCACTGATTCCTTCGATGCAGAGACTCGCGAGAAAAAAGTATTTTTATTTGTTTGTTTGTTTGTATGTTTGCTATACATACAATGAACAAAAGAAAAATTACAGCGGTTGCCTCTAAAACGAGATTAACAAAAGGACATTGCCTTTTAGTGACTCTGAACCGAGAATAACACTCAAAAAATAGAGGGTGTCTATGAAATGAGATGGACATTTTGAAACAGGACCACGCATTGCCAACTAGCGACTCTGAGCAAAAATTAACAATTAAAAAGAGGGTGTCTGGGAAGCGAGATTGACATCTTTTACACCCACTTTTCAGAGACTTCGAAACGGGATTGACACAAGGACATTGCTTATTAGTGACTATGAACAGAGATTAACAATTAAAAAAAAACAAGCAGAGAGTTTCTATGAAACGAGATTGATATTTTAAAAGGGAGAGAACAGCAGATTGCCTATTGGCGACCCGGACCAGAGATTAACAAGAGGGTGTCAATAGCGAAATTGTCACTTTGAAACGGGATTGAGAAAAGCACTTTGCCTATTAGAGACTCTGAAGAAAGATTGACAATTAAAAAAACAGAGGGTGTCTATGAAGCGCGATTGGCGGAAAATGAAAGCTGCCTATGTGTGAGATAGATAACACTAGTGGATGTTATCTATCTCACAAATAGGCTTTCATTTAGCTTTCACTGCTGGACATAACCGGGCAAGCCAACGTAAAGGAAAGTCTCACACGCATCACAGTTGGTATTCTTTGTCTGACTTGGAAAAGAGACTCTTGAAAGACAATGAGTAGACACAGACCAAGGTGGCTCATGACTGGACACAGACTAAGGTGACCCTTGTCTCAAGAACTTAGAACAATTTATAGAGACCAAGGTGACACCCATAATTCTCTTAAATCACTTGTCGGTCTGTCGAAGTCAAAGAACAGTAAGAAAAGTGCGAGTTGTGCAGATTTAAGCCGTGCGATGCTCTTCTGCCGCATGCGAATCGGGCCAAGATTCTCGATGCAGAAGGAAAGAAATTCTTCGTTACGGATTCGAGGAAGAATTGAAAGAGAAATAAAGCAAATGAAAAAATTGCAACATCAACAGTGATTGGTGAAACGCGATGATGCATTCGAATAAAAAAAAAGAGCTCTTTATTTCTCTGGCAAGCATGGAATGTTCAGCAGAACCGAAACGCAAATGAACCGTACATAGTATGTGGGCGGATAAGAAAACGAGTTTGCTTTGGTTGTTCTGCTATTTTCTACATTGACCAACCCCAAGTATTGTAAATTGCGAACCATAATCGTAGAAGATATAGGCGAAATTTTCGTTGAGAGAAAATACATACATATGTACTGCGTTGTTGGATGGAATTATGAAAAAGAAATAGGAAGGAGCTTCATTAGATGAATCGTCGAAGAGTGGCGGTGGCGCAGTTGACCGCGTGGAAGATGGCGCTTATCTGGAGGGCGACGGCGCGGCCGGCCGCTTTCCGCGAGGCACGCGGCGCCGCTTCGAACGCGGAGAGCTGGAAGGAGTTTCATCTTTCATTGACATCAGCCCCGTTCAAACTACTACAATACGAAAAAGAAAGAAAAGAAGTCGTACTGCTTCGAATACTGCCGGCATCGCTTTGGAAGCAGCGGCGTTGTTTTCTGGGACGGCGAAGAGAAGATGACGCTGAAGCGGCCGGCCTTCTGGCCCGGCAGCGCCCACGAAACAACGTTCGAGCCTGATTCACCCTTTTAAAGGAGGCTTGAAGGTGAAAACTCCTACGACGATTAGCCAGACACGTCCAAGGCATCCTAATTGCATCTTCGCTTTTAGCGAAATAATCGGAACTCTACTATGTACTATATGGAATCTTTGGGAGTCTAGTGAAAAAAGGCTATTCTGTATAGGCCATTATTCCCTTGAGGTCTTGAGGTTTAGTTTTGCTAAGTCCTTTCCTTACTTTATCAAAACGCCATACATTTAAAAGGATGAGTATGCCGCAACATTCTTTAATGTCGTTTAAATTCAAAATGGACTTAATTAGAGAATAGCGACGTTGATTAAGCTGCCTAAAAGTAAAGCAGAAAAAGGAAAAGAAAGAAAGAAAATAAATTGCTCGCTGACGTCATGAGCCTTCGATTGAGCCTGTCGATAAGGCGCGTGCTGCTTTCCTTGCTGCTGCTGCGCATCTTGCGAGCTCGCGCTTCGGCCACTGCGGAAGTGGCCGTCGCCTTTTTGAAATCCTAAATATGTCAGGAAAAATTTTGATCCTTAAAAACTTATATATATATATATATATATATATATATATATATATATATATATATATATATATATATATATATATATATATATATATATATATATATATATATATATATATATATATATATATATATATATATATATATGTGTGTGTGTGTGTGTGTGTGTGGATTTGTGCTGCATATTTAGATTCAAGTGCCAGTAAAATGCAAAATTGGCCAGTAAAATGCAAAGTTTAACGCTTGAATATGGTAGTATCCGATTGCTGGATCTAAATATGCAAAGCTAATCGATATGCGTTTATCCAGGAACGCACAATTTGAACGGATATTTTGAAACCTTCCGTTGGGTCAGAATGTTCGTGCTCCCCAGGTAGTTGAGCGGTGCTATCTATACGTTTGTCGTTATGGTTCAATTAAACTTTTTTTTTCAATTTTTTATTATTATTACCGCGAGCGCCGCCTCGAGCATTGCAAGCTCCGAGCTCGCAGCTGCGAGTTCAACGTCTTTCGAAGAGGTCACGAGCGAGTCCATGACTTCGCGAACGAACGGCACGTAGGTCAGCGATATCTGGAAAGAGGAGGAGAGAGAGAGAGAGAGAAAGAGATGAGAGATAGAGAGAGAGAGAAGAGAGAGAGAAGAGGGGAGAGAGGGGAGAGAGGGATGGAGCGAAAGAAGAAAAGCAGCGAGTGGAAGATAGAAAGAGAAGAGAGGTGGAGAGAATGATGGAGCGCGAGAAGAAAAGGAGAGAGAGGAAAAGAGAAAGAGAAGAGAGAGAGGGAAGAAAGAGTAACAGAGAGAAAGAGAGAGAGAGAAAGAGAGAGAGAGAGAGAGAGAGAGAGAGAGAGTTTCCATTCGTACCTCGTCGGCGAGTCTGCTCGCATTTATCGGCAGCAGTGGCGCGTTGGCAAACGAGAGAACCATCTCGGCCCATAGCTGTGCCGTTGCTCGATGGACCTAAATATTCGCGCCAAATTAGCATTTTAAATCCCAAATATTTCCAAAAAAATTGTTTCACCCACAAGCCAGGGGAAACAACTCGAACGGCTCGAACGAGCTAAGATTAATTGAAATATGAAAAATTCAGGGACAAAATCAGAGGCTCGTAACGTTTCAATCCGTTCGAGCCGTTACCAGCCTCCGAATTTTTCGACAGTTGTCACAATTCCAGAAATGGTGAGTACGTTTACCACGGTATGAACATTGCACAAGTGTGCTCTGCAGTCAAAAATACATACAAAATCCCGTGAATTGTTTTCTACGATCTTTTAAAATCATTCCTCGAGCCGTATCCCCTGGCTCGTGGATCGTACTGAAGAAAGAAACATATTGATTGGCTCCACTAACTGCAAACTCGGGCACATCGTAGAGATTTTCGTTGACGAAGGGTGTCTCGTAGAGTGAATGGTAGAGTGGGTACGCATCGTGCGCAGTTTCATTCTTGAAGTAAAAGTCGATAACCGGAATACCGGCCGGCGTAGGTGAGGAATCGGGAGTGGTCGGAGCGGCCGGCCGGGATCGGCATCATGGGCAAGCGAGGGTCCGCGCCCGAGAGAGGAGGCGTCATTTTCAACCTGGATTAGTTGGTACCTCTAATCAATATTGTGATCGGAAATCATGGATCGAGCCGCTTGATCAATGCCCCTGGGTACTTTACCAAGTGTCATAGACCGTTCTACGACCGGCGGCGACCTCTTCGACTAGCGGATTGGCAACTCGCCGTGCTACTCCCGCAACGAAATCGTAGAGTTGTAGAATTGTGGCGACGTGTCTTATAAATTTGAAGTTTTTTATACGATATCGATCAGTCGTATTTCATCTATCAGTAGAAAAAAAACAAGAGAAATTAGCCTGGAACGGACAGCGTCGAATTGCCCATAAAGCAGTCCATATTGATGTAGACAACGGCCCGCTCCTGGAGCGGAATCAGAAACTCCTCGACAAATTCGGTCGATCCGATTAGTCCGAACTCCTCGGCGTCCCACGCCGCGAACATTATAGTGCGCGCTGGGGTACGGTATGGTTAAAATGGGATTTGACAGAAAAGAAATCGATCTAACAAGGCTTCCAGCCGGACGAGCGCGACACGTTGACCATGGCGCGCGCCACTTCGGCCAGAATCGCAGTGCCCGAGTTCGGGTCCATCGAGCCGTATGTCTTATATAGTTTGTTGTTAGAAATGAATATTATATACGGTTTAAAACGATAGCATGTCACCACAGCATTCTGAAAAGGGAGCAGAATCACTGACCCAAGCATCGTAGTGATTGCCAAGAATGACGTAGCGGTCTTCCTCCTCAGCGCCCGGCAAATATCCAATCACATTTTGAATCCTCCTGCAATTTGTTCGGAAAATATATTCGCTAATCCAAAGGAGAATACGTTCGCTCTCCTAAAGTTCATCGATCGAGAAATTTTAGTTCGTTGCGAATCTAAGAAAACAAACTCACTTGATCTCAACCGATCCTTTTACGTCGACGACCACTTTTTCGCCGTCGCGGAAGCCGGGACCGATTCTTGAAGGGGGTTAATATTTGTCTTCAAGCCTAACAAACAAAGTAGAAGATGTACTTGTAAGTCACATTGAGACCGCCTCGCCATGCCTCGGGCACTTCCGGCCCTTCCATTCGCCCGAGCAGTTCGCGGGCCGTCGTGTAGCTCACGGGGACGGCCGGCATTGCCATGATTAGGCCCTCTGACTGCGCCTGAAGCCCGGGTTCTCTTCCACTCGAAGGCAGAGAAGAAGATGATGGGGAAATCATCTGCGAACCTCTTCTATTGTGCGACTTCGGTAAGCGCCAGGCTTGGCAGGGCGAAGCGGAGTGAGCGGGTCTCCCTCGAGGGTGAGCGAGCCACGCTGTACGCCCTCCGCTGGCATCCAGATTGTTGAGGGATAGACGCGATCTGAGAGAGAAAGAGAGAAAGAGAGAGAGAGGAAAAGGAGATAACAAGGAGAAAGAGAAAAGAGAGAGAAGCAGTGAGAGAGGGTCAGACAACAAGACATCGTTTTTCACGGTAATAGAGAAAAGGGGATACCGAGTCCATCTCTGGCCACCTCGAGTGGATCAGAGAAGAGAATGGCAGCGGCTGCTCCCGCGCGATGAGCTTCATTAATCTTGGCGCCACGAACTACGCCGCCGTAACGCATCAACGCAATCTTGCCCTAAAAGTGTTTTATTTATTTTGAAAAATAAATGTTAATTTTTCTTTTTGTTCTTGAATAATTCCTCGCCTTGACGTCGATGCCCATCCGGGCGACTTCCTCAAAGTCCTCTCGTCTGCCGAGATGAGCAAAGACAACGTCGCCTTCAACGATGCCGGGTGCCGAGTACGCGAGCCATTGGTTGCCGGCGCCTTGGGCAAGATCGCACGATTAAAGGGTTACCCCAGATTGGACCACTTTCTTTTAGTGTTACCCAATTAGAGAAATAATATTACTTTAAAAGATAGTTCTTGTTTATTGTACCCAACAGAAATGTACAATGTCTTGAATTTTTCGTCCAACTTCTTTGCATGATTCTTCAAGTATTGTCTTCATTTTTGAATAAGATAAACAAATAATTAAATCAATTGCCACAGTACTCATAATTTATCATATTTACATATATAAAAATATATATTTTAAAATGCAATATATTTTACCTTCCGCACTCTGCCGCGCGTTTAATCTGTCCAAAGTTTGAAACATGTTAGGAACTCTCGTTCGGAACATTGTTGTTGTTGTCACAGGCTGAGAACAAGCTGGCAACATTCGGAGCTCATCACATTCTAACAAACCTCTGCAAATGTTTTGTTAGCACGGGGATTCGAACAATAGACTTGTAAACTGCAACGCAGTCACGTTACCACGAGACCACGCTGCTACTTGGGAACGGCCCAGCTGGAGCAGCACACAATCTTTGCCCTATCGGAAACCAACATATTTTCTCCTACCTGACAATGAACGAGAAAACATTTTAGCATATATTTTCGGATTCTTGTATCCCGGCTCTACTGCACAAAAAAAACCGCCTTTTTCTTTAGAAAAATGTAGGATAGAGAGAGACGCAACACCTTGGCTCTCTCTAAGTGGTTTTCTTAAAAGAAATGCAAACAATTGGGGCATATTTTTTTCTCAGACTTCGGATGAGGAAACTTCTTTTTAAAGTGTAATCGTTCAAACTTACTTTTACACAACATTAAATAGCTCAAAAAATTCGTCTTTATATGTAGAAAAAGGTGGGGTAGAGAGAGACGCAACTTCCGAGCTCTGTCCAACTGTTTTATGCTAAATTAAAGACTTTTGATTACATATGGTTGCATGTCTTCATATCGTTTGACAACTTGCCAAGATACGCAACGCGGCCGCGCCGCTATCTGGCTCGCTCGCTATTGGTCGAATCCTGAAATGGGCCAATGAGCGAGTGGGGCGGAGCTTCCGCGGGCTCGGCGATCTCGCGTGTCGCAGGCTCGAGGGGGGGGGGGTGAGGCAGGCAGCGAGCGGCGACATCTTTTTTTCTCTGCCCTGTGCTATTTCGTTGGTGACGAGCAAAAGCACACCGGAGCAGCTTTTGGTCGCCACAACCTGCGTCTCCATCTTTGCGTTGTCTCTACATTTTCGTGCTTGTTCTGACCAAGTGACCACTTCAGAAGTTCGAAACAGGAAGTGCACACAAGCGATAAAGTGATCACAAGCTGGATACATGTTCGGAACCCATGTGTATTAAGATAGGCTGGAACACTGCCAATTCTTTTGTTTCGAACATGTTTCAAACAAGATTGTTTTGAACATGTTTCAAACTTTAGACAGATTAAAGGCGCGGCTGCTCTTCCTCAACAATAGGTGGGCTGACTCCGCTCGTTACGAAGACTTCCTTTCCTTCTGCATCGAGAATCTTGATGCGATTCGGATTCTTCCAGTCAGGATACGAAAGAAGAACATCGTATGACGTCATATGAACATCTGGGAAACTCGTATTTTCTTTCAGTTTTTTTTTTTGATTTCAAAGCACCGAGAAGTGATTCAAAGCAGGAGAAGACATGGAAATAAGGAATTCTACGTTTTCGTTGTATTTTAATGTCAGGCAGCTTTACCAAGGATAAGGACAAAACAACATGAGTTGCTTTATTTAGTTCTGGAAACAACATGCTGACTGGAGAGGCCGGCCTCTTTGTAGAGTCGCTTGATGTTCTCAGCGACACGCAAATTCGCTGCGGTTCCTGCTTGGTGTGGTTCGCGGGTGAAGAGGCGGAGATTCGCCTAGTGTTGATAAAAAAAATATATATATATACATTTTTTATTTATATAAATAAATATATATATATATATTTATATAAATATTACGAGATAAAAATATGAATTGTTCAGTGAGGCGCACCATGTGTTGAACCCCACAGGGGCGAGTATTAGTAAAGGGAAGAAATATTTGGACCTCACTCACCTCGCCTCCAATACACTATGGCGCCAGTTTGAAAAATGAAATTGATCAGCAGTGGATGCTTACAAATAGCTTGAGATTACTTTGAATCTGCGTCCGCGCGTAACATTTTGTTATTATTGTTGATAAATTTGTTCTTAAATATTCTAATTGATGTCCGTAGGCGATTTGGAGCTTGTTTTTGAGAGAGAGCGAGGAGAATTAGACTGGATAAGAGCGCCGTGCTCACGTTGAATGAAGTTGTAGTGTTATTTGCAAGTCTGATTGAGATTGGCGTTTGAAAGTGATTTGAAGTTATTTTAAGATTAACATGGTTCGTGTCGAAGTGTTGCCTTGAATGTACTTTTAACCATATGGCTGAAATCTCATTTGTCAGGTTCTTCGCCTTCTTTTCGCCTTCTAAGCTGTGACACGAGTTGGGCCAACTCGAGTTGTGGAAGCGAGTCGTCAGGTTGAGCGTGGTATGTGTTACTCATACCATTTTGTTAAATTAAAATTTTGTTGTGCACTACGACTGGATAGGAGTTCCACATCATTTTGACATCAAGGCAACTTAATTGTAAGCCATAAATGAATGGCTCACGTTGAATGATTTGGTGGTTCTGTTTCCAAATCTGAATGAATTTAAATGCGTTAAAGTAAATATATGATTTTCATAGTTTGTGAGTAGCACTATTCGATGTGCAATGAATGCACATTTCGCAAAATGAGTTTCTTTTCATTTTGCAGAAGCTTCATTTGTCGATCGAGCAGTCGGTCGCCAAAGGCTGCGAAAGTGGGAAGAGGTGAGCATCTATTATATAACTTGTTGCCAGCTTGTTATAATAAGAATAACCTATTTTCTGTGAGCCACGGTTTTATTAATTCCTACATCTCTCTGAAGAAAAGTTTGTTGTAAGCCACAAATGGAAGACTTTTGTTAACTATTCCTGGTTTAGTCGTTTATCTAAGAATTTCAAGGGTCGTGTACACTTTTATTTCAAAACGTCATGACTCTTGTATTAAACTGCTCCTCCAAGAACCATATTTTATTAGTTATAAGCGCAAATGACTGGGTTTTTTGTTGCTTATTCTTAATTTTTTCCTTATAAATTTTTTCTTATTTTTCAAGCGAATACAAGTCACGGTCCTCCAAAAGCGATCCTCTAAGGATGTCAATCTCTCGATACTCAGTTTGATGAAGCGCGTTCAAATTATATTTGAATTTGTCTTATTTGTTTAAAGCGCGGGACGACAAAATTGGCTGGTTGCCAAGATTAGAGTGAGAAGGGAGCGAATCTTCTGGGCGTACGAGGATGAGCAGCCCGAACTTCCAAAGGAAGAAAGGTGTGTATTTCTTTACTCTTCAGTTATCATTACCCCAAAACCCAACATATTTCTTTTTTCTGAAACTTGGCCCAGGGGGGGGGGGTTGTTTGGCACGTGGGAAAATGAATTTAATATTCATTTTTCTGACATAATTTAAAATAGTTGCAGTACCCTTTGAGGAAATAAATTTTTGGCTTAGATTGCGTTGTAAATCTCGCTATGGGGGTTGTTTGGCACGAGGAGCACGAATATAACATTAATTTTAAACTTTTTTTTAGTATTCAGAAAGTACTGTAGGAATACGGTATACCGGTTTTATCTGGTCGTTAAAAAAAAATTTTTTTTGGGGTTACATGTTGGCTCTAATTTATACACACTACTCGTTAGTTCTTATGTTTATAAATGTGATTTATAAAGAGTTCACTGCAATACAATGAACAGAAATTAACGCCTATTTAATCAATAAAGTTGACAGAAATTACTGAGGTTACTTTTTAGATCGGCTGACAGACTCGAAGAACGTGCGGCTGCCCTCCGAGCAGCGGCTGCGGTGCTTGAGCGCGAGGCGACCATTGAAAGGGTGAGCATTAGTTGTTCCTTTATACTTTTCTCTATTCATTTTTGTTTTTGTGTAAACTTTTATTTTGCTCATACTGCCATTATTTAGATTTATTGTAGGAAGTTTTCAACATCACGTCCAGGCAGTGGCCGCGCTGAAGAGTTCGCCAAGCCAAGTTGTTTTAGTTGTTCTTTTTTAAACAACTCTTGATTGGAATGCTTATTTTTTTGTCATAGATTATATACTAGGCTTAATGAGATTTATTCTTAATTAGATTATTATTGAGATTTTTCGAGATATTCAGATTTACAAAATATATCCTAGGTGTTTTTGTCTAATAAGGATGTTCTAGAGATTATAGTAATTATAGTTCACTTCGATAAATTGCAAGTAATTTATTTCATTTAGAAACTTCTGTTACTCTGTTAATTGTACTTTGTTAAATGTTCTGTGCTAATAGTTGTTGAGTTAGTTTGTAAGTTTTAAGAGAGCCTCTCTGTAAGACTCAAGGAGACGTCCATACAGCCCTGCCCTAGATGCAAGATTGCGGATCCAAACATTGAGGATGTGATCAGACATGACCAAGGGCCTATCTATTAACTTTTTGGGAAAATTTTATTTTTATAAAAATTTTCTCTCCAGGAATACCTTAAAGTGTGTTAAAAATTTGAAAATTCATATCGGGCTTTAAAGTCAACATTTTTTGATATCCTTTTTTTCTTTCGATTTCTCGTCGAATGCTTAATAAAAAGTGTGTTGGGAATTTCCTCAAAAAGTTTCATTTTAGTTATTTAATTTCGTCATGAATTTTTGTTTTCGCTCGTTGAGTACCTTAACCTCATTTGTGCGTGGGATTTTTGTTTCAGATTAAAGAGCATGAAAAACTGTATAACATATCTCAGAACCAAGGTCAACGTCTTTCCCCCAAGCCCCGAAAAAGTTACGAGAATAGGAGCAACTCTCGCCGGGACGATTGCGCAAAATGGCTACAACGGGCCACATTTGAGACGCCCATTGAAGATAAACAGATTGTTCTATTCAGAAAGTTATTCTTTTCAATATTTGTCTGAGAAATTTTCACTCAAAGTGTGATTAATTGATAAAATCCGGAAAAATCAAATTTTCAAGCATTTTGGAAAATGGATGAAAACCTATTTCATGAAGATTAATGCGCACGAGCTTACTGAAAACAATAGTTTAATAGTTATGTCTTGTAGAGCACAAAATTCTACACAATGTATGTTCAAAGCAGATTGTTTTCACTTTCCATTTGCCCCGAAAAGGTGATTTCAAATGCGCCGTCCGAGCAAAAATTTGCTTCGGGTATTTTGTCTATAAATGCGATAATTTTATTAATCGCTGTTTTCGTTCCAAATAACAAGGTATTTCGTGTTCCTGGTATCGAACAACATCTCTAGGCCAGATTGTGGACAATTTTTTTTTTTACTTTTGACTGCCTATTTTTCGCCATGAGAGACTTGATTGTGGAAGGAGAAGGACAAAAATTTGTATCGGGTGTTTTGTTTATAAACGCGAAAAATATAAATAAGATTCAACATGTAAATTCGCTATTTATGAAAAGGTTTATCCTTCATTGTAATACTTAATAAAATTTAATTTCAGCAATGTTGCTAGTCGTTGTTCTGACCAGTTGCCTGACCATTCGCAGTGTCATACGGTAACTTGAATTGTCATCAACGGTCAAATATTTTCTTTTTTTGTCATGTTCATTCCTAAATGTTTTTTTAATGATATCATTAACGTTTATTTTCTATTGTCATATTCAGAGATGTGTGATTGCCCAGTCAACACGGTGTGTAAGAAAGTCAGTGACTTCGAGTATGAGTGTGAATGCGCTGTTGGTTTCACCGGTGAAATGTGCATACCTGGTTCGTTTTGTAGTATTCTGGCAATGACTACAGATCTCGTAAATATTAGTTCCAGAGTCCTCTGGCACTGCCTACTGGATGATCCTGGGCTTCATTCTGGCGCTGATGCTTATCTTGATCTTCTGCTACATGATCTACAGGAAGAAGCGAGACGTAAGTTGCCATCTGTGAATATAAGCTCCGAAAAGCGGATCATTCTCCTGTTTCGTAGTTGGATCGTTTTTTTCCTCGGAAAAGGATGAGTGTTATTTCTCTCATTTTGTTGAACGAACTCCCATTCTCACCATTGTTCTTCTGTGACCTGCGAAATAGCACCCCATAGTGAGAATAAGGACCCGGCACTTGAAATAGCGCATAATCGGTTTGATGATTACCCTTCTCTAATTGGCTCAGGGTGTACTAAACAGAAATGTCCATCATAAATGATTAGTGCCGAATGTAATAGGGGAAATTTTTCTCTCGGCAAACTTTTATTCCAAAGAACTTCATTGAAATTTTCCAGCCGACAACGATTTTCAGGGCTACCGCCTTATCGATGTCTAGAAGTCAAATGCTCTCTCGCCCTTGTGTCAGGCAAAAAGGTGCGAATTCGCGAGCAATTATGGCTTTATTAAGGTTACAACAATACTTTTACATCATAAATACTTATCATTTTGCTTCACCCATGTAAATGACTTGTCGGACGTTATAAGTTATTTTTCTCTCTTTGGATATGTTCTCTACGGCATCAGTTACGAAATAAAGCCTTTGATTCATCACACAATTAGTGCAGAAGAGAACAATTTCCGTCGTCAAGTGCATGAATTCTCTATAACGAACAATCCATGAATGCCAGATTTGGGCCGATTCTCCTTTTCTGCTTTCAATTGACTCATATGATACATAGCTGAAGAATTTGGAGCGGTTGCATCATATTTTTTTGCTGTGTACTGTCTTTCGAACTGTAAAGGACTGATACATTTCTGGCATATACATTTAGTCAATAACTGCGAAGTGAACTGATGTTCACAAATAATACAGTCTTTTTGGATCTAATTGAAGGAGACGTCGTAAGTGAGAGAGAGAGTGAGAGATAGAGAGAGAGTTATCAAAATAATTCCTCATGTGGTCTATTTCGCTGGGCATCTGGTTCTTGTCCGATTTCAGGCTCGTGAGCCAGTTGGAGCTCATTGAATGCAATATCCCTGTTGATATCGAATTCGGTTTCAAACTGCGGATCAGTTCTGAAATGCTCCTCCTCGTCTCCTTCTTGAGAAAATAATTCACTATTTGCAATTGACCAATGCGAGAATGTCTGTATGCCCGAACTCCGTCTTCCTCGAATACGAATGTGTTCAGCGTGGATATGAGGGGGATTTTGGTGGGTGATGGTTTCGGATCAGCCAGCGTGCGGACGTATACGGATAGCCCAGCGAGTTCTTTCAGGTGAAGTACGGCTTGATAAAATTGATCTGCATTGATTACATCGTGACCAGAATCAACGTAATCATGAAGCTTCCGCTTCACAACCGCCGCATATCGGTCGCAGGCGGATTTTCCTGCTTGCGCCTCGGAAAAAAAATAGGAAGCGATCTTGACATTCGATTTGAGAGATATCTCAGGAAGGCAGGCAATTGTAGCACTGCTTTTGTAGCATCCTGTTATCAGAGTCGTTGAATTTCGAGGAATATAATGCAATAATATGAAAATCAATAATACCAGCGTTATCAGATCTGAGGTGAACCTTCGTGATTCCTACTTTCGACAGTGACGATAGAATGTGTCCAATTGCGGAAGTGACTGCGACAGTATCCTGATAATTGTAATAGTTATAACTATCAGTCCATAATAAATTATAATTACTATTTAAAGGAGATCGATGTATTAATATTTATATATGCGAATTAATATTGACTCGTAGTTTATTTCTAACCTGGAGGTCTGATTTCATTATATGAATAAACGTATGTTGCTTCAAGTCGCCATCAACTCTCGCAAGGACATGGCTTATGTGCCAAGAGATTCCCCTCTTAGCAAAGAAGTCAGTCGTCTTCTCGCGAGAGAACATTGGCAGAAGCTTCATCGCCCAGTCAAGCGTTATGAGGGCCTCGTTGTCTTCCAAAGACGCAACAAGTTGATCGCGGTCACGCTCGCTGGCAGTTGCTCGAATTTGATGCCTCTTCAGGTCATCAATCCTCGTCTCAATTCTATGAACATCTGACAGTGTTCTATCAAATTTCCTCCATAATTCAGTCCCATCTGCGGCAGCATCACGAAGTTCCTCAACAGTTGCGCGAAGATCTTCAGTTACTATCTATAAATGTTTTAGTGTACTGTTTGAAGTTATGAAAGTGGCTAGGTGCCTACTTAATCATATTTTTTAAAAACTGACCTTTACCAACTCACAACGATCACAAACAAGGTCATGAATGTGAGAATCGGATATTCCTTCTCCTTGGCACGGCTCAGAGAACTCTGGCAACTTGGGATCACTGATCGCGTGACCGATACAGTGATCGGCAATTCTTGATTTCTGCCTGATGTGGACTTTGTAGTCAGTCCGCAAATATTGCTTTGCCTCGAGAAACTTCATTCTAAGCGAAGTTGCCCAAAATTCATCGATGTCGCCGCTTATCTTGAGCCCCTCTACGATCCCTAGCGCATCATCAAAGCCCTTTAAAATAAATGTTTAGAAAAATGTTTTTAAATACTTTATTACAAACCACCATTGCGTCGGCAACGAAAAAGTCTACACCGTGGAGACTTTTCCGTCTTGTTGCTGAACAGGCAGAAAGAATTCGATACATGGTTGCCGCAGACATCAACAGCCTTTCCTCCTTCGTCTCCTCGAGATCTCTTCAAAGTTTGTCAGTATTTAGAAAAAAATTTAGAAAAAAATAAACCTCTTGTAGAGTTCTATGATTTCAGTTGCGCTATGCTGTCGAAGAATGTTAGGATATTCCACGAGACTACCATCTGATAACTTAGATGTTCTTGTTCCAAAAGGAAGGGTGACGGACACCTTGAAGCTAAATCAAAAATAATAATCTTTAGTTCAAATGCCTGATTTTTGCTAAATGTAAACCTCGTTATAAATTCGATAAAGCGGTTGATGGCCTCAGCTGAGTACTTCATCCTCTTATTATCTTTTGCGACTTCCTTCCCTCGATGTGCCAATCGTTTAGACTGCGTGTATGAATACTCCGTAAGCCCCGGAATATAGCGTTCTACTTCAGCAAGACTAAGATAAGGGGTCACAATCGATAGAAGATGTAATTTTTCAAGTCGAGAAGACGCTGCAAGATAGCGATTGCGAATGGCCTTCATCAGAGTCTCGTAGCTGTCAGTTCTTCTCCTCTCATAAAGTCCTTCAAGCTCGGTTGAAATAACCACCTTCATGAGTTCGTTGGGGGAGTCTGGAGCAACGATCTCACAGGCTACATCGAAAGCGCCTTTCAGATACATCGCTTTCCTTCTTTGAGACCTTTCGTCAATATCTCTGTAGTCCTTTCTTCGCATGACCTTATCTTGACCGATAGCTTTCAGATATTCAGAGAATGTCTTCTTTGCAGATTCAGAAGCAGTCGAGACCGTTCGCTTCAAAGGTGGTCCTTCGTAGCGTGGTGGGAAATACGTCGGATCGTTGTCTTGTGAGCAGGAGGGAGCATATTCTTGAATATCGGCAGGAACGTCTGGTGTTTTTGAAAGACGTCTCTGCACCAATGCGGGGTGAATAGAGTGGCCCGTCTCTTGAACTGTTCGTTGTGCACTATCCTTCTCCAATTCTATTTTATGCGTTGGACACACTGCTGCAATGATTGTACATGCGTGATTTTTAGGAAATGGAGAGTAAACCACTCACGCAATCCAATGTGAAGCAATATCCCGTCGAATTCTAAAGCTGCTCTCGCTTCTCCCTTCTCCACAACATCACTTCCTGCCACAACGGGTGGAGATCCATGGTGCGTAAATGGATGCGGCAATGAGCAGGTCTTCTTTAATGACGACTTCTTGCGTTTGTAATGGTAGAATCGCCTATGATCGTCCCAGTGAGTTCCAAGCTCTTCTATATGCTTCTGACAAATGTACCTTCCGCCAATTCCGCCAGTCTGAATAACTGAATTATTTAGCATTATTGTAGAAAATTATTTCTTACCTCTGCAGGATTATTGTAATTCCAATCAAATTCGCCGGCTCCTCGAGAGAGAATCATGTCAAGAAGATTTGATGTTCCAAGGGAGTTCGTTGCTTCTTCATCAATAAGTTCTTTCATCCTGAAATTATATAGTAAATAAATTTTAAGAGATAATTTACGATTGTGATATATTAGTACTTCTTCTTTGGGCCTTCGCATTTCGTGTCCACTTCAGAAACTTTTGGTCGCTCCATTTTTTCATAGGTAGTCTTTCTGAGAACAGAAAAGTAGCACGGAGTTTCCTCCTCATCCAGGCTGTCAATCTCAGGGTCCATATTCGGGATGACTGTGTCTGGACCTCCTCGTTTGCGACGACGACTTGGATGGGCATTGAAGCCGATGACAAGAAGAAGTATGAGAACAACGTGACGCATTTCTTAACAAAATATTCATATGATTTTAGATCCAAGTACTAAAAAAAACAAAATTATACATGCGAAACATGCGCCATAAATTTATACAAAAAAAACAAAATTATACATGCGAAACATGCGCCATAAACAAAACATGCGCCATAAATTTAAAACATTCAGCGAAAATGAGATCAAAGGGGTAATTTTTTAATAATTGAAGACAGCCACATAGTCACAATATAGTCATAGGCAGCATATGGCAGGAATAAGCACACGAAAGGGAGAAAAGGGCGGCGCATAGAGCGTCTGCCTGCCCGAATGGCAAATGACAATTGACAGATGGCTGGCACGGCCTGACACAATCAAGGGGATAAAGGCCTATGCCAGCCTGAATGGCAAATGGCATTTGACAGATGGCCGGCATGGCCTGACTAACGTAAGCGATAAAAGCTGGAAGTTGTGGAGCGATAGAAAGAAATGTGTCGGTCCATTACAATTTGAATTGAAAAAAAACTAAAATAAATATTGGTGATTTTCCGAATTCCTTCCACAATCAAGTCTCTCATGGCGAAAAATAGGCAGTCAAAAGTAAAAAAAAAAATTGTCCACAATCTGGCCTAGAGATGTTGTTCGATACCAGGAACACGAAATACCTTGTTATTTGGAACGAAAACAGCGATTAATAAAATTATCGCATTTATAGACAAAATACCCGAAGCAAATTTTTGCTCGGACGGCGCATTTGAAATCACCTTTTCGGGGCAAATGGAAAGTGAAAACAATCTGCTTTGAACATACATTGTGTAGAATTTTGTGCTCTACAAGACATAACTATTAAACTATTGTTTTCAGTAAGCTCGTGCGCATTAATCTTCATGAAATAGGTTTTCATCCATTTTCCAAAATGCTTGAAAATTTGATTTTTCCGGATTTTATCAATTAATCACGCTTTGAGTGAAAATTTCTCAGACAAATATTGAAAAGAATAACTTTCTGAATAGAACAATCTGTTTATCTTCAATGGGCGTCTCAAATTTGGCCCGTTGTAGCCATTTTGCGCAATCGTCCCGGCGAGAGTTGCTCCTATTCTCGTAACTTTTTCGGGGCTTGGGGGAAAGACGTTGACCTTGGTTCTGAGATATGTTATACAGTTTTTCATGCTCTTTAATCTGAAACAAAAATCCCACGCACAAATGAGGTTAAGGTACTCAACGAGCGAAAACAAAAATTCATGACGAAATTAAATAACTAAAATGAAACTTTTTGAGGAAAGTCCCAACACACTTTTTATTAAGCATTCGACGAGAAATCGAAAGAAAAAAAGGATATCAAAAAATGTTGACTTTAAAGCCCGATATGAATTTTCAAAATTTTAACACACTTTAAGGTATTCCTGGAGAGAAAATTTTTATAAAAATAAAATTTTCCCAAAAAGTTAATAGATAGGCCCTTGGTCATGTCTGATCACATCCTCAATGTTTGGATCCGCAATCTTGCATCTAGGGCAGTGCCTACTGGAGCCTTACTGAGAGGCTCTCTTAATGTCTTCCATCTCCTCCCCTCTCCACTGCAATTGCCTCATCTTCGTCCACCGCCGTACATCTCCAACGACATCTCTCTCTCAGGTAGAGAGAGTGAAAGACAAAGAGAGAGAGATAAGTTATTTGTAAAGTGAAACGTTAATGGTATCATCCTTCAGAGCGAGATCGAACTCGGGGATCGACAGTAGGGATGAGCAGCCCATCTTGCTCGCAGGTAAGAAAGAGAAAGAGAGAGAGAAGAATAACTGTGAACTCATTGAAAGTGTTTCGAAGAGAGTACATTAACAATGCCTTTATTTCCAGAGCGAGACGTTCGCGGGCTCGCGCAACTCGAGGATCGACAGCAGGACGAGCAGCCCGGCCCTTCTTGTTCGCAGGTAAACAGAGAGAGAGAGAGATTGATGGAAGAGAGTAAAGAGAGATAATTACTGTGAACTCATTTAAAGTGAAAGTGTTTCGAAGAGAGTCGATTAACAATGTCCGTTTTTTGCTGAGCAAGGTCTTCGCGGGCTCGGGCAACTCGATGATCGACAGCAGCAGCCCTTCTTGCTTGCATGTTAAGAAAGAGAGAGAGAGAGAGAGAGAGAGAGAGAAAGAGTTACATAACTGTGAAAACATGGAAAGTGTTTCGAAATGAGTAGATTAACAATGTCTTTATTTCCAAAGCGAGATCTTCGAGGGCTCGGCGATCTCTTCATCGACATCAGGATGTACATATTTGATGTATTTCTTGTTCTTTTTAATGTGTGTTTTAAATTTGAATAAAGAATTTTTAAACCTTAACTTGTGAGTGCTTGCCGCTTTTTGAAATAGAAAAGCGTGCAGCACTCACTTGTTAAATTAGATATATTTTGTGTTCAGTATAAAGCACTTTAAATGTTGTCATTTGCAAAAAAACCGGCTGAAACTTGCTGTTAACTCCCGCTCTTTGATTTTTCTCGGACCCGCTCGCTCTGTTCGGGCTGGCCCCCGTTCTTGGCAAATTGCCAAGAACGGCCAAGGTTGGCAATCTGCCATCTTGGTGTGCCCGAAAGGGGCGGAGCAACGCAATTACATGGGACAACACATCGTGGAGGCGTGGAGCGAGCGCGCAAACCTTGATGTTGTCGACATTGATTGCCTTGTCGGCAAGTGCCGAGTATAGGAAGTTCTTTTCCCCCATCCTACTAATGAATCATTCCTCCGCTTCATCTATTTTTGGTAAAGGAAAAGAATTCTAGATGAGTTGTTTTTCACCCTTCTCTTCTGCCAGACATATGAAAAGGTCTATATGAATCACCATCTCCTCCTGTTTCCTTGATATTGTGATAGAAGACAGAATGTCTGGAATGCTTTCTATCGTGCTTTAAAAGGAGAAGTCAAGCACTTATTATTCATTTTACTCTCTTCATTTCGATTTTATGTTTGAGATGAACGGTTTAATTACCCAAGTTTGAGGGAGAATAAAGGATACCTGTCTTCTTGCTCGCAACAACTGGTGCGTCGGCACGCGTGAATCCTGGAGCGCCAAGTCAGAGACACAGCTGTTCCAGCAATGTCAAAAACAATCTTGTCCATCGTGGACTCGCTGCTGCAAAAACTCAAAAAGAAACTCAACGATGCAGAAGCAATCGACTTCGACAACGATTCAATCAGTCAGTCAGAGATCGACTCTCTCGCAAAGGTAACAACTTCTTCACTCGCTTCGATACAAGTTCTACGTGAACAGCTCTTGTCAGCAATGACATCTTGGGATGAATTTATTGTCCGTCTCTCAAAAGATCAACAAGTCATTCAAAACGATGCAAAAGCCAAGAAAGAAGCAGGTGATGACGGCGTCACAGCAATTCTAGACAGGGCGCTAGAGACGATGCAGCTACTCAAAACCAATGAGCGTACTCTACTCTCATCCGCCAAACAAATCCAAAGTCAAGGCTCGGTAGCCAGCTTAAGTGACAATGCTTCCGGCGAACAAGCAACACAAGGCAATCAAGCAACTGCTCCTCCCCGGTCAGTCTTTGCAAGGCATTATCACACGGACCATAATCAAGACTCGCGCATCCCCCGTCTCCCACTATTGCAAATCCCCCAATTCGATGGAAACATGAATGACTGGAGGAGCTTCATACAGCTTTTCCGTTCAACCATCGACTCGCAACCGATACCCGAGATTGAAAAGCTGAGATATCTCATGTCAGCGATTACGGGTCCAGCGACAGACGTCATTGCGGGATATTCTGTCGTGAACGGTGCATACTCTGATGTGTTAGCAACACTTGAAGAGGAATTCGGCGACATGACAGTCAACCGGACACGATTACACGCATTGATCCGCAGAGTCAAGAAACCGGACGAATCAATTTCGGGAGCAAGAGTCGTCATTCGCGAGCTTACGAAGCTATGCCGTCAACTCACGGAGACAGGAGCGGACATCGAACATGAGCAGATGGTCTTAACAATTCAAGAACGCCTCCCTTCCTGGCTGCTGACTGCGTGCATCAGAGAGAAAAGGAGAGCAGCTGTGAGGAATGAAGAATGGACCGTGATGGGAATGCTCAGCTTTTGCCTCGAAGAAGTTCGGGATAGACGAGCTGTCACAGAGATAGAGGATCAGTTGAGAGTGAAAGTGTCCGTTGCTGCTATCCCTCAAACGAAGGAATGGAAACCAGGATCGTACTCGAAAGCCAAACAGACTGCATGGAAAAGAATATGCCGGCTGTGCGAATCCGAAGATCATCATGCAGCTTCTTGCAACAAATTCCGAACGATGAGAGAACGGAAGGAGCAAGCCAAAGCCAAGAAGCTATGTCTACGCTGCTTAAGCAACAGACATTCGTCGGACAAATGCACGAGCAGATTCCGATGCCTAAACTGTGGAGATCAACTCCACCACACCAGCCTCTGCATCTCAAGCAAGGCAAACCAACCAAGAAGTCCCGCGTGGCAGGCCCCCTCACGAACAACGACAGCATGCGCTGCTGAAACGGAGAAGGATGTGGTCCTTCTGACAACACCAGTCACTCTGATCAACCTCGAAACTGGAGAGGAACATGAAGCAACTGCATTCCTTGACTCTGGCAGCCAAGGAAGCTTCATCTCAGATGACTTGGCAGGAACTCTTCAACTGCAGCCGAAACGGACAACCATCCTGAAGATGACTACCTTCGCAGCAGATGAAGAGAGGATAATCGAGAGCAAGGTCTTCTCGATTGGCCTTCGGCAAGAAGACGGCTCTATTCTTGAGATGACCGTCAAGAGCACTCCGACAATCGTTGGAGCAGTGCGCGCAATCACGGAGCAACAGTTCCAACAGCAGCAACCTAAAGGAGTGTACACGAAGCCAACTCTCCTAATCGGATCAGATTACTTCTGGTCGATCATTCGTCACAAAGACAAAACCCTCCCTTCCGGCTTGTCTTTGATCGACACAACTCTTGGACAGATCGCAACTGGATCCGCAGTAGTTGCAGCAGCGTTCCAAGATGATGCAATCACCATTGCCATCGCGAAAGAAGATAAGATGAAAGAAGAAATTCTCAAGGCCATGCATTCTCTAGATTGTCTGGGCATCACAAACAGCCCTTTCGAAAAGGACGACGAAACCGCTGTGACGCTGTTCGAAGACAGCGTGACAATCTCGACTGAGCCCGGAGAAGAAGGCCGTATCTATGTTGGATGGCCGTGGAAGGAGAAGCACCCGAATCTTCCAACAAATCGAGGAATATGCTTCGGAAGGCTCAAATCTACCGTGAAGAACCTCACTGAGCAAGCACGCCTCGAGATGTACGACGAAGTCATCAAAGAACAACTCCGCTCCGACGTCATTGAAGAGGTGCCCAAGGAACCTCCTTCTGACGGACGACCCATTCACTACTTGCCACACCACGGAGTGTACAATCCAGCCAAGAAGACAACCAAGCTTCGGATTGTCTATGATGCTTCATGTGGACCAAAGAGAAGATCACTGAACGACATGATCTATTCCGGCCCCAAGATGATTTCCAATCTCGTTGGAATGCTCCTAAGAATGCGCTGCCACCAGTTCATCATCACAGCAGACATCAAGAAGGCCTTCCTGCAGCTCGGTCTGATCGAAAGGGATCGAGATGCCACTCGCTTTCTCTGGCTCCGTAACCCACTCGAGTGCGTCACTGAAGAAAACATAGTCGAGTACCGCTTCAAGCGGGTCCTCTTTGGCGTTATCGCCTCGCCCTTTTTGTTAGCAGCGTCCGTCGATCATCACCTGAGCAAACAGAACTGCCAACTCGCAGAAGAACTCAAGAACAACATTTATGCTGACAACTTCATGATGTGTGCAGACAGTGAGGAGGAAGCAAGACGGAAATGCATCGAGGCGAAGGAACTACTAGCTTCAGCACAAATGACATTGCGCGAATTCACAAGCAATAATGCTGCAATCCACGAAGAGTTCGCAGACGAGCCGACAGAGAAAATAACGAAGTTCTTAGGTCTCATATGGAACACTGAAAAGGATCTTCTCTCGATCAAGACCGGCCAAAAGAGAGGTGAAGTACAGACGAAAACGACAGTGAGCGCTGAACTTGCTGCCGGTTTCGACCCGCTAGGCCTCATCAGTCCTGCAGTCCTTCCTGCTGGACTATTCTTACAGAAGATCAGCAAAAAATACGACTGGAAAACAGCACTGGACGGCGAAGACCAACTTGAATGGCAACAGATCTCAGGAGAACTCCTGGAACGCCAGATGTCCATCAAAAGACAAGTAATCGTCAACAGCTCCACAGAACTTCACTCCTTCTGCGATGCCAGTGGTAATGGCCTCGGAGTAGTAGTTTATCTCCGAACTACGACAGAAGGTGGAATTCACGTGGTGCCTGTGCTTGCAAAATCCAGAGTTGTCCCATCCTCAGAAAAAGACAAGGAAGAGAAGGTCACGATTCCCCGTTTGGAACTAACGGCAGCACAGATTGGAACCAAACTTCTATCCTTCACAAAAAAGGAGCTCAGAATCCAGCCGAAGCGAACGATCCTTTGGACAGACAGCCGATGTGTGCTCGCGTGGCTGAAGAACGAAAAGCTGGAAAAGCTGCCTCGTTACGTCGGAAACCGAGTGAACTCAATTCTAGAAGAGAAAATCGAGCAAATGAGATTCGTGCCGACCAAAGAAAATCCCGCAGACATCGCATCTCGAGGAGTTCCTTTCGACGAGCTCCAGACATCTCAACTCTGGTGGAATGGACCAAGATGGCTCACAATGGAGGAATCCGAATGGCCAGAAGCACCTCCTGTCAATGGATCCGAAGAAGACAACCAGAATGATGAAGAGATCCATCTCCAGACAGCTGCCGTCACATCGAGCACCTCCAAACTGAAGCTGTCGCCTATCTCAATCAACACGGAAAGGTTCAGCAACCTCAGCAGGCTCCTCAATGCCACTTCTCAAGTCATCCGCTTCGCAGCTCTCATGATGAAGACTATTAACAAGTCTCCCCAGACAAGATGGCTTCAAGTCGCAACAACCTCAGCAACTCCGAGTACTGATGAGCGAAACAACGCTCTTCGCCTCCTTCTCATGCAATGCGCTTACGATCATCCTCCAGACAAAGATTTGAAAACGAATCTAGACCTTCAAGAGAAAGATGGAATCTGGACGTGCCAAGGTCGCCTCGGCAATTGCGAACTGCCAGCGAGAACACGCCACCCGTGGTTTGTTAACGCGAAGTCACCCTTGGCGCGAGTCCTCATTCTCGACGCACACGTGCGCAGTGCACACAGCAACTCCGCAAATACGGTCGCAACTCTCCGACAGAACTTCTGGATCAACCGAGCAAAGCAGTTGACGGCGAGCGTGATCAGCTCATGCAATAGCTGTCGAAAGCGAAAGGCGACCCCTTTTGCTGCTCCACAGATGGCTCCACTGCCTCCGGAAAGAGTCATCCGTTCGCCCGCCTTCTCCTCCACTGGACTCGACTACTTCGGCCCTCTCTCAACCATCAGAAATGGTCAACCACTATCGCAATGGGTGGCACTCTTCACGTGTGCAATTCACCTGGAAGTAGTCAATGATCTGTCTGCAGCAAGTGCCATCAACGCAATCAAGTGATTCATCGCAAGACGAGGGAAACCTGTGAAGATCATCACGGACAATGCCACCTGCTTCACACTCGCCCAGAAAGCGTGCGCTGAGGCCATCGAAGACCTGAAATGGCAATTCATTCCTCCGAGATCGCCTTGGCAGGGTGGGTTCTATGAGAGGATGGTGAAGGAAGTGAAAGTATGCCTCCGCTCCACAGCCGGCAAGAAGAAGATCGAAGCAGATGAACTCCAAACTCTGATGGCAGGAATTGAAGCCATTCTCAGCAATCGCCCACTCATTCAAACGGGTGACGACGGTGAAGTCCTTCGCCCACAAGATCTTCTGCAGCCTCTGGTGAACACGACGCTGCACTCCTTCGAATTCGATGACTACGACGAGGACCAACCGAAACACAAACTACTAGAAGCATGGGAAGCGACGAATGAACCACTCGAAAAGTTCTGGGACATCTGGACCCGGCATTATATCCCTGCATTGCGAGAACGGCATCAACAATTCATGAAGCAGAATCGTAGTCGAACCAACAGAGCTCCAACGATTGGCGAAGTCGTGATAGTCGTCGATGAACTCAAGAAGAGAGACGACTGGCCACTCGGAAGAATCGTCAAACTACACGAAGGAACAGACGGAAACATCCGCACAGCTACAGTGAGAATGAAAAACGGGCGTGAGTTGAAGCGAAGCGTCACGCATCTTCTCGCACTTGAAGGAGAAGGAGATACGCTGCCAGCAGAAGTTACAGAAGAGGCAACCGATACGACAGTTGATGCCGCCGATGCAGTTGACAAAATGGCACAAGAAAAGAATCAACCAGAAGGAACGGGCAAGAACACGACTCAACGACGCTATAACCTCAGGTCAAGCGCGAAACAAGCTGTGGCGAGCATGTTTCTCATCCTGATCTTTGGAAACGTGACACTCGCAAGCCGATGCCCTAACGACAAGGCACCACTCGGATCACAACTCTACTTCTTAGAAGAGTGCCAGGAGTACGGTGTTGCTGCATTCAAGAAGCCCGACGGCTCGCTCTGTCACTTGTCCCGAGAATGTCCTGGAAATGCCCTGCGAAGCGAATCTGGAGACCTCTGTGGCCCTCAATGCAGTTGTGAAGAATGGGCAAGTGGATGCTCTCACTACCAAGGCATGTTCACACACAACTCATCCAGCAAGAATGAGAAAACCAAAGCAATCCTCGCAGATATGAAGCCAATCTACTGCTCTTGGCACCCGAATCCAAATTGCAGCAAGGATGAACTCCAAATTGACGTCTCTCAAGTTATGTTATTCGATAACTCATATTACCCTCTGAAGGAGATGAACATCAAGTTTACCGAGATCGATCGGGCACACTGCAAGGGACAAGGAGCCAAGACTGGAACATCCGAATACTGCACTCGCTTTAATTGCACAGAGAACGGAACTGCTTTCTGTTTCCTCCCGAAACAGCCGATAGCTCTTCTCGTCACCAAACAAGGAAATATCGCAATAAAGCAGTGGGGCTCAGTGTCAAGAACAGTCTACGGCTTCAAGAAGGAGAAAGAAGAGTGTACCACATGCTCAATCTCCTGCTCAAACGAAGGAATTTCTGCAACCAGTGATGGTGTTCGACTGATAGCCGTACAAATGGAGAAGTACTCGACAATGGTCGAGCATCCCACGCAGCAGCAAGAAGTGCGCTTCCCGCATTCAGTGATTGCTATTCCGTACAACGTGAACGTGAAGATGCACAAAGGCAGCACTGTTGTCTTTGACAAGGACATTCACTGTGAAGCCAGAAACGTCTGCGAAAACATTACATGCACACTCTGCTGGGAAGCCATCATCCACCTCCAATGCTATCCGAAATGGATGATCGCCCTACTCATGGCCGCCGCATACATCCTCCTATCACTAGCCGTCATGCTTCTGAGTGCCAGCCGATGCATTTGTAAAGCGCTTAAAGGAGGCGCCAACTCTGCCCGCCTAGCCAGCAGAAGCATCATCACAGTCGGGAGGGCCGTCGCGAGCTGCATCGGAAAATGCATCCCGAAAAGGAAACGCCATAAGGAATCTCGAATCCGTCTTGTCAGCCTCAAGAAGCGGAAAGAAGCAGTCCCGCTATTAGCTCTAGCTGTGATTCTATCAATCTTTACTCCAGCTTCAGCGTGCGACCAAACAATCATCATCACCACCACCGAGGACTTATGTCAAATCCAAGACGACAAGACAGTGATTTGCACATCCATTGATGTAGCCAACTTCAACGGAGCTGCAACAGGTGCAATAACCTGTTTCCAATTGAAGGACGAAAATGGCAATCCTGCAGCCTCAATCCAAATACAAGTCGAACAGATCGCTAACAAATGCGAAAAGCAGTTCAAATTCGCCACAAGAGCCTTCGAGATCGAGACAACATCAGTGAAGAGGTGCGCTGGATCTGGAAGCTGTCAAGAAAATCGGTGTGCTATTATGGCAACCGATGAGGAGATAACTGAACTCGGGTATGTGAACAGATTCCCTGGAGTTTCTGGTTGCCTTGGAAGTTCCGGGTGTCTCTGGAACGGCTGCCTTTCTTGCAACAGCGCATGCACCTTCTTCAAATCAGTAGGAAGACCAACAGATAATCGACTATATGAAGTCTTTCACTGCTCCAGCTACCTGCCTGTCGTGACAATCAGCATCGAATTTTCAACCAACAACGAAACAGAGAAGCAGTTCTTCAAAATGTCACCAGGAATGCTGACAACCATGAAAGGAATCCAAGTGAAGATGAACTACGTCATCGAACCGCCCATGCCAGCCTTGACGAAAGCCTTCGTATCAGACGGAGAAGTGGTGGCTCTACTGACGCCTGAGGAAGAAAGAGAAGCATCAGTCTTCCCATGCAACTCCTCAGATCTCAGCCAGTGCCAATTCAGAAAGGAAGCTTGTCAGTGCAAATTAGCTGACGACGACTTAGTCAAGTGTGCCTGCGCAAATGGACAAGCAACCGCAAATGCAATTCGAAGATGCACACTTCCACAACGGCAAGGTTCAGTCTGGTTTGAAGCAGAAGGCAGTTCGGTATCTGTGGCACAGCCGACCGCAGTTGCCGATCTTTCGATTAGAATCCAGGACTTGGAGCTCGCTCAGATCGAGTCGCATGCGAAATGCATGATGGATTCAACAAGCATGGTCGGCTGTCATAGCTGTAGTGCTGGGGCAACGCTGACGTACGTCTGCACCTCTACTCCCCATGCAGCTATCGGCCACCTGAACTGCGATTCAGGAAAAGCCCTCTCTGTGAAGTGCACGCCCGAAGCCATTACGAGGATGACTACCTTCACTTCTTCCACCTCTGAAGTTTAAGAGAACTGCCAACTAAGCTGTGGTCGCGAACAAATCAAAGTCAAGATCAATGGAACTCTCAAGACAATCTTCGATGTAAGCGAACAAAAAAGCAACACTCAGTTCGGCCTCATCATTGCCACTCGAAATAATATATTGGCCCTCCTTGCAGATCATATGTCCTATTCTATTGTTCTAATAGCATCATCAATCATGGTCATTTTCTTCGTCTGCAAAATCTGTATGTAGCTTTTTGTCTTCGCTAATTTCCTCTCCCCCAGTGTCGGCAAGTGCCGAGTATAGGAAGTTCTTTTCCCCCATCCTACTAATGAATCATTCCTCCGCTTCATCTATTTTTGGTAAAGGAAAAGAATTCTAGATGAGTTGTTTTTCACCCTTCTCTTCTGCCAGACATATGAAAAGGTCTATATGAATCACCATCTCCTCCTCTTTCCTTGATATTGTGATAGAAGACAGAATGTCTGGAATGCTTTCTATCGTGCTTTAAAAGGAGAAGTCAAGCACTTATTATTCATTTTACTCTCTTCATTTCGATTTTATGTTTGAGATGAACGGTTTAATTACCCAAGTTTGAGGGAGAATAAAGGATACCTGTCTTCTTGCTCGCAACAACTTGCAGAAGACACGACGCTGATTCTTGCATGTCTAGATCAGAGATGCAAAGTGGCCGGCCCGGCTCGGCCCGTAGGGCCGGCCGGCCCTACTTTCCAGGGCCCCGGGCCGGGCCGGGCCCAAAAAAAGTTGGGCCGGCCCACAGGCCCGATTGGGCCCGATAAGCACACAATGTTGTCCAGTCAGTACGACTGGAGGCATTGTTAAGTGCAAAGCTTTCTTCATTTGTTCATTTTCCTCCCCTAAAACTCTTTCTTCTATACATTAAAATGAATGTTTGAAAAAAATGATTGTAGGACAAGCATGAAAATACTGAGCTTCAAAACACTTTGTAACTCGTCGGACATTTTTCCCCAGAATTTTATTGAAAATCGAGCCCAAACGGGCCCACGGGCCGGGCCGGGCCGGCCCAAAATTATTGGGCCCGTTAGCACCTCTGGTCTAGATAAGCGATAAAAGTGTATATTATTGATTTCTCCAACTGTTCATTAATCTTAATTAGACTCCACTTTTTACTTCTAACCTCCCCATGTTTGCTCGATGTCTGGAAGCTCGTTGATATCGTTGGATCCCGCCGCTGGTTCGAAGACGAGAATAGCGAAGAGACAGAACAATAGTGAGCACCACGGTGGAGAGAAATGCATCTTGGAATTAAAGTAAAAACAGATCACATAATTATAATGTAAGCAAGTGTTTTACAAGCAGGATACTCATTTAATGTCATCTTATAATGGAGACATAAACGCTTATTTTAAACGTTCTAAGCGCCACAAACAACCGGAGCTATTTTGCAGGGCAATGATGCACGGCCGCGTGAACAACGACCAGTCATTTTCATTCTTTGCAAAAGAAGAAAAACAGAAACCTTTCCTTCGACTCTTTTCTTCGCCTTTTTTTTCCTTTTTCAAATGCTAAACTATAATATAGGTTCTTTTTATCTTTTATTTATACGATTTCCAATTCCAGCTCTCTTTGTCGCTTTCTCCCTCTTTCTCTGCATTTCTCTCTCTCTCCGTCCCCCTGTCTCTTTCTTTCTCTCCCTCTCTCTGTCTCATTCTCTCTCTCCATCTCTCTGTCTCATTCTCTCTCTCCCTCTCTCGCACACTCACTATCTCTGCTAGCCACCATTTCTTATCAAAGTTGCAGCGTCAGTCGTTTTTCAAAAGTGCTTTTCTCCCCGAGCGATAACAAACGCAACATTTTTCTCATTCTCCAATCATTTTCCACTTTAAATCTGTCCTTCTCCTTTTATTTTGAAAAAAAAACATGTCTTATCGTCTTTCTTCTCTGTTTCTTCCTCATATTTTTGAATTTCAATAATTTTTGAAGATAGATAAAAAGATAGAACAGTAACGATATGTGTGTTTGGTGGAACGATAAAAGGCACGAGAATAACTAGAAAAGACATTTAAGATAGCGAATAAGAAAATAAATAGTGTTCTCAATTGTTGGATCGAAATATGGCAAAGAAACAGGAAGGAACTTCATTAGATGAACCGTCTTAGAGTGCGTGGAAGACGCCGCTGATCGGGCGAAGGCTCTTCCGTCTGCCTGTTTGCATCTCGCTCTACATACATACATACATATCTATTTCTGCCTACAACTTGCTCTCTTTCCTTCCTATCTCCTTCCTCTGTCTCCTTGTTTTTTCTTTGTCTTACTCAATAAGTCTATATTTTCGCTTCGAAGTCCTTCAACTCTCTCTCTCTCTCTCTTTCTCTCTCTCTCTCTCTCTCTCTCTCTCTCGCTCTCGCTTTGACGTTAAATCAGCACTTTGATTGACAACTTGTTGCTCGTACACGTGTAATGGAAGAAAACACAACATCTCGAAATAAACCCCTATATTTCGGACAAAACTGAAAAATAGAGAGTAATTACAAGCGATACAGGTACCAAACCATAAATGAAACTAGATTTAAGTAGACTTAGCTGTAGATAAAGCGCGAGACAGCAGAGACTACAGCGGAAGTCAGAACAGCGGCAAATTGTGCTTCGAAATCAGCACGGCAACCGAAGGAGAGAAAAACACATGTGCATGTGTAGTTTTATAGCATGACTCTACAAATCGACAATGATAAATAAATACAACTTTTCGACAGGATCAGAATACGACCAATTTGTGGATGATGTAAGGAAAGCATGAAAATGGAAATAACGACAGGTGCAATGCAGATATAAAAAAAAGCTAAGAAATGTTGAATTTAATTGAAAATTTTTTAATGAAAAATAAATACTTAAAACTTGTTCTGCAGAGTGGCGAGTCTTCCTTGGACAGGGCCGGAGGGCTGCCTTTCCTTGTTCTTCTCCATTGATGAGATATTAGAAGTACCACGGAGGCGACTAGGCAACGCGCCAGCCACCTTCCTTGGCATGTTGCCAAGAAGAAACTCACGAAATGGTCTCGTCATCCAGATGAGCACAACGTCATTGGCAATGGAGTGCAGACTGAATGTCGAGCCTTCCGCCAGCAAAACGGCTAAAATCGAGTTTTTTTTTGCCTCATATGAGCACAACGTCATTGGCAATGGAGTGCAGACTGAATGTCGAGCCTTCCGCCAGCAAAACGGCTAAAATCGAGTTTTTTTTTGCCTCATTTATCAAATTCACAAAACAAATTGTTATGTGAGTTTGTTATGCTACACTTAAAGGACCTCTCCGGCGAATATACAAGTTCTCGTTTTATGTTCTTATTCGATGAAGATCGGCTAGAAACATCCATTGGAAAAGGTCCCATTTCAAAACAATGTTTAGTTTGTTAAATATTAACAGTTTTTGAAACAATGTTTAGTTTATTAAATATTAAAAGTTTTTGATTGCATTTTCCGCCCGCGATCGTTCTTTGAGCTCATGATCATGGCTAAGCTACCCTCCCTCGCCATGCCAAGCGTGGGAGAGAAAGAGGGCACGGGATGATATGAATGTCATCGATTGTTCACTCTGAGAGAAAGAGTGTAGAAGAGAGGGAGAGAGAGAGACATAAAAACGAATGGAAGCGCTGTGCTGCCATTTCGAACACATCCAACACAATCACAGTGTTCCAAAAAATTCCACCCTCCCGAATACTGTAAGAAATTTAGAAGGGTTGGTTTTTTCAAACACCAATTATTAAACGGGCGCGAAAACATTTGACGGAGTGATCCTTTAAAGATGAACTTGTAATGTTTTGTCGTAAAGTATTAATATTTAAAATAACGTTAAACGATTGAATCTATCAAGGGAGCATGACCTCAAGCGCAAACTATTTAAATTTTCTGACTATTATAGTCGCGTCTCTCAAAATCACATGCTGTCTTGTTCTTGGCTCAGGCAAAAAGGCGCGAATTTAAACGTGAGTTCTGGCTCCTTTAAATGAACGAGTACCCGGCGGTGGCGAGAAGAAGGCGAGCTCGAGGATTGCGACGACAATGGGTAGTGAGACGGCAAAGGAGGGCACGGCAATCTAGAGGAGAGGGAATCAGGCGGCTTCTCTTCTCTCTCATTGATTCTCGCAAAAGTTTGGAGGGGATTGATTTCTTTATATCTATCAAAGATATGTCTTCAACTAATTTTTTTCATCCTGTCCTCTCTCGTCTACTTGCCTGGATCATCAGAGCCATCATTGCTCGCCGCTGATAGGAAGCGCCACTGAGACGCTTGACGCCAGTCTGTAAACGAGTTGTATACAAATAGAGTAGAAAAATAAGGGTACCAAAGTAAAGCGTCCTTTTTTTTATTAAGGAGTCATCTGCAAATCCTGCTCTTTTAAAGGTGCGAAAAAAAAACAAAGTTGGAATTCGCTCTTTTTCCATGAAATCATTTTTATTTTATTTTATTTTTCAACTATGTTCATGAAAAATAAAAATGGTTTCCATTCGGGTTAACTAAAAATATTAAAAAAAACCTTTCCTAAACCTTGAGCGCACGCTTCATGTGCAGGAAGAGGAAGACGAAGGCGCCGACGGCGGCGGCAAGGAGTGCGGCAGCGGACGCGGCGACCACGGCGGCTACTGGCGTCCAGCGGAGAGCCAGCCATTGGACGCCCGAAGGAATGCTTGCGGAAAGCACCTATATAATTTGCATAAAGCAAGTTATGTATGTACCTATGGAATAATCTTTTCTGTGTTATAAACATATTAATATATTATAAGATCGACGGAAAGATCATTTAGAAAGCGTAGCATTAAGAAGCGCCAAACTCAACAGTAATTTATTTGCATTTTCCTGACCATTCCAGCGGCGTGTTTCTCTTTAAAACTCTTAGGTATGCTTTCAGGCAAAAAGGCGCGAATTCAAACGCGAGTTTTTTTGACTCCTTTACAAATAAGTCTGACGTCGTCGGTGTAGGAAGCAGCCGAGAAGCCGACGGCAGCGAGTGGCAGCGAAGCGAGCAGAATCGCATTGAAGGCGAGGCAAACGGGAACAAAGTGGCCGGTCGCCAAGTGCCAGCGGGAATCTGCATGGAAAAAAGACCGAGTACGAAACACGATTAAAAATATTATTGTATTCATTTTTTCTTTACACATTTTGGAAATAATATATCAATAAAACTAATCAATCAATGAAAGATGACAGGATCTTCCTACTAAATGGCATGACAGCTTGATGTCGATAGAGAATGCACGTGAAGTAGGCAGTGAAGAGCTGAACGAGGAACAGCAGCATGAGCATCTGAAGAAACGGAGACACTTAGAGCGTGTCTCATATTGCCAATATGTAGGTCAAACACATTTTGTGATTTGGGGGAGGGTACTAGATGGACCTATCAGATGCCAGATGGGAGGGGGGTACTAGATAGACCTACCAGATGCCAGATGGGAGGGGGGTACTAGATAGACCTACCAGATGCCAGATGGGAGGGGGGTACTAGATAGACCTACCAGATGCCAGATGAGGGGTACGCCTCGCTCGCATGCTATTCCCGTGCAGTAGATCACATGGCGGACAAAGTCGCCCATCGGGCAGAAGCCAATGCACAGCCACGCGTTCCACAGCGCCGTGACGGTCTGGGAGGGAACATTGATTGATTCTTGAAATTTTGATACTTAGAATATCGATTGAAATGTGCATATCGTGTTATACTACAAAATTGCACTATACAATACATTAGCAATAACACATTTAATAAATTTAGCTTTTGTATCTTTCAATTCTTTAACTTAGTGATCAATGTTGAAAAAGAATTTTATTTGCATTTTACTATTGCTCTTGTGTCAACCTGAAGAAGCAGAAGACAAAGTCGATACTGTCGCATCCGCCGGTCGCTCTTGTAGATGAGCAGATAGAAAGTGAACGCGTCGAGGAGGACGGAGAGAGCGCCGACGCTGTGGTTGTACGCCGAGTACGCGGCCGCCAGCGCATTCGGGTACGGCGGATAGCGGATGAGGTCTTCTTCGAGAAGCATGTGAACTTGCAAGAGAAATGTCAATTAATGGAGACAACAACTTATTCTTGAAAAATTTACAAAACGGCTTGAGAGCTTGTGATTTAGAGAACTAAAATGATCAGGAAACTTTAAATATCTATGTATGTATATAGATTATAGTTGAGTTTCATGCACCTTTCAGTAAAGTTCTCCCATTTTTGAGAGAAAAAGGCAGAAAATAAATTATCGACAGGTGAAGTCTAGCAAAGTGGAAGGAGTAACAAGGGAACTGAGAGTAAAGGGCAAACTGAAGAGCCGTTTTTTAAAGAAAAGCCGATTTCAGCTATCACCATAGAATCGAAGTTTAATGAAAAAGCTCCTTTTGTTGTAAATATCACGTTCGCTCGAACGCGCTTCGAGTATGTATGGATATCTACACAGCCTATGTATTTGCATCATGGTTTGCAAAAGTCTTTTGTTACATGTACATACATATATTTATGCAACCCAAACAATCTGAATTCATCGAATTCAAACAATTTAAATTCTTCAAATTCAAACAATCTGAATTGTTTATTTCAGCTTCTACTACATGCTGATGTGGATGTGTTCATAGGAATCAACGGTAGAGTGGATAACTGCCATATGTAATTTATGAAAGTGCATTTGCAATTAGAATACAAGCTCTACCACCACTTTGAATTTAGCAATTATTGACTGAAAACCGGAATTTATGCTCCATCTCCCAACGCACAATGAGTCACTTGCGCCTTTTAGCATTATGGGAAAAAATATCGGAAGCAAGCATAAGAGAGAAAAAAACTTATGTAAAACAACCAGAAACGAAGACGTGATCTACATTAGTAATACTTATAATGAAAAGTGAGCATCATTCTTCGAATGATAGATATATATTCTTATGAATAGATATCTATTATATGAACATTGTTCGGTCGTAATGCGAAAGACGCTGAGAGTAGTATGAATTTGTTAAGGTGGACTAAAAGCATAAACTTTCGTTTCGTCATTCGCTTCCGACCGCCAGAAGAAGCTGTGCTAGTCTGTGTTTCCATGAATATATTAATTAAATTGTGAATTTCTTTCATTACTTTTGTATGTCTCCACGGTATCAAATTGACTCCGGCAATGATGTGAGTTCACAAACATGCTAGCCAAGACTACAAAACGTAACACGACTAGGAGTAAAGCAGATAATTTGCCCCTGAAATCGGTGATGTCTGCTCTCCATACTATAGTTCTTAGATTTCGTGGTGCTGTCTGGTGAGGACTCCAGGCGTACGATTGTTCGGGAGCATAGTACGTAACAAGTTTTCGGGAAACTGGAGCTGAATTAGCATATACAAAAAGAAACTACAAAGAAGCTAATGGTGAGCAAAATTGAGAATGCTTGATAAAGGGAATGGTATTCATATACAGATGGAGAGAGAGAGAGAGAGAGAGAGAGAGAGAGGGAGAGAGAAGGTACACCAATCACGCATAATGATGTAAGAGGTGGTTGCTGAGGGTGGATAGATATGAATATGTATCATCGACCAGAGTATTTCGAACAGATAAAAATAATGTTTTGTCGCCGTTTAAGGGAGAAGCCGCCATTCGCCATAGCTGTAGCAGTTGAGAATGCATAGGAGAAAACAGAATAAGCAGCGATAATTAATATGACGAGTTTACAACGTAATTTTTTTCTAACAATAAGACATTTTCTAGACATTTTATTAAAATAAAAAATAATTATTTTGCATTTTTCTTATATTTTGAACGATTTAATTTTTCAAATGCACAAAAGCTGTTCTTCGCTCTCTAAAAGTGCTGGCGGATCTTCGTTCTCCCATTCAACTAATCAGTCTTCACTTGGTCTAGGCTATAACCATATGTACATATATTAATTTTTTTTTAAACGGCGTTTACTGAAACGGAACATTTTAAGTCCTTTCTTTTAGATGGACAATGCAAATAAACAAGCATGACATTTGTAACGAAAAAAAAAAAAGATTTTTTTTACTATCTAGAAATTGGCGATTGATTGAATATCCTCCACAAATCTCGCGACGTGCATTGCCGCATCGCTCGCATCTTTATTTATTGAGAACTCCATTCTGGTCGGCGGCTGGACCTGCCCTCTTGATTAGAGAGAGAGGGAGAGAGGGGGAGAGAGAGAGAGAGAGAGAGAGAGAGAGAGAGAGGAAGAGAGAGAGGAAAAGAGGAAGCTAAATAGAGAGATGGAGAGAAATAACTCTTGCTCTGAAGAGACCGCATACATACATACAGAAAAACATGTATGCAAAAGGAGACTTGCGGGTGTGTGGTCAGCTGTTCTTCCTGCTTCCGCACTTTCTCTTTTGTCCTAACATTAGGTGTGGACTTGCTCTCTTTCTCTCTCTCTCTCACCCCATCTCCCCTCGCTCTCTCTCTATCACTCTATCACTAATTCACTCTCTCTATCTCTATCTCGCTGCGTCTATGTTCATCTTCACCTCGTCTACAGGTCACCCACCTCCCAGGCATCTTCCCATTATCTCGCCTGTCCCTCTGATCCACATTATCTTCTGAGTTCTCTTCGCCAACCACCGAATTGTCCTGGGAAAAGAGTGTGAAAGGTGCTATCACAAGACATCGTCATGGATTATCTTTATAACCGTCTTAACTTTTTTTTTGTTATAATTTTTAATATGAAAATAATTGCATGAGCAGTGCAAATATGTATAAAAAAAATTTTTATGACCTTTATTGTGACTGATGGTGAGGTGAGAAGAGGATTGCTAACAAACGAGAAATAAACGAGGACGTCAAGCGGTCAGAGAGGTCCCCCGTCGCTTCCTTTCTGGTTTGCCGCTAAACCTAGCCTAGCCTCAAAATTCCTTTTCCTTAGCTCCGTCGCGCTCGCACTCGTTTCACACTCTTATTTCTCTCTCTCTCTCTTTCTCTCTCTCTCTCTCTCTCTCTCTCTCTCTCTTCTTATTTACTCGCGCTCTCTCGCTCTCTTCCCTCTACTTCTATCATTCACTCTCTCTCCCTCTCTTCTTCTTGCACTCTCTCTCTCACTCTCTATCTCGCTTCCCCTCTCTTCCCCACCTCTAAACCCACATTTGAGACTGAGGTGATTTATCGTCTTTCCAGTTCATTTTGTCGCAGCTTCTTCCCAAGAAGTGAAAGCTGGATAGAGCATGACACTCCATCTTTCTATTTTCTGGCCCGTTTCACTTTCTCTCTTTGCCACACTCTCTCTCTCCCCTCTTCTTTTTGTTCTACTCTTTCGGACTCTCTCCCTCTTTCCTCCACTTTCTTTCTCTTTCTCTCCCTCTCTATCTTTCTTCCCCATCTATGCGTTATTGATAATCCGCAAAATGTGTTATCAAAGCCCTTGCCGCTGCCAGTAGTACTTGTTTTATTTACCATCTTTGCCATTCTCATTTAAATTATGTAAATAAATTTGTAAAGTTGCTTAAAGTTTTTCATTGTTTCTCTCCTTTTATATGATACTATGTATTCTTTCTTCTTATGGTTAGAATACGCTTTTAGCCAGTGTTTGCAATGATGCAAACGCCAACCACTTGTGCACGTTCCTATTATCTTTCTACTTCTCCTTATCTTATCCGTCTGCGTTTCTCGCTTTGCTGTGATCCCTCGCACATACTCCGTTTAATCGTAGGTGTATCTGGTCTTGATCCTGTTGGTGGTGACCACACTGGCTGCATGCCTCAAGAGGGTGGGGTCATTAAGGAGGTAGAAGAACGAGAGAGAGAGAGAGAGAAAGAGAAGGAGAGAGAGAGAGAGAAAGAGATAGAAGGAGAGAAAGAGAGAAAGAGAGAGAAAGGGAGAGAGTGATAGGGTGATAGGTAGAGAAAGTGAAGAGAGAGCCGTAGCCCGTCGGATTAGCCCAGCCGTCCACTCCGGGTTTGCCTGCGATTGCGCCACTTCTAGAAGGCGTTCGGAACTTCCTTTGTTCTCTCAATCTCTCCTCTCTTTCTCTCACTATCTTTCTCTCTCTCTCTCTCTTTCTTTGATTCATTCTTTCCCACTTGCTTCAAGTTGTCGTCATTCTAAAACTCTATGAAGTATTATAATTTTTATTTATTCACAAAACAAATTGATGCTCCTTGAATGTAAATAATGTTGGAAAATAAAGCGGATATCAATTAATTTCTAGGGAGACCCTTCGTCGAATAGCACAATAATAGTTGATTCTCGAATCTTTCGGATATGATTATAATTTCACGAAACTGCGCGCTAGTAAAAACTGTCTTATTTTGCTTAGCTCATGGATAAAATAAATAAAAAAAACTATATTAGAAATGCTATCCAGAGCAGCTCTTCCTTTCAATATGCCGACCAAAATAGTCTTTAAAGCCAAAATAAAAGTAATCTTTATTTCTAATTTGCCTGCTTTGCAAATGTCTTCTGAGTAGTATGTGAAAAGTACAGAAAAAGTATAGTATGCAGATGAGAAGACTTGGAATGCTACTCATAACATTACAACCATTGCGCATGTCTCATCGCCCGAGGGTTGGTTCTGGATCTTTATTTCGCTCTTTCTCGCCCTCGTCTTCCTCTCGCTCTCTCGCTTTCTCACTCTCTTTCTCTTTCTCTCTCTCACTATCTCGCATTCTCCTTCTATCTTTCTCTCTCTCTATCTCGTCTCTCTTACTCTCTTCCTCTCTCTCTCACTTTCTTCCACCTCCTTCCCTCGCGTCTACATTCTTGGCCCCTCTGCAACCGCCCTTTCTTCCTTCCTCCTCAAGCCCATATCCTTCCGCCCCTCCCACCTCACCATGGCTCATCCCTCTGCATCCTGCAACACGTTTATTGTCAGGACCAATTTTCTTGAGCAGCCATTGCGTTTCGTGGAAGAAAGTTGTACGGATTAAAATTTAGAGAGAATTTTTTTTTAATAAGTTGAGTTTTTCTCTCTTTTATATCTTCATTAGTCGCATGTTGCTGCATTTGCAGAAGGATATGCACATGGAAATATGTTTCTACATATTTATTTCTAGCTCATGGCCAGACTCCTGGCAGGGGCTATTTTCGCCACAAGAGCCCAGTATATTCTGCTTCTGGAACGCGGCCAATGGATGCTATTAGTAGTTTGCACCATGTCACTTCTGACGCGTCATTAGATACTTGTGATGAAGGACGGCTGATGATGATGCCCTCAATCTCTCTCTCCCTCTCTCTCTCTCTCTCTCTCTCTCTCTCTCTCTTTCTTGTCTTTCTCTCTCATCCCCATTCGCTCTCTCTTTCCCTCTTCTCTCTCTCTCTCTATCTCTCTCTCTCTCTCTCTCTCTCTCTCTTCTGCCCCTCTTCCACCTTATCTCTCATTTGCCCCCAGGCTCAAATGAGAGTGTCTGTGCCCCAGAGGCGCTCTCGATCTTCAGTAGAGTTCTTCATTACTCTGCCATTATCTTTTCTCTCTCCCTCTCCCTCTCTTTCTCTCCCTCTCTCTTTTTCTCCTTCTCTCTCTCTCTCTCTCTCTCTCGCTTCCTCTCACTTTCTTCTCTCCCTCTCTCTCTCAACCCTCCTTGACCACCCCTCTCTGCATCAGTTGAATTTGGCGAGGCGTTCCTTGTGTATGGTCACGTTCTTCCTCCCCTTCATTCAAATTCATTTGTGCTGCGTGACTGCTTGCACCCGGTGTGCATCTCTTCTTCTCTTTCTTTGTCTGTCTCTTTCCTCTCTCTCTCTCTCCCTCTCTCTCTATGTCTCTCTCTCTCTCTGGCTCTCTCCCCTCGGAAGCGGCCTATCTCCTTCGCCCTTTTCACGCCCGCTTTTCCCAATGATGCATGGCCGCTCCGCGGCTAGCACGTGGCGTCCCGAGGGAAGAAAACAGCCGAGCAACGGTTCTGGGTGTATCTCACTCCCTCTCTTTCTCTATCTCTCTCCCTCTCTATCTTCCTATCTCTCTCCCCTGTACTCTAACTGTCCTCTCTTTATCTCTCACCATCTCTCTCTCTCTATTTCTCTCGCTCTCCTTACTCTGTTTCATCTTCATCCTCACGATGCCTAAGTTAGCCGTAGACTTTTCCGCCAGTTACACGCCTCGCAACAATCCGCCAAGTACACCAAGCACGAGAGCCGCCTCCATCGTCCCTTCTCGGGTGCTCCCTTCGAGAGAGGTCATGAGGGTCAGGCATGGCTGGCTAGGCTGGCTAGGCTGGCTGCTGGCATCCATTCCTCTGCCACATTGGCCAGTGGTCATATCCAGGGCATATCCATACTCCGTTTTTTGCTGTCCTATGAATGCGTGCCTATCCCTTTTTTCCTCATTCTATCTTCGCTTCAGGACCTAAATTGTTTCAAAATCGGTGACGCAAAGATGCAGTCTTACAATTACATAGATGTGTTTCTTTTGCTTGCAGTCAAGCATAAAGGCAACTATGCACAGATTTGTTTATGAATTGCTCTTTTATGATATGTACATTGATGCGGAAAAATTTCGAGAAGCTTCTTTATGGTCAATACGGAAATATCTCGCTCTTCTCTCGTCCTCTCTCTCTCTGTCTCTCTCTCTCTCTCTTTCTTTCTCCACCCCCTCTATCTGTCTCTGACTCTTACTCTGACTACCTCTCTCGCTCTCTCTCTCTCTCACTCTCTGTCGATCTCTTATGAATTCTGACTGGCTGGTTGTTCTGTGATCATAAATAAAATCACGTTCTTACGGGGTTGGAATATCCCATATGCCTTGATGATTGGCTCGTCTCTGCAAGACATGGATATACCGAGTGCTTTTGTGTGCTGATCTCCTCAGGGGTGTGGAGAGAGAGAGAAAGGAAGGGAGAGACAGAGAGAGAGAGGCAGAGAGTAATAAAGTGTGTGAGAGAGTGAGAGAGAGAGAGAGACCGAGATTGCGAATGGCTCTCTCCGAGCCCATGCATATGAGAGTTCGAGCGCGTGTGCGCACGAGGGTAGCAGGCGCAACAAGGGGCAGAGGGTGTCAAAGGTGGTCTGCTAGCCTCCCTCTACAGGCTGATGGTTAGTCGGGGAGAGGGCGACCACTTCCTCCGTAAGAATCAAAAGGGCACCATCCCCTGTGACCGATCGACCTCCCCCTGACGGCAAACATTCTTAGTCGCCTGTGCCCTCCTCGCTGAGAGAGAGAAAGAGAGAGACGAGAGAGAGAGAGACGAGAGCAAGACTCAGAGATTAGGACTGAAAGACTAGAGGAAACGAGAGAGAGAGAGAGAGAGAGAGAGAGAGAAGATCGAAAGATGAGAGGTTAGTGAAGTCGGAGCATAAGAACAAAAACCATGCGACGGCTGATCAAGCTGATTTTTGCTGCTTTGTCGCAATGTCCGAAAAAGCTCCTGCAGCATCTTCATCTTTCTTTCTCTCTCTCTCTTTCTTTATTCCTCTCTCTCCCTGTTTCGATCTTTCGCTCTCTTTCTTCCTGATTTCTCTTTCGTTCTCTCTCACTCTCTATCTCTCTCTTTCTCTCTCTCACTCTCTCTCTCTTTCTCTTTGTATATCTGTCCCTCTTTCTCTATCGCCGTCTCACTCTCTCTTTCCTTCTTGAAGTTGCTGCCTGCAAATCGCAGCTACTTGTCTCGTCCTTCTCGCTCTTCATTCTCATCTCTTCTGATGTGTCAAACCCATTAAACGCCCGAGTGATGAAGATGTCAAAATGGAAGCTCTCAATTGAAACCTTTCTATTTGCTAGCCCGCCGACGAATCGTCGGCGTTTCTCTTTTTATTGTTTTTTTTTTCTCTCGCTATCTCGCTCCGTTTCTCTCACTATTTCTCTATGTATTTCTATATATAGATAGTCTCTATCTTTTTCGATCTGTTACTTTTCTCTATATATATATATATATATTTTATTTAGTATTTGCCGCTAGCGCCCATTGCAGGGAGGAAGCGAAGCTACAGATACATGCATACATGGACAGCGGATCTTCTTTGATGCCCTCAGGGAAGACGGAAAAAAAACATTTTGGTAACATCATTTCCCTCCTTCCTTCTGCTCACTCACTCGTTTTGCAAGCCATCCTCTGCAGTTCTCTAAGTATGCCTATTACATATTTTATGAGCTGTCCTGTCATGCACCCCCAACTCCACCCCTGGCCGGCCCTCCTAACCCCCCTTGAAAGCCCCCCTCAAACTATGCACCTTCTCACTCACCTTCTCTCTCTCTCTCTCTCTCTCTCTCTCTCTCTTTTCTCTCCCTTTCTCTCTCTCTCTCTTTTCTCTCTCTCTTTCTTATTCTCTCGCTTTGTCTCACTCTTAGCGCTTTGTGCTCTAAAGCTAAGCATTTATGCCATGGCTTTCGAAAACTTTTGGTGGGAACCGGTGGAGCAGAGTCCGAAACAGCGGCCTGCACTAATTCGCTTTGTCTTCTTCAGCTTCTCCACTTTCGCTGCTAATAAGAAGTCCTTTTTACTCGGACTCACTTTTTTTCGTCATTTCATGTATATTAAGGTTGTTTTCAGTTAATTCTTGTAATTTTTTTATAGTTATTTCTTGGATGTTAGAGAATTATCTCTAAATCCTACATCTGACAGCTTTTATCTACCATCTCTCTTTATCTTGATTACATGATCTAATGTTTGGAAAAATGGAGAGACGGAGAGAGAGGGAGAGAAACAGAGAGAGAGAGAGAGAGAGAGAGAGAGAGAGAGAGAAGAGGGAGGGTATTGATACGCCTGGAGGTGTCGTATCGCCCGAAAGAGGTCGATGAGGTGTGTGCAAAGAAAGAAAGAGAGTGAAGACCGTATACTCTTCCCGCGCAGTGTCACCTTACCATCAGCGTTAGAGTTGCATACATTTACACGCCATTTCTGTCATCTCAACCCCTTCCCTCTCACCTTCGTTATCCTTCATTATGATGAGAAGCGGTGCTATTTCACTTCTTCAAGAGCTCACTCCATCTTTGCTGACGCATTCGCTTTCCAGATTGGACAACATCTTATAGTTTCTTTATTTAGAAACGCATATCTGAAGCTTTCCACTCATCTACATACATACATGTTAATTAGAGTTCAATTATGGCTAATTGAAAACACAAGATTAGAGCACCTTTAGGGAGGGAGAGAAGAGATAATTATAGAGAAAGTGAGAGGAGAGAGAGAAGAGAGAGAGAGGAGAGAGAGAAAGAGAGAGAGAGAGAGAGAGAGAGAGAGAGGACTAGAGTGTCTGACAAGTATTTGCACAAGCATCAAGAGAAGAGAGTGTTGCGCGGTCGGCCTGTTGTGTAACGTGGCTAATTGATGCAATGTGTCCCTATGTTGTGGTCTCTGCTTCAGACTTCAAGACTTGCACCCTCTTACTTTTGGAGAGGAAGAGACAGTGAGAGAAAGAGAGAGAGAGAGAGAGAGAGAGAGAGTGAGGTGACCGGAGCGAGAAGCTGGGAGAGTGAGATGATGCAGGGGGTCTAGTAAGCGATGAGAGTACGACATCGTCTGCTGATCTGCACTATTCATGTACTGAAATGTGATCTCTCTCTCTAGCGCTCCATATCTCTGCTCACTCCCCCCCCCCCGCTTTTATCTCATCCTCTCTCTTTCTTCCTCTCTCTGGCTCTCTCTTTCCTCATTCCGCCTCTCTATCTCTATGTTTCTCTCTCTCTCTCGCTCTTTTTCTGCCATTCTGTCTGTGTCCTCATTCTTACATATGTTTCTCTCTCTCTCGCTCTTTTTCTGCCATTCTGTCTGTGTCCTCATTTCTTATATTCCCTTTCATCATTTTTTACCCGTGCTGGTTTTTCAAATGTACACGTAGAGTATGCCCGGTGGTTTTTAGGCTCATACAATCCTAAATACATTGTAAGTTCTCCGTTCTCTTGTAATTGACATTTTATAATCAATTCATTATAGCGTGTACAGTATCAAAGTACGCAAGGAATATTCTATGCAGGCATAAATGTATATATGTGTCCATTGCAAGATGCGTTGCTATAAATCTGCTGACTTCAGTGGAGCTTCCCTTTGGCATAGCTTTCTTTAGAAAGATCCTCAGGCAATGTTTCTCTCTTTCTCTCTCTCTTTATCTTTTCTCTCTATCTCTCTTTATTTTTCCTCTCTCTCTCTCTCTCTCTTTCTCGAGAGGATGTTTTCTTATCCGCAAATGGATAAATGCACAAATGGACTAACAAGAATCCTCTTTCCCAAGCTGCTTTTCCTTTTCTTCTCTTATTCCTCTTTAGTACCGTCAATTTCAATGTTTCTAAGCTTTTATTAATCTTTCTGCTTATTGTTAGTTCACGCTCACACTTGAATAGTAGTGTTAATGAGGCTCTCTTACTCTCCCTCCCTCTCTCTCTCTCTCTCTCTCTTCGTTTATCTCTCTTTGTCTCTCTCTCTCTCTCGCCCTCTCTTTATCTTTCTCTCTTCCTAATTCACTCTCTCCCTCTCTCATATGCAGCTGCTTCTTCATCTTCTTCCGTGCCCCTGAAGGGGAAAGCTCTCCGTTCCCTTGACATTCTCATCCACCCTCGCTTTCCCATTTATCCACTCTTTTCCTAGACTTCCTCGTCAACCCCATCACTCTTATCTCTAGGATTTTTCATTCTCTTTCTCTCTCTCTCTCTCTCTTTCTGTTGTCCTTTTTCCTTCAATCTTTCTCTTTCAATCACTCTCAAGTTTGGTTTCCGCCAAAGAAAGTCGCGGGTGCATGCGTCCTAAAAAGCGTGCCTTTTTTACGGTTCAATTTTCCTTCTTGACTCCAGTACGAGCAGACGACTTTGTGCATACATATGTGCAGAGGCTGGACATTTTTGTTTTGTGGTCTCTTTCTGCTCTCTCTCTCTCTCTCTCTCTCTCTCTCTCTCTCTCTTCTCTCTCTCTCTCTTTCTGCTCTCTCTCTGTCTTTCTCTGTCGTCTCTATGCTCTCTGCTCAGACCAGATTCCCTAGCACACTTGCTCTTTTCCCTCTTCCGGACGTTGCTGTGTCAGATTTGGAGTGCATAGCCTCCAGAGATATAAAAATGGAGCCAACTGCGCTGCGGTCGCATAATTCTTTTCTTCCTTCTTTTCCGTTAAGAATGTTGTATTTTGTAAACTTTATCTTTGATTTATACTTTATTTGCTGCGTGATTTTCTAATATTTTTCTTATATTTCTCCTCTTTCTTATACATATTTTGTGCCTTGCCGTATTTCACATTTCTTGCCCAGAGAAACGGACATGAACCTTTGGACAAGGATCTCTTCGCTTCTATTCGCATTTTGAAGCTGCAGCCGCAATTTTGTTACGGGAGATGGATATTGCTTGGACGATTCAATTTATAATCTTCTTCTGGTAATTGGATATTGTTTCCCTTTCCTAGATGTTCCTCTTATTTTCTCTTCACTTTCTATCCGACACCGACATGATATATTCTCGCCTATAGCTTCCTCACTTCTTTCTCTCGCTCACTACCTTTTGCCTTTGCTTACCATTCTTTATCGCCGCTTCGATTTTTTGGGTCTTTATTTTTCTATGTATTTTGCACACTCTTTATTTTTATATCACACTATTTCTCGCCCTCTTTCCCTCTTGATACTTCTTCATCTCTCTTTTTCTCTCTCTATCTGTCTCTCTCACTTTATCGTTCTCTGTATGATCTTCTTTTGCACTAATCCTGGGAACGAACGCTGTTCGAATGATTTTCAAGGGAAAATCCTAATCCGGTCTCCATCCAGATTATGACTCATTCTTGACGTCTTTGCACTTTACGAACCTTTTCCAAATGCGTACTTTTCAAAATCCGTAAATCGTCGAGATTCATTCATCATTCGTGTTTGCTCTTCTTATAATTACCAAATATATTTAAACGTCAATTTGTTTCCTTTTTTCATTACCTAGTATGATTACTTGAGAAAATGAGAGAGACGGGTAGATTGATTAATTGACTAAGTTTCTTATTATTGTTAATTGGAAAATTGACAACACATGCCTAATTTCTTATGTTTGACTAACTGATTAAATATGCATTATATTCTACTAAATATTTTGCTTTTTAAAAAATCTCGAACCCTCCTCCTTTTTGAAATAGAATTAGTGCAGGAGGGCCGTCGTTCTACTCCCTTTTTTCCTTCCCCCCCCCCATTTTTCTCTTCTACATTCTCTCAGTCGTTCCCACTCTCGCTTTATCTCTTCATTCAAACTTTATTTTTGTTTCTTCTCTGACATATTCAGTCTGCATCTTTTCAATAATTGGCGTTCATAAAGGTGTGAGATTGGTTCCGTGAGAGAGACAGAAAGAGAGAGAGAGATAATAAGAGAGGAAAAGATAGTGACAAGGAAGGACAGTAAGAGAGAGAGAGAGCGAGAGAAAGAGATAGAGAGAGAGAGAGAGAGAGCGAGAGAGAGGGAGAGAGAGAGGGAGAGAGAGAGGGAGAGAGAGGGAGAGAGAGGGAGAGAGAGGGAGAGAGAGAGGGAGAGAGAGATGGAGAGAGAGGGAGAGAGAGATTGAGAGAGAGAGGGAGAGAGAGAGAGGGGAGCGAGAGGGAGAGAGAGGGAGAGAGAGCCAGCTAGCTCCCTTCCCGCGCACGCATACCTTTCTTTAGCTCTCAATCTGCCTTGCTCTTGATTTCTCTCGCTCTTTTGATCTAACCACACACTGAACTTAATCGTCCTCTCTCTTCTCTCTTTCTCTCCGTCTCTCTCTATCCTTTCTCTCTCCCTCTCTCCTTCCATCTCTCTATCTCTCCATCTCTCTCTCTCTCCCTCTCTGTTCCCTTTGATCCCAGCGACGGGTGACCAGTAACTCGCTGATGCACTGCCTAATTGCAGCGAGCCGCACTGTCGCCAAGTCATTCGATCTCATCCTCCATTCTCTTCTTCTTCTTTTTATTTTCTTGCCGAAGGAAGGTGGAGAGAGAGAAAGAAAAAAAAGAAAGAAAGAGAGCGAAACAAAGAGAAGAGAGAGAGAGAAGAGATAGAGAGAGAAAGAAAGAAAGAGAGGAAAAAGCTTGACAAAAAAATGAAGCCCAAAGGGCGATTTAAACATGTTTGCGAAGGTTATTCCTGTCGTCCGTGTTCATGTATGTAAATGTTCCCGTACAATTTTTCAGCCCACGCAATCTTTTGGACTTTATGGCGGGCAAAAAAAGAGATGTCTACGTATTTATAACTTTAAATAATGATCTTTTTTTGCTTTTTCAGTTCGCTTGGACAACTTTTTAAAATTGTATTTACATACATAGCTGTATTTCACTCCTACAGATTAGCGCAGAAGAGGGAACTGGAGTTATAAAACCTCAATGGATCGGGAGAGGGAAAGAAGTCTGCCATTCTTCGATATGCCTTTTCGCTCTCGAATCCACATTGTATGCCCGGTAGTGTCAGAGTAAGAAAGAAAGATGATTCATTTCAAAGCCACCGCGAACACTTTCGTATTCTTACATTGTCTCGATGCGGGTGGATTTTGAAATGGAGATTGAAACAATGGTTCCTTGGCAGGAATTCAGTGGGTTTCAAGGGAGACTTGGTGCATGGTTCTTAGAGAGTCTGCGAGTGTAGTGAGAGACGAGAGTGTGAGAGCAGGAGACGAGTGAAAGAGAGAGAGAGAGAGAGAGAGAGAGAGAGAGAGGCAGAGACAGAACAATCCGCCTACTGGACAACCTGACTCAATGTTCGTTACCACAACCTTTTTCTAGCAGTCCTCGCAACCGCATTATTCTTTCTCGTTCTTTTTTATAACCCCGCCGAAGTTTCAACTGAATAGCTCGAAGAGACTTCATGAGGGCAAATAATTCACTGGTGCGACACGCTTTCTGCAAAGGAATACTGATATTTTAATGAAGATAACTTATTTAGTTTCGATTCATTTCATCCCCCTTCTATTTTTTTTTTCTATTTCACACCCACTGAAAGCAGAAGATTCGAAAGAAACCTTTGCTCTTTCTGCTCCGGGGTTTACCAAAGGAAAGTAATCATGAAGAAAAACTCGTTGTGTCTTTTTTCTGCCATGCTCTTTCTGGTTTCAGAAAGAGGTGATACAAACAACCTGAAAAAACCAGAGGAGTTTAAGAGAAAGAGGGAGAGAGAGAAAGGCGAGAGAGAGGGCGTGAGGTAAAAGAGGGAGAAATAGATGAGACTAGAGTGAGAGAGAGAGAGAAAGAGAGAGAGAGAGCTAGGGAGAGAAATACATACTTAAAAGAGGGAGAGATGAACAAGAGGAGAGAGTGCGAGTGATAGAAGTAAAACAGTGAGTACGAACATTATGGAGCAGTGACCGGCCCATTGGCCCCCCTCTCATTTCCTTTCTCCCTCACTTTTTTTACCAGAGAGACTTTAGTGTTTTCGCTTTGGGCAAATCCAAAGGTCAGCTGCTTCTCTTTTTCCTCTCTTCCAAAGAAGCCATGAGGTCCAATTGGGCTCATCTTGAGATTGAGGATTACTGTATGTTTGATCTGCTACCGATTTGACATTGTGATGACTGCATCATCAATTCTGTCCTTCTGGCTACTTCCTTATTGGCCTTCGGTATGCTTTGTATCTATATAAGCGCGTGTCACGCAAATGAAGGAGCTGATGGTACAATCCTTGTTTTCCTTTAGCTCGCGCTCTCCTTTCACAGTCAGCTTTTCTTTTGTTTTCCGTGTGCTTTCTTCGAAATGCAAAAAAGGTTGTGGAGAAGCGCCGAAAAAGGGCAGTAACGAGAAAAAAAAGCAGTGGCTTACTGATATGTTAGTACGTAGTACCATTGTAGCATTTAGCAGGGGTAGAGGGAGAGTGAGAGACAGAGATTAAGAGAAAGAACGAGTAAACGTGGAGAGGGAAAGAGAGACAGAGGGAGAAGAAGAACGAGGGATCATGAGACAACCATCCTTTGCCAACACCCTCAAGGCTCAGAGCACAATTGGCGTGGACGAGAGAAAGAGAAAGCGAGAGGGAGGGAGAGAGAGAGAAAACGGAGATAGTGAGAGAATGAGAGCGAGCGAGAGGGAGAGAGACCGAGCATGAGTTCGAGAATGAGTAGTTAGTGGGCCGAGCAGAGAGAGAGTGCGAGCTTGCGGTCACTCTCCCAATCAGTGTCGCTTGAAGGCAGAGTGGCTATTGTGAGAATAGAGAGAGAAAGAGAGAGAGAGAGAATATGACAAGAGAGAACGAGAGAAAGAGAGTGAGAGAGAGATGAGTGAGCGGCTGGTATATAATCCTTCGGCTAGCACGGATAGTCGCTGGCTATTATTGCATGCTGACTCACCATCAGCATGACTGTCATGACATTCTGCTTCTCCTTCTCTCTGCTCTCTCTTTCTTCCTCTGCTCTCCCGATATTGAAGAAGCTTGCGCCATCTTCTCCATGAGCATTGAAGATGGCCACTCACGTCTTGGTCAGTTATGTCCTAAATCTCATTTTCTCTCTTTCTTTTCCATCTGTCTCTCTCTCGTTGTCTCTCTCTCTTTTTCTCAATTCACTATCTGCCAACTTCTCTCTACACCTTTATATTTCGTTCTTTTCATTCTTTAGCCAAAAAGGACTTCGAAAGCGCATGACAAGAAGCTGTCCGGGGCATGTGGAAGAGAGAGAGAGAGAGAGAGAGAGAGAGAGAGAGAGGAGATAGAGAGAGAGAGAGAGAGAGAGGGAGGGAGAGAGAGTGGCAAGGAGAGAACGAGAGGGAGAAGATGCAATGGAAGAGGAAGAAGAAGACTAGAGAGATAGAAGCCGGCCCCATCTTCCTGGGCGAGGAGATCACCTCCCCCCTTCTTCATGGTCGTTTTCATTCTGGGTTGTTCTGCTCGCCTTCTTTTTTTTGCTCCGGTGAGTGGTTGCCTCTTCCTCCCCCCTCTCCCACTCGCTTCCAGACCTCTATCCGCCTCCTTCTTAGGCCCTAATTCACTCGCGACGAAGGCCCTCTGGGCCCTAGAGGGGCCCTCGGTCCTGTGTACTCATCACTTTCTGAACATGGACATGGACGTGTGCGGGCATAAAGACACTACGGCAACACAAAGGCGCATACATATAGGCATATTTACACAAACACACAAACATAGAAAAGAGGTGTATAACTAAGAGATACACAAGTACAGAAACACCTTGCCACCCACCCTGGTCTCTCTCTCTCTCTCTCTCTCTCTCTCTCTCTCTTTCTCTATTTCTCTTTCTCTCTCCCTCTTTTCTCTCTTTCTCTCGTCGCCTCCCCGGAGACCAGAGTTCCGGCCGGCGGAAATTGCTGATAATAAAGAGGAAATAGCAAAGCGAGCAGTCGGCTTCTTGTTCTGTTCAGTTCTGTTTCTCTGTTTCTCTGCCTCTTCTCTCTCTTTTTTTTTCTCTCTGTCGCTTTCTCTTTCTCTCTATTGCTCTCTCTCTCTCTCTACTCCTATTTCTAAATCGACGCTTCTCTCTCACGTTGATGTTCTCTTTTTCCGCATACAATTCTCCCTACTCTCCGCTTCTGTTCCTCTGACACTTTTTCGCCTCTCCTCGCGCCCTCTTTCCCTTCTCTCCCTCCCTGCCTCTCTCTCTTTCTCTCTCTCTCTCTCTCTCTTTCTCTTCTAAATCGCTCTTAATTGCATTTAGCTTATCCTTTCCTGGTCGGTCGCTTGAGAGAGAACCACTAAAAAGAGAAGAAAGTTCACCGTTTCCCATTATGACTTTCAGCTTCCGACCCTCGCATTCTTCGATGTCTCTCTCTCTTCTCTGCTTTCTCTCTTACCCTCTTCTCTCTCTTCTCTGCTTTCTCTCTTACCCTCTATCTCTCTCTTCTCTGCTTTCTCTCTTACCCTCTATCTCTCCCTTTCCCTCTCCTTCATTATGTCTTATCTATGTATTGCTCTTTCGCTCTCATTTTCTCTTTTTTGTCTTTTTTTTCCTTAGCAATCTTCATTCTCTCGGCTATTAGCCCGGCGATCTCGACATGACATTTTTTGTGAATGTGATTTCTTCTCTGGATCAGGCAGGAAGCAAGAAAGGGGAAATGTAGGAAGAGAAAGAAGTGGGAAACAAGGAGAGTGTAAGAGAGAGAGAGAGAGAGACAGAGACAGATAGAAAGAGAGAGAGAGAGGGAGAAAGCATGAATGATTGGCAAAACATAAAGCTATAGAGAAGCAGAGAAGAAAGGGCAGCAATGCAAGAAGAGTGTTGCTGCCGTGTCCGCCCCGTCATCATCTCGCAGATTCATCATCCACATATTGGCTAGGTGACCGTCTCTTCCTCCCTATTTCTCTCTCTCCCCCTCTCTCTCCCTCTCGCTCTCTTTTCCTCTCTCTCTCTCCCTCTCTATATTTGCCTGCACTCTCTCTGAATCTCTCTCAAACTTCCTCTCTCTCTTTCTCATCCTTTCCCATCCTCTTCAACTTCTTTTTCCTTGCACTCGGTCGGAATGTTTTTCCTTCTTGCTCTCCATCAGATGTTTTCGCAAGTTTGGCAGAGTTCTTTTTGGTGTTAAGGCAGAGATAGAGAGAGATAGAGAGAGAGAGAGAGAGAAAAAAAAAAGTTCTCTCATGTGATTCTGCAGCTTCATCTTTGGAGCTATTGCTTTATCTCCATTTTTCTCATTTATCCCTTCTTTTCTCTCCTCTCTCTCTCTCCCTCTTTCTCTCTCTCTCTTTCTCTCTCTCGATAGTTCTCTTTCGAACTCTTGCACTCAGCACTCTCTCTCTCCTGTCTCTCTCTCTCTGTCTCTATCTCTTACTCTTTTCCCTTATCCCAACCACCTCCCTCTCCCGTTCCCATTTCCAGATCGAAAACAACCAGTGCGCATCGTTGCCTTCCTTTGTAAACGCAGTTGCTGTATTGGTATGTTGGTCTAGCATTTTCGGCTAAGGCCAGCCAGCTCCGCTCTGTCTGTTCCTCTATCTCTTATATCTCCCTTCCCTCCTTCTCCCAATCCCCCCCCCCCTATTCTCGCTCTCTCTCACCTGACACCTTCTCACCCTCTTTACTCACTCTTTCTCTCTGCTTCTCTGTTCCTTTCCGGTTGACAAGCTTCTGTTATCTGTTGCTTTATCACTTATGTTGTCTCCATCTCTCTCCCTCTCTCACTTCACCTCACCTTCTCTCCCCCTTTACCTATCTTTATATCTCCCTCTCTCTCTCTCTCTCTCTCTCGTTCCACCTCTCATCAGCGTCCATATCGCTGCCGCTCAGTGCGCCAATCTATCAATCCGGGCCCGTTACAGCAGGCGCACCTATGGCCAGGAGGTAGAGGATTAGAGAGAGAGAGAGAGAGAGAGAGAAGGAGAGAGAGAGAGAAAGAGAAGAGATAGAGCGAAAGAGAAAGAGAGAGGCTTCCGGCCTTCTCTTCCACTTTCCCGAGCCTCCGGGCATCTTCTGTCTCGATGTTTATCTGCCCATCTCCTCCTCCTCCTCCCCCCCCCCCCCTCAAATGTCCTCGGTCCTTTCACCGCCAATTTACCAATTAGTCTTGAAGGCGTTCGCCATGGAAATCTTTAGCTTGGACGATTCTTTTCGATTGTTCGTGGACATAATCTCTCTCTCTCTCTCTCTTTCTTTCTCTCTCATTCTGTCTCTATATCTGTCTCTGTCTCTCTCACTCAGTCTGTCTCCCCATCTCTCTCTCTCTCTCTCTCTCTATTTATCTATCTGCCTCTCTCTCTCCTTAGTTCACTTCTCGCGTTCAAAATGTTATCACTAACTCATTAGTTATTCTTCACGATGAAGAATACTACTTGTTTTCATGCCTTTTTTATATCTCATACCTACTGAATCACTCGTACTCGTGATTTAACTATTTTGTGCATATTTCTCTTTCCATTCATCTTCTTACCTTGCCGTTTTTCTTCCAATAATTGCATGTAGAAAAAGGTGCATAAACATTTTTCTTTCGTTTTCGTGATTTTCTTAATTGCATTCATATGCTTTGCTATCCGCTTAAGCTATCCCTCATTTTTGTCCCTTTAGGATGACGTAATTGGTTGACTTCTCTGGCGCTTGAATTCATCGCATCGGCGACATCGTTGAGGTAAGCATTCTGCTCGTTCCCCTTTTTCATGTCTTCTTTCTTTGCTATATTCCGGGCACTACTTTAATTTTTAAAATCTAATTTAATTTTTTATTGCCTTCTGCCACCCTGCCGCTAGCGTTAGCGTTAGCCTTAACCCTAACCTTAATCTTAACGCAAGCCTAAACCCTAAGCCCTCTCCTTAAGTATCTTGCACGATGCGCTTCGGCACGGGCACGTACAACGTGCGCGCTTCGGAAGGGCTGAATCCGGAGACGCTGCTCAGGCCGGCGAGTGGCACGCCGGGCGGAAGTCTACAGAGATGCATCACTTGCACCGTCGCCATGCTCGACGGCACAGAACAGCAGTTTCTCATTCCGGTCAGAGAGAGAGAGAGAGAGAGAGAGAGAGAGAGAGAGGAGAGAGAGAGGAGAGAGAGGAGAGTGAGATGAGAGAGAGAGAGAGAAAGCGGAGAGAGAATGCGAATGAGTAAGGAGAAACAGTGAATGAAAAAGAGAGAGAGGAGCTAACGGCTAGAATCATTCAAAGAGAACGGAGTATCATATATAAACTTAATGAATAAAGTGGTCAATAAAAATCGATGGAATGAGTGGCTAATAAATTGATAATAAATGGTTGGTAATTGGCAGCGCCGCGCCCACGGCAGCGAGCTCCTCGAGCGTGTCTTCGTCCATCTCGAGCTGATCGAGAGAGACTTCTTCGGCCTCCAATTCATCACTGTCGTCGATGCGCGCGAATCGCCGCAAAAGGCATCTTTTCATTTTTTTTTATATTTGAATCTCCCGCCAATTTCTTTTTCATTTTTCTTTCAATTAATGAACAGTCCATTTTTAAGCAATAATTTCGCCTATCTTTACTCAATATCCATCAAGGGTGACAGTTTATTTACAATGTAGAAATAACGCTTTCGGTCTCAGGCGCGTGAGATTCCATTATGATATAAAAGAGTTGTTTTTTTGCAGAAATGGCTCGAGCCACACAAATCCGTCCGGAAGCAGATGATATGTCAGCCGCTTTTAGCATCATTTTCTTTCTTTATTTTTCGGCAGCAAAAATATTAAAAATATTATATTGCTATGAACATGTAAAAAGTGTTGTGGTTTGTAATGGTGTACGTATTCGTATGAAATGTGAGCAATTTTTAGTCGTAAAAAAGAACTCAAACGAATGTATATATGTAACTACGGGCTGAACAAGTCTCTTTTCGGTTATAATCAACATTTATATGCAGGCCCGCCGTACAATCTCTATTTCCGCGTTCGTTTCTATGTCAGTGATCCGGGCCGACTGGTCGAAGAGTACACGAGGTGAGGGCAACGATTAAAAGGCATTTTTTTTTTATTACAGAAAACCGGCAGAATTTATTGCTTTAATCTATAAATAGTTTACCAACTTTTTCAGAATAATAATTTACCTTGCTCCCTCATATTCACACTCTCCCTCTCCCTTTCTCACTTTCTCTCCTCCTCTCTCTCCGCTCTAACTTCTCTCTCGTTTCCCCCTTTCCCTCCCCCTCTCTCTCTCTCTCTTTTCCAGATATCACTTCTTCCTGCAACTCCGCAAGGATATCCTGGACGGTCGCCTTCCCGTTCCACCCGACATTCTGGTTCTCCTCGCTAGTTACGCCGTGCAATGTACGCTTATATTTCTAATTTACTTTTTTAATACTTGTTTTTTTTTAAATCTTATCTATCTTTTCATCTATGTTCATTTCTAAACAATCTTCATATTTTGCCTTGTCCTTTTTTCAAGTGGCTGTTGTATAAGAAGCAGTATTCTTCTCGGTTTAATTCACTGAAGAGTGTAGGCCATATTGGCTAACAATGAGACAGCGATACACTTGCGTTACGAGTAAACTCGGAGAAGAAGACTTATAGTGCCAGAGAGAAAAGGAGCGAGAACGAGCGAGAGAGAGAGAGAGAGAGAAGCGGAGAAAGAGAGAGAGAGTGAGAAAGAGAGAGAGAAAGAGAGAGAGAGAGACAGTCAATAGTGCATAGAATAATAAAGGAGATGTGAGAGAAAAAGACGTAAGTTCTTCCACATACATACACACATATTTCACAGCTACTACTACTACTACTTGCTTTCCCTGACAATCAGTAGAGTAGCACGACATTACTTCCTCCCATTGGGACTTTGGGAATTTTGAGACAAATTTTTAGTTCTTTCTGATAAAGTACTTCAATGTGGCTAGAAGGATAAAATAAAGCGTCTCCTATACGAGGGGACTGGAAGGTTGGGAAGTTTCATGGATATTAAGAGAAAAATTATACCTCCTTAAACCTCACTGTGAGATAATAGACAAAATAAGGCGGGAGATTTAAATCTATTATTTCACAGCCGAATTCGGCGACTACAACCTCGAGGACCACGGGCCGAACTACCTGGCCGGCCTGAGGATGGCGCCCGATCAACCGGCCGACTTTGCCGAACGCGTCGCCGCTCTCCACGAACAGCATCGGTTCGTTCGTAGTTTCGCGGGGCAGGGATATTTTGGCGGGAATTTGAAAAAAAAAAACAATTTTTAAAATTCTCTCCAGCGGCCAGTGCCCCGCTGACGCCGAGTTCCACTTTCTCAGCCAAGCGCGCCGTCTCGAGCTGTACGGCGTTGAGCTGTTCGAGGCAAAGGTCAGCAAAGAAAACAAATTTTTTTATTTTATTCTTGTTTTATTTTAATTAAGTTTTCAAACCTTCTACTAAAACACGCCTTCCTTTTTTGCTTTTCTTATTTTTTTAATACGATCTTATTTATTTTGAGAATACGAAAGAGAGATTTAATTGGTAGACTTTCTTGTAGTTCTTTAATGGCAATAAAAATAAGGCTAGTAGTGGAAAAGTGCTGAATGCAGAGCGACGACAACATTCGAATATCGATCGGAGTCAATGCATGCGGAATGGTCATCTTCCATGCGGGACGCAAGATCAATGAGGTTATTTTAGAATTTTATTTAAAAAAAAATCAATATTTACTGTATTTATTGAACTTTTATACCACCTATGTACATATACAATGGCCTTTTGTTAAAAAGAATACAAATAACTGTCACTTAAATGACAACTTACTCAAAGGTGCCTTGGACATGGACCATGAAGATCTCCTTCAAGCGCAAGCAATTCTACGTCACGATTCGAGCAACCGACACGAGCGGGGTAGGGTACTACTGTTTTTTTCTTTCTTTTCCTTCACTCATTTTTGAAGCTAATTTTGTACTTATATGCTAAATTCTTCTGAATGTCATCGATTGATTTATTAATGCCTAAATTACCACTTGATTTTTCGTGGTGGTCCTGAAACGTTTCTACGATTATACGGTAGCGCGAATAAAAAGGAAAAGTATCTCTCCTCAGATAGAGCACGAGTCGCTGCTGGTGTTCCACGTGGCGACGGCTGCGGGCTGCAAGGCGCTGTGGAAGGCGTGCATTGAGCACCACACCTTCTTCCGTCTCATCGCGCCACCCATGCCGCCGCCCAAGAGTCTCTTCTCCATCGGCAGTCGATACAGATATAGGTCTAATTTTTTTATCTTTATTTACTTAAAAAGCATTTTATTAACAATTTATTTTGTAACAAACATTTAAACGTGACCCTCCAAGTAATTGGAAAGCTAGCCGCGTATGGCAAATTTTATGAAAAAATTGTGATAGGAACAGAAAATATGTGAGGAATTTGTATCTGCAAGAGTAGTGAATTTTTTACAAACATATTTGTGATTATTCGATATTTCCTTATTTGTATACTTCTTCTGCACTCTTTCATTGTAAGAGGGCCTTTACTTGTGTACAAAGTTATATCGAGCTAAGATTAGGGAGGGAAATAAATGACGAAACGATATGATATGAAAAATGTCCTTTCGCAATCGTTGAACGTTCGATTCTTCTTTTTTCTCGTTGTGTCATCTTATTTTCTTTCACGTCATTGTTAGTTTTCTCCGCCTCTATTTCTCACCGTCACCCTCTCTATGTATTCTCACTCCTTCATTCTTGCTCTCTCTCAATTATCTCACTCTATTGCTATTCCTATTTTCTCTTTTATGCTCTCTCTCTACTTCTTACTCTCTCACCCCCTCTCTCTATTCCCTCTCCATCCCTCCACTGTTCGTTCCCCAATTGCTGTTCCATCTACATTGTTCGCCTTCTCCACTCCCCTTCATACCTCCCGCAACGGGCTGGCTTAAATGGCCTGTTCAACTCGTTCGCCACTTTTTTCTTTCAATTTCTTCCCTCTCTCTCTCCCTTTTAATCCCTCTCCTTATAGTTCTCTCTCCGTATCTGTCTCTCCATACTTCTCTCTCCGTCTCTGTTGCTCTCTACTTCTCTCACTCTTTTTTTCTCGCTCTCTCTCGCTCTCTCTCTCTCTCTCGTTCCCTTTATCTCTCCTCCTCTCTACTTCTCTCGCTTTCTCTCTCTCTCTCCCTCCATGATTTCACACTTCCTTGTCCGTCTTTGTATTGCTTCGCTTTCAATCTCCCTACACCTTCAGCGTGGCCGCCTGACACATCGTTTCCCTCCTGTGGCTCATTTCTTTTCTTCTCTCTCTCTCAGAGTCCTAAGAAATAGCTATATTTTATACAATTATCGCATGAAAATATTTATTTCCAGGAATTTGAAAAAAACAAGTCAGCAAATTTTTCCATTAGCAAAAAGAAAGAAAAAGTTTAAAATTAAGCAACTCAACAGTGTTATCTGTACATACTTCTATAGTTCCATTTTACTGACCATTGTAGTCTCTCGAAAACACATGCTCCTTGTGTCAGACAAGATGGCGCGAATTCAGAGAGCTTCTCTGTATGCCTCCAGTAGGGCCTGCCCCAGATCCAGATGTTGGATTTCGAGTGTGAAAACATAGTCAGGCATGGCACAGGGCCCCATTAGCAAGATTAAATGGTTAAAAAAAAATTTCAAAAAATTTTTTTGTGTGAACAGTTGAAAGTATGTATATTTTATGAATAGACGTATCTCGTTTCAAACTCAATATTTCTCAATTTTCTTTTTTTTATTGGCATCATCGTTGGATTCTAAACAAAAGTTGCCCAGATGTTTCAGTCAACTATTTCATTTTCACATCGAAAAATTACTTTTAATATTTGAATTTGACGGTTAAATACCTTATACTCATTTGTGTGTGGATGTTATATCTCAAAATGTAGAGCATTAAAAACTGTATAACATATATTCTTTTCATTGGGTGTAGAGGTCCCCAAGGGAGGAAAACATAGGCTCGAATAGGCGTACCTCGGAGATGTGGGATTCAAGGAATGCGTGAAAAAGAAGTTAAATTCTTGTTGTAACATAAAATGAATCATTCCATTCGATTCAGCTTGTTCCTTTTCATAAAATCTCCCTACAAAAATTTCATAAAAATATCAATTTCCATGAAAATAACGCATTTTTCGATTTTTCTGCAATTGTCAGAAAATGACCTAAAACTATTCAAAGCGCTGTATTTTCAATGTTTTCAGCGAGAACAGAATGCGGATAATACTGTTCAGTACGCGACAAAATTCTCTACATCATATATCCATTACATCTGGATAGGGCGTCCCCACCAATGACAGTATCAATTTTCCTATGGCGGTCGCGTCAAAACTGACAGATCCGCATTTTCCAACTTTTCGTGCAATCTTAATGTTTCGTACTCATCCAATGCATCATTCTGCTCCACGAAGCACACTAAGGTCAGAATCGATGTTTGTTTTGCAGATTTCCCGTGGTAAAAGCCCGCAAAAGGGTTTGCACGCGTAGTACTAATAGAGACTAATAGAGAGGACATTATTTATCAGTCACTATTTGTTATTCGGCTGGAGTACCGAAAAAGAGCCCTGGAGTCCGTTGAAAAGTCAATATTTTAGGGGGACATTTTCGCGGCTGTTATTGCTCGCGGATTGAACTTATCGCCACATGTTATATGCCATTCGATAGGTTTCGCGAAGGCGAACAACTATCCCATACATCACGTTATGATGTATAGATTGTTTGATCTACTTTTTTATGTTCGAATATTTTGGCCACTTATTTGGCCTTGCTGCCAATTTACACTTTTTTCGGATATATTTATTTCGATAGAGCGCAAAAATAGCTATCGGTTGATAGGTCAACCTTTAAGATTGGTTTTAGCATTTTCCAGAAATGAATTTTTTTATGTCATTTTCGCCAATTGGTTGTGCACGTCGAATGTCATGGGTCGCGGGTTCAATTCCGCGCGCGTGCAAACCCTTTTGCGGGCTTTTACCACGGGAAATCTGCAAAACAAACATCGATTCTGACCTTAGTGTGCTTCGTGGAGCAGAATGATGCATTGGATGAGTACGAAACATTAAGATTGCGCGAAAAGTTGGAAAATGCGGATCTGTCAGTTTTGACGCGACCGCCATAGGAAAATCGATACTGTAATTGGTGGGGACGCCCAATCCAGATGTAATGGATGTATGATGTAGAGAATTTTGTCGCGTACTGAACAGTATTAACCGCATTCTGTTCTCGCTGAAAACATTGAAAATACAGCGCTTTGAATAGTTTTAGGTCATTTTCTGACAATTGCAGAAAAATCGAAAAATGCGTTATTTTCATGGAAATTGATATTTTTATGAAATTTTTGTAGGGAGATTTTATGAAAAGGAACAAGCTGAATCGAATGAAATGATTCATTTTATGTTACAACAAGAATTTAACTTCTTTTTCACGCATTCCTTGAATCCCTCATCTCCGAGGTACGCCTATTCGAGCCTATGTTTTCCTCCCTTGGGGACCTCTACACCCAATGAAAAGAATATATGTTATACAGTTTTTAATGCTCTACATTTTGAGATATAACACCCACACACAAATGAGTATAAGGTATTTAACCGTCAAATTCAAATATTAAAAGTAATTTTTCGATGTGAAAATGAAATAGTTGACTGAAACATCTGGGCAACTGTTGTTTAGAATCCAACGATGATGCCAATAAAAAAAAGAAAATTGAGAAATATTGATGTTAAAGAAAGTTATGTGCACTTAAACTTTTCCCCTACTTTTGCATGCCCAATCAAGGAAAAAAATTTTATAACAAAATTGACCTTCGAATTTTCTTCATAGTGCGCAGAGGTACCCCTGATTAAATTTTGAATAGCCAAATCAAAAATTTTTACCCCGGGGCAGGCCCCTATGGAGGGCTGCTTGATCCTTACAGAGAGGCTCTCTTCAAAAGTGGATTTTCCTTTGCAGCGGCCGCACCGAGTTCCAGACGATGGAAGAGGTGCGGCGGCGCGCGCGCGTCGACCACGCCTTCCATCGATCGAACTCGCGGAATGGAAATGGCACCGGCTCCACCGGACGCCATACCTTCGCCGCCAGCGGAAGCGTACCTGCGCCAGGTGAATTTAGACTCGCTCATTTTCACAAAAAAAAAGCACGAAACACAACCGTAATATATGTTAATGTTCCTAGTCTTTGTAAATCAATCACATGCTATCTCACCGTTGTGTCATGCTTGCAGGCAATAGGGCGCGAATTCAAATGCGAGTTCTTGGCTCCTTTAGATATTTTGTTGTCATACAAAGTGATTAATAATCGAATATTTCTATTAGTTATTGTCATTAATTTATATTCTATGCGAGATTTCCGCCTTCTTTGCACAGGCGCCGCCACTCGGTCCAGTGAGACTTCCTCTCGCAACTACACGACTTCCGACACGGATTCACCCGATTTGTCTGCACGCTTGATCAGGTACACTTTTATAGTTTTTTTCATAGATTTGAAGCTACTATTTTATATTAATATATTTAATTAATAATGGAATTTTTATTTGTTATAAATGTTCATGATAGTAGTGCTTGTAAGTTTCGTTGATGTGCTAATGGTTATGGTTATATCTGCTTTTCGTATTGTCTTACTCATCGCATGAAAAGACAAGTGGTGCCTGTTTAGAATTTTCGTCTTTTTTCCTTCTTTCTATCATTAGCTTATTTCACTCTTTTCTTTCACGTTCTTTCATTTCTTGTTGCTAGTTTAAATTCTTTGATCCACTTATTTCCTCTCATATTTTGCTCGCGCTCAATGCAGTATTTGTATTTGTATTTCTTTTTCTCATTTATGTATATAATGATCGTGTTTCTCTCGCTCGCTTACTTTCTCTCTATTTTGTACATTTCGCTCTTTCTCTCAATCTCTGACTTTTCTCTCTCTCTCCCTCTCCCTCTCTCTCCCTCTCTTGTCAGTGGTGGTCGTGGTCGTCCATCAGCAGCGTCCTCCTCATGGGCTCGCCGTCTTCTCTTCGCCTCTTCGAATGGTGCCTCCTCTGTGCCCGAGCGTCTCTTCCGTCCTCCTCCGCATTCCGCTTCGCTCGCGGCTAATCCTTGCGCGACCGAAGCGGAAGAGGGAGACGCGGCGGCCGATGCCGAAGTGCGCCGTCTCTCGCTGCACAAGTCGCACAGTCTGCCGACTGGCGGATGTGAGCAAGAGCAGCAGCAAGAAGAAGAGGATGATGAGTCATTCAGGTACGAGCATGCGAATGAAAGGATAAAATCAAATTCAAATTCAAATTCAAAATTCCCGCCAAAAGTTTAAGAAATGAGTATTGGTCAGCTTCTGTGGAATAACACTGTCGGCAAGTATTGATTGAGTAATAGGCAAGCATACTACTTATGCATATTGATGCATGTACATAATTACATAAAATGATTGCGAAAATATTTTAGGGTCTCCCAAATTGTATGCTGAAATGTGCATGCCCATGGTGCATATTTTTGTGCCTATTTAAAATAAGGAAACTTGGATCTCTGGGAACGAATTCTTCGCAACGTGGGAAAAAGTATAGAATTTATTCTATTTTAATAATCTTAATCGTTGTACTATTTTAGTGTGTGAAAACACGAGATTGGAAAAAGTTTTTTAACATGCCGTTTTTAGCCGTGAAAGTGGCCATTATTATGTGAAGACGCGCATTGGCTTACATAGACATAGAAGTTATTGCGCTGCCGTCCATGAGTCACTCTCTTGCTCTGGACACTCTCTTCCCCTCTTGCTATCTCTAATCTCCCTCTCTCTCTCTCTCTCTCTCTCTCTCTGTCTTTGTTTCTTATCTATCGCATAGTTCATGTGTCTATTCTCATTCTCTCTTGTCTGTTTCTCTTCCTCTTTATACTGCTCCTCCTCTCTCTCCTTTTCTCTCTCGCGCCATCTCTCTCTCTCTCTCTCTGTCTGTCTCTCTCTCTCTCTCTCTCTGTGTCTCAAGTGGCCACTTCATCTGCTTTCTTCGTCATATCCATACGCGCAATCTCTCTTTGGCTGATACGTCATTAATCCGAAGTAGCATGGCAATTCCAAACAAAGGTGCTTCTCCATTGTCCCCTCCTTACTCTTTACTTTTCATGTCTCTGCCACTCTCTCTCTCATTCATTCTCTCTCATACGGTCAATAATTTGACTCCGACACTGTCTCACTTTAACTCATTTCTCTGGCTCTAATAAATCTCGACAGCTCTCTTTCTCTCTATCTCCCCCCATTCTCTCTCTCTCTTTCTTTCTTTCTCTCTCTCTCACTCTCTCTCTCTCTCTGTGAAGCGTTGTAAAAGTGCCTTCATCCATGAGATACCCTTAGGCGATTTATAAGAGCCGCATTTTGCCGAGACATCTCATTTGTGTGTGTGTACATTTCAAGGTACCCCATTTCAAGCTTCTTCCGAAGGCGCGCTACTTGGTCTCTCTCGCTCTGTCTCGATCTCTCTCTCGCTCTCTCTCTCTCTCTCTCTCTCGCTCTCTCTCTCGCTCTCTCTCGCTCTCCCTCGCTCTCTCTCGCTCTTTCTCTCAGTCTTTCATCCCTCCTTTCTGTCTCATTTCATAGCGACTTCTCCCGTTGCTAGTGCATCCCGGAATGACCACTGCGTATTAGCAAGGGGAGAGAGAGAGAGAGAGAGAAGATAAAGAGAGTGAGAAAGATGAAAGAGAATTCGACACTTCTCAAGAGCCAAAAGGCGGCTTTCGCGCGGTTCGGCCTGACCTGAGCTTATACAGCTCTTGTTATAATTCTCTCTCTTTCTCTCTCTCTCCCTCTCTCTCTCTCATCATCATTTCCCACTAATCAGCCAGGGTGCTTTCAACTTTAGTTAAGCTCAGACCCTTTTAACATCTTTTTTTTCTATTCTTACTCTTCTCCAATGAATGTATTTATTTATGCCCGTTAATAATTGCTGTTTCCTGTTAACACTGTGGTTCTTGATACCTAAAAAAGATCCTTCATGAACAGTGACAGCATCCAGCCATACTAGTTGAAGCAACTTGCATCATCTTTTATCTTTTCCTCTTTCTCTCTCTGTTTCTCTGCTTCTCTCTTTCTTGCTTTCTCTCTCTCTCTTCTCCCATATCTCTCTCTCTCTGTCTCTCTCTTTCAATGGCCCTCTGTTTCTCGACTTTACTCGAATTCTCCTGTCCTATTATCTCATCACTGGCTTCCGGACGATTTCCTTCATTCAGGGGATATCCAAAAATCGTAAGGTTCTTCTATGCTCTCTCCCTCTTCTCTCTCTCTCTCTCTCTCTCTCTCTCTCTCTCTCTCTATTCCTATTATCGTTTCCTTTCTTTTTCTGTTTCTCAATCTCTTGTTTTCCTTCCCACTCTCTACACACTTACTCTCTGCCTTCTCTCTCTCTCTCTCTCTCTCTCTCTCTCTCTCTCTTTCTCTGTCCTCCCTCGTTCTCTCTCTCTTTTCTCTCTCTCTAACTCTCTTTCTTTCTTTCCCTTCCCACCCATCCAAGCTGTCATGAGAGAGATCACTCACACAGGCGTGGACCGAATTGACTTATCTTTGCTGCCATTTTGCTCTTACCTTTGCAAAACGAGCCTCGTGAAGTTTCTAAAGTTTCTCTCGAAAAATTTTTCCATCTCATCTATTTTTCCCCCTCCCTCTCTTTCTTCCTTTCTTTCTCTCACTCACTGACCCTCCCTCTCTCTCTCTCTCTCTCTCTCTCTCTCTCTCTCTCTCGCTCTGCCCTTGATTTCTGTCTTTCATCTCTGAACGGCCGGAACAAGGCGATAATTGAAAAGTCTGTTGCGAGGCTTCTTTGCTACTCAAAATTCGAATATGCAAATGACGAATCTGAGCAGAGGCCAAGGAAATGAGATAGTGGATTTGGAGGGAAAAGATAGAGAGAGAGAGGGAGAGAAAATGAGAGAAAATGAAAGAAAAGGACAGAATAAGAGAGAGAGCGAAGAGATAGAAAGAGACAGTAGGATTGAAAATATCGGATGAACATGAACGGCTGGAAGAGATACATATACGGCTACGGAATACAAGTGAGAGAGAAAAGAGAGAAAGAGAGAGAGGGCAAAGATAGCAGGGTAGCAATCTCAGCGTGTAATCAAGGAAAGGATCGTCTTTGCTGACCTCTCTCTCTTGCTCTTCTCTCTCTCTCCATCGTGCTATCTTTATTTCGCTCCATTTCTTCCTCTCTCTCTCTATATCTCTCTCTCGCTCTCCCTATTCATTCATAATCTTCTGCCCATTCATGAACCCCATTATTGGGCTATCATCGTACTCAAAACATTAGAACACCTGCGGTGCTTTCGTACACTTTCCGATACTGCAGAGCTCACCAGAGGAAGTAGTCTCTCTCTCACTAGCTCTTTCATTCTCTCTCTCTCTTCCCTCTCTCTTTCTCTTTCGCTCTCTCTCTCTCTTTTTCTTTCTCTCTTTCTCCGTTTCTCTCTCTCCCTCCCTCGCCCTAATCCATCAGAAACAAGCGTTCTCATAACTGCAACAACTGCCGTTCGGTGGTTGCCGCTCCCTCCTCCTTTTCTTCCATGTCTTCTTCTTCTTCTCTTCTCCTCTTTCACTTCTCATTACAGAGCCGAAATATTCGGAATTTATGAGGTTTTCTCTCTTTTCGAGGGCTTGAAATTCTATTATTCGCTCACATTAATTATTTCTACTATTAATACTTAATCGATCATAAAAATAAGTACTAAAAAGCCAGCTAACTTCTCGTCTTGCACTTATTCCTGCAACAATTTCACTTGTTGTTGTTGAAAAAAATGTCGCTATATTGGTCGCTAGGCAGTGCGGTTCAATGCTCTCTTCGTCAAGATTTCCAAAGTGCTTTTCGAGTGCTGCCATTAAAGACTTCACTGCGAGAGATTTATTCTTGCTTGTCGTTGCTGCTTGCCATTCTCGTGTGCTACTCTCTGGAAAAATGAACGAAAAAGAGTGATAAAAAGAGAGAATGAAAATTTATTAACGAATTGCAAGGCAGCGATGAGGAAAGAAAGGTCGACAGAAAGAGAGCTAGAGAGAGAGAGAAAGAACTGGTGAGTTAGAGAGAGAAGAAGAACTGGATAGTTAGGAACAGAGAGAGAGGGAGAGAGAGAGCAAGCGAGAGAGCAAGCGAGAGAGAGAGAGAGAGAGAGAGAGAGAGCACGAGATGAACAAAATTCACCTCAACACGCCTTCTTCCTGTCTCCCTGCCTGCCAGAATGGAGAGGGGCACTGTAATTTGCAGTTAGCCAAGCTTGCTTCCAGCCTTCGAACAATCAGCCCTCCTGCCAGTCTCTTCCACTTTTTTGCCTATTTCCTGAAGGCTTGCTCTTTTTTCTCTGCTTTCTCTATCTCTCTCTCTTTCTCGTTCTCTCCTTATTTTCCTCTTTTCTCTTTCACCTCTCTGCTTTCTCTTTCTCTCTTCATCTTCTTTCTATTTTTCCTCTGCTTTTTTATATGCAAGACATCCTCCCTTCAATTTCGGCCTCGGTCTTAATCATGTGGCTTTGCTCATTCATCTGCCGTGCTAGACTCCTTGTTATGTACATATGTACATATAAAATTATATGTTTATAAAATTTTCCTATATATTTTATTTACTACCCAAAATAAAAAATTGTAGAACATCGTTTTTGAAAGTGAAAAATATAACGAACTTTTCTAAAAACGTTTCATCCCGTTATTTCTTTCTTGCTCCTTCGCGGTCGTTATCGGTTCCTCCATCTTTCGCTTGCCATGTCATCATTCTCTTTTTCACCATCTCCCGGTCGTTTTCGGCCTCTCCCTCTCTTCTCTCTCTCTCTCTTTCTCTCTCTCTCTCTCTGCCTCTCTGGCGTTCTCTCTCTATCTCTCCCTCTCCCTTTTCCCTCAATACTTTCTTATCTTTCTCGCTCTCTTTCAGTTAGGCATCAGACAACCGCATACACATAGAGAGAATAAGGAAAGAGAAAGGGCTCAGATGGAAAACCATCTACAACAATTGCCTGTCTTTTGCCTTTAGTCTTTAAGAGGCCATCTCTTCGTCAACACTCACTGTACGTTCTCAGATATGCCTTTTCTGATTTATATCAGGCTTCAAATATGATTACATTTATTATTGTTTATCCTACCACATTTTCTTTTTTAAGATATAAATTTTAGAGCGTATTTTATCGTAGAACGTTGTATTTTTTTTTATGAATCCATTATCAAGGAGAGCTTGCTGCAGTTTCAATTACTTTAACAGACGATATGTAAATGCAAAGATACATAGGGTACATGCATATATGTATGTCAGTATTTCTATTGATCCTTACAATACCCTTACCCTTATTGCATTTCGTATGTAAATTTTACTCATTTTTCAAAAATTCATATAAAATCGCAAATGCGACGAGCGCAGTTTTAAAATAGTTTAGTACACAGCTTTCGAGAAGGACTACATAGGAAACTTACTTGGATCACGATTGGCTGGGTTATGGAAAGAGGCTTCCCTTGTTAGTCTCATTGTGGTGCACTACGACCAATATTACTTTCACTACTTTTCCTAACCTTCTGCTTAAAATTCTGCAGAGTTGAAGCATTATCCGCTCCCATGCTTCTCTATCTGCCGCTCTCTCTCTCTCTCTCTCTCTCTCTCTCTCTCTGTCTTTGTCTCTCTACCCTCTCTGCCTCCGTTGTTTCTATTTCTCTAACTACTATCTCGCACTTCCTTCCTCTCTCATTCAATGATTATGCGATTAATTTAAGCTGCATATGAATCATGCAAATTATGCAGGCTTACAATCGCTGTCGCCACAGTCGACAACCTTCACAATACGTATGTATATACATACATATTATGTGCATATGTATGTACATCCTTCGTCATCGTTTTTTTCTCTCTCAATCTTTTCCCCTCCTACTCTTTTGTTTTCTCTTCCCTCTTACCCTCACTCTAATTCAAACCTCTCCACCTTCACTGTGTCTCTATCTACTCTCGCTCTACTATATCTCTTCCCCACCCACAGGCATTGTGCTAATGGCCAACGCCTCCTTTGCTGGACCATTGCACCAGAATTCAGATAGGTGAAAGGAGAGAACTCTCTAATCCAATTCGTTTTTTCCTTCTTCCTCGTTGCTCTCCTTCACACCTTTCTAATCTCCTCTCTCTCTCTCTCGCTCTCTTTCTGTCTCTCCGTCTCTCTCCCTCAATCTTCAGGATATCCCCTGATGTCTCAAGCCAGCCGACTGTGTGATCCACCAGGCGCCGCCAT
>CALZFC010000053.1:1125000-1362500 GCA_945643635.1 Allodiplogaster sudhausi
CTCTACTTTTGGCATATTATTAATACTGTCGAAATATGATTCTTCATTTTTGACTCCTTTCTGCGGTGCCTCTGGCAGGATGGCGAAAGAGTTTTGTTCTTCTTCTCGTAGGCGTTTTGGCGCATGGATGACTTTTGCTGAGTGTTCAAGCAAAAGCTCTCTCCAATCCATCGCTTGATCCTTGCTGTTCTATCTTTATTTCTTTCCGTTTCTCTCCTTCTCTCTCTTTAAATTTAATTTTATTTCTTTCCAATTCTCTTTTTCTCTCGCCCTCTCACCCTCTCTCTCTAAGTCTCTTTTATATTTATTTTTGATCGTTTTCGTTCGCTTCTTCATGCGATGCCACATGCCTCGCTCTCTGGCGCGAATGGCGCTTCTCCTATCCCATTTCTCCCTGTTTAATTCCTTGGCACTTCTTATCTCTTAGCTGTGTGTGTGTCTCTCTATCTTTCTCTCTTTCCATTGTCTATCTACCCTTTTTTCTCTCTTCTTATCTCTCTCTCTCTCTCTCTTGATTCTGCCCCCCTCATCACAACCTCTCAGCTGTTTGCATCATGAGCATACAATCCTGCTTGTCGCACACACCCACGTGATGATGCGCAAGTTTCGGCGGGGTACTAGGACGAAAAGCCTAGGGGGGTCCTTGCCGTGTTGCTCTCTTTCCCCTTCTCTCCCTCTCTCACTCCCTCTATCGCCACTCTCTTTTTCCCTCTCTCAGTTCTCTGTCTCCCTCATACTCTCTCTCTCTCTCTCTCAGCACTCTGTCGCTCTCATTCTCTCTCTCTCTCACCACTCTGTCACTCATTGCCGAACTTTAATCGCCCGAGTAGTACTTTTGGCTGGCGTGGCCTTTGAGGCCGGCCTCTCTCTTCTAAGCGGGGCTATCCAATCTTGTTCGCACCATTATGCGTCTACTTTCATGTCTTTTCACCCTTTATCTCTCTCTCTCTCTTTCTCTCTCTCTCTCTTTCTATCTCTCTCTCTCTCTTTCTCTTTTTCTCTCCCCCTCTCTCTACCCTCTTTATCTTCCTCATGTCCTCTGCATCTCTCTCTCATTCTGCGTCTCTCGCTCTCTCTCTCTCTCTCTCAATCTCTCCTTCTCTCTCCCTTGTGATCGCCAGCATCATCAGCAGTAGCCCACACTGAGAAGACGCGGAGCAACTGAGCCGACGTTCAAACGGGCCCGATGCCGCCTGTTTACATTCATTCTGCAATATTATGGCGGTTGATAGGGACGAGAGAGAGAGAAAGAGAGAGAGAGAGAAAGAGGGGGAAAGGGGAAAATGAGAGAGACAGAGAGCGAGCGAGCTAGAGAATTAGAGAAGGAGATACGATGTGATTCGACAGGCCAATACGCTTCGGGTGCTCAAAGGCAAAATATGTACGTTCACAAACAGATCATCGTCATTGTTATTGCCCGTCTCTTCTCGTGACTAAAGAAGAAACAAGGGCGTCTTTTTTTGGCTCAGGGCCATCAATGATTCAAATGAGAACGCTTCAATCAAATGGCCGTGAAATTATCGTAAAATAGCTGTTATTTTACTTGGGTAGTATTAATTTACCATTCGTGCTTACAAATTTTTTTCTTCTCGATCTCTAACAGGATAAGGAACCGTAATACATATATTTGAATTTTCGCGACCGTTATAGTCGCGTAAACAAGAAGCGGCTTTAGTTTTGATATAGTCACATTTGGTAGCCCCATTCAAGTACTCTGCTCTTGAGAGCGGCTTAAACAGACAACCGCTCACGGCAACAAGGCGCACTTGACACACACGTATTCGGTTACACTCATGCCAATGGTCAGCTTCTTATCTCTCTCTCTCTCTCTCTCTCTCTCTCTCTCGCTTTCCCTCTTTATTGTACTCTCTCTCTCGTTCTCTCTTTCTCTCTTTCTCTCTCTCCCTTTCTTTCTCTCTCTCTGTAATGCCCTTGTAACCTCGTGTTCCACAAAGAGCTACTTCTTGGCAGCGGCGGTGCTGGATTACAGCTTTTGCTTACGAGAAGGGAAGGAGAGCGGCGTGGACATCCAATGAGGATTTGAAAAGGAGGCAGGAATATGTTGTAGTTGGGGGGGGAGGGTGAAATGGAAGTAGAAGAAAAAGATAGAGAGAGAGAGAGAGAGAGAGAGAGAAGCAAGAAAGAGAAGGTAAGAGTGACCACACCGACTATAGCAGCGTTCATTATCTCCCGACATCACGGCTGTGACAGCTTTCGTTCGGGCCAAAAATGAGAAGCTGCCACTGATACGGACGAGTTGAGTGAGTGTTTGTGTGTTCGTAAACAACTTGTTTACACTCCACTCAACAACTTACCCGTTGTTGTGAGCCAGCTGAACCCCCGAAGAAAGCAGTAATCTTGTTCTCTTCGGCACATCGAACATGCCTGCCGCTTCCAAGCATTGGCAGCGACTTTTTACGCACTTCCTAGGAACGAATCACTTCAAATCTTTTTCTTCGGTTTCATCAAAGTGGCCTTTTGAACTTTTATCGCGCGTGTGGATATCTCTGTTTATCTGAAGAGAACATCCATCAGTTCGATCTCTCCTTATCCCTTTATCCTATTCTTTCTCTCTCGCTCTCTCTCTCGCTTTCCCTCTTTATTGTACTCTCTCTCTCGTTCTCTCTTTCTCTTTTCTCTCTCTCCCTTTCTTTCTCTCTCTCTGTAATGCCCTTGTAACCTCATGTTCCACAAAGAGCTACTTCTTGGCAGCGGCGGTGCTGGATTACAGCTTTTGCTTACGAGAAGGGAAGGAGAACGGCGTGGACATCCAATGAGGATTTGAAAAGGAGGCAGGAATATGTTGTAGTTGGGGGGGGTGAAAGGGAAATAGAAGAAAAAGATAGAGAGAGAGAGAGAGAGAGAGAGAGAGAAGCAAGAAAGAGAAGGTAAGAGTGACCACACCGACTATAGCAGCGTTCATTATCTCCCGACATCACGGCTGTGACAGCTTTCGTTCGGCCCAAAAATGAGAAGCTGCCACTGATACGGACGAGTTGAGTGAGTGTTTGTGTGTTCGTAAACAACTTGTTTACACTCCACTCAACAACTTACCCGTTGTTGTGAGCCATCTGAACCCCCGAAGAAAGCAGTAATCTTGTTCTCTTCGGCACATCGAACATGCCTGCCGCTTCCAAGCATTGGCAGCGACTTTTTACGCACTTCCTAGGAACGAATCACTTCAAATCTTTTTCTTCGGTTTCATCAAAGTGGCCTTTTGAACTTTTATCGCGCGTGTGGATATCTCTGTTTATCTGAAGAGAACATCCATCAGTTCGATCTCTCCTTATCCCTTTATCCTATTCTTTCTCTCTCGCTCTCTCTCTCTTTCTCTCTCTCTCTCTTTCTCTCTCTCTCTCTCATCCCTCCCCATTCTTCGAACAACTTTGGCGTCGCTTAGTCACTCGACTAACAATGCAAGCGACGCGTTTACAAACGGAACTGGCGTACGCTTGTTTCGCTTTCCCATCTCTTTATATCCCCCTGTCTTTCTCTATCTGTCTCGCTCTCTCTTTCTCTTTCTCTCTTTCTCGTTCTCTCATTCTCTAAACCTTTCTCTCTCTCTTCTCTCTTTCTTTTCGTTCTCTCTCTCCCTTCGTGTAGTTCTTTAGTTGCTAGACAAATGCAGCTAACAAGCTTTACCAAGCTGATCCCCCTTCATTGAGAGCGCGCATCTTCATCCACTTTAATGCCATCGACTTCGAGTTCGAAGGATCTCTCTTTTTCAGTATCTGTCTCTCTCGCTTTCCTTCTCTCCTTCTCACTATCTCTCTTTTTACTCTGTTTCTCTAACCTCTTCCCCTCACACACACTCCCTCTCTCCCTCTCTCTCTCTGTCTCTCTGTCTCTCTCTGTCTCTCTCTCTCTCTCTCTCTGCATACGCACAGGACTATGAACATGTACCGTAGCTTCAAATTCAGATTTTCTGAACACCATAGATCAAATCGCTTCTAACGAAAAGCTGAATATGAAGTTATATACAAATTATTGTCGCAATAGGAAAATAATTCTCTCTACAGGTATTCTTTTTAAAAATAGAGTAGAAAAATAGTCTCTGAACCATGGCAACAAAATCCGAATTTTTTAATAATTATAAAATGTGATCGTAGAGCCTAGAGTCCCTATATCTTGACAATCAAAAATACCTAGCCAGGGTTCCAGTTTTCGGACCCTTAAAGATACTTTTGAGACCTTTTTGCCTTTAGCAATAATTATAATATACATGGATTGTCCAATATGTAGTGATTATTCTAATTGCTGACATATTTTAATGTCTTTTATAGTTCCACTGAAAATGTTGATATGGGGTCTTATAAAATTTGATTAGTTTTCCAGTTTGTTTAAATTGTTTCAATCTAAATTGAATCATATCCGTTTTAATTTCGCTCTCGTCAAGGCGCTTGTTTTTTTTTATATATTTTATTTTTCGGGCAAGGGCATGCATGATGGATCGGCAATGTGGGAAATACTTCACCTAAGTATATTTAGGGCGCGCCAAAACCGCCTAGTCGCCGTAAAGTAATCGAGACAATGAGAAGAAATTTTTATTTTTTCTATTAAATAAGCCACGAAAAGCACAAGATAGAAGTATACACTGGAAAGTAAAAGAGAGTCAGAGGCTCTTTCGTGAGAAAAATAGAAAATGAAAAATATTAGGAAGTGAAATAATGTTGTTCTATGCTGATGAGACAGTATAAAGAAAGATCTTGCTGTAGAGAAAGTGACCGAGGACTCGGAAAAATAGCTCCTACTACAGATAGGATTGAACCAGCGAAGATCTCACTCACGACAAATGCTGTTTTTGATCCCGTTTTGTTTTCATTCTAACACTCTCTTCTCTAACGAACTAATGCTCCCTCATTCTTCTTGATCCTATTTTTCACGATCCCTTCATCTCTCTTTTATCGCTCACGGATAACTTACTTATTTTTCTTCTTTCCATTTCCCAATTCCCCCTCGTTCTCTCTCTCTCTCTCGCTCTCTCTTCTCTTCTCGTCAAAAATCTCCTTTGCACACCTTTACGTCCCGTTGGGCAAGGCTGGCACAGAGCAGAGACTCTCTCGGATAACAGGGAAGGCCCACGGAGCAACAAACACAACATCAACAACTTCCACCTGTGGTGTCCATCTCTGTACACTGATCATGTTCCTCTCGGGACTCCTGTAATATCGTCAGCTACAGTAACCCGCCTTTGAAGCTACCCCCCCCCCTCTCATCTTGACCCCCTGCTGCCGTCAGGCGTACTTGCTTCTGTGGAGAAAAGCTCTTCCGCATGGCCGCCGCGACCGAAGCGCCATGGCGACGCACGAGAATTCGTGTCCACAGGTACATAATGGGTGCACATATGACTGGACGTTGCCCATGGAGAGGAGATTCCTATGGCGAGAAGGCAGGCCATCCTAATTATAGCCAGAGTCTATCTATTGTCCAGGCATGGATGACAATGAGTAGTTGGTAATAGAAGCATACCCATTTTGCACCCATTACCATAACCCGGTACTAAAGATGTCCTCTATTTTATCGTGCTTGTGCATATATGTATGTATGTATGTACATAAATACATACATTTTCTTCTGTCTACAGACAGATTCACTTACTTGTCTTTTTCTTTCTCGCCTAATTTCATTTCTGATGCCTCCTACAAAACAACACTATTGTAGCTGTTTTCTAAGGCCATCTTGGCTGTTTGCCGGCAGGCCTTTCTGTCTTTAACCAAATCTCCGTGGCTTCTTTGCTTCTTTCCTCGATTGTTCTGTCACTTCGTCGCAGTTCACTTCGTGTTTTAAATGTCTTTTTTTCTTGTTCTGACGAGTTGCCGCTCGACATCTCGTCAGAAGATGGAGAGACAAAGAGAGATATAGAGATAGGGAGTAGTAGAGGGTGAGGGAAAGAGGAAGAGAGGGCGGGAGAGAGAGAGAGAGAGAGGGAGAGGAAGAGGGAGAAGGACTGATGGAGAGGAAGATGGAGAAATGGCGGCAGAGACATGGCGTGAGAAAGCGAGCACTGATAGAGATGAAGAAGTTGATTAGGATAGAGAGATATAGAGGAAGAGAGAGCGATGGAGAGAGATGAAGAGAGAGAGAAGGAGAGAGAAATGGAGAGAGAGGGAGCGAGAGATAGCGACAAGAACAGCTGTTGCACAAAGAGCCGCTTTACTCGTTCTGGAAAAACAGCCAGCGATGATTTTGCAGACGAGCAAGCTGTTTTGTGGAGGGGCCAAGAGATCAGCAAGCTTTGCAGTTGTCTTGGGGTACTTTAAATAAACATTATATAATTTTAGCATAATATCAAAATATAACAAAACATACCAAATTGCTTGTAAAGCTTCATCAGAATTTTTATGTGATGTTTTTACTAGTTATTTAATTTATAAAGACAATTTAACATAAATATATGTACTTGTGAGCAAGTTGTTTCACTGAAATCACTGGACTATAATGGAAAAAATGAATCAATCGTTCCATTTCCAATCAGATGAGGACTGATGTTGGTGGAGACAAACAGAAGGAATTGTTTGCGAGCTCCCTCTATTTGGTGCTCGGCCGGTAGAGCACGTCTCTCTCTCTCTCTCTTTCTCTCTCTCTCTCTCTCTCTCTCTCTCTCTCTTTTTCTCTCTCTCTCTCTTTCTCTCTCTCTCTCTGTCTCAATCTCAATCTCTCTGTCTCCCTGTATCTTTGTCTCTCCGTCTCTCTGTATTACTATCTCTCTATTTCCCTGTTTCTCTGTGTTTCTATGCTCTTTCTCTCTCTCTCTCTCCATCTCTCGTTCTGATTTCTTCCTCCCTCCGATCCAATGGTTCAGCCGAGTCAGCCTATTGCGTTGTTAGACAGCCCGTTATGCCTCCGAAAGGAGTGGAGAGAGAAAGGAGTAGAAGACGAAATCGTTCGTTTTCTTCGGTCGTCATTTAACGCCCGAGTGGCCACCTTGTATATACATATGCTTTTTACCTTTTTTCTCTCTTTCTCTCTCTCTCTCTCTCTCTCGCTCTTTCTCTTTCTCTCATGGTTTTTGCATTTTCATAACTAGACCTAGTGTTCATTGTCGTTCTCTCTCTAATTCTCTCCATCTTGCATGCTCTCTCACACACTCTTTCTCCCCCACTAATCTCTCTCTCCCGATGCTTCTCCTTCCCTCCCACCATTCATTGTGTCCCAATTGAATTCCATTCTCAGGCCACAAAACGAACGTTTTTACTAAAGGAGGCGTTTACACACTTTGTATCGTTCTTTCTTTTTGGCACATTCACTTCTTTTGGAATTGCAGCTTGTTTGTTTGAATTAATTGACTGATAGGCGAAAGAGAAACATTTTAAACTTATTTTAAACTAAAATAATATTTAAATATAAAATAAATATTGTTAATTTATCCATCGCGCACGCTTGTGCCACGTATCATTTAACATTATTACAATTCTTTTTATTTAAATAAAAATTTAATGCAAAACTAAGAACCTTGTCTTGGCAACCTCGCTGAAACTGCTGCTCATTCCGGTGAGAGAGTTTCTGATTCGCATTACTCATTCGCGTCGTAGGTACAAATTGTAGTCAAATCTTTGTCTCTCTCTCTCTTTCTCAGTCTTTCTCTCTCTCTCTCTCTCATCCTATTGCTGTCTCCATCTCTCTCTCTCTCTCTTTCTCGCTCTCTCATTCTCTTTCTGTTTCTATCTCTCTCTCTCTCTCTCGCTCTCTTTCTCTCTCTTTCTCTCTCTCTTTCTCTCTCTCTCATCCTCTTCCTGCCTCCGTCTCTCTATCTTTCGCTCAGCATAATCTCGGTGAACAACTTGTGACCAGTCTCGCGCAAATCGGGTAATCTGACGGAAGCAGCGAGAGAGTATGAGACGGCAGAGAAGGAAAGAAGACTTGAAATGAGATTGAGGCACTGCTTTCGCTGCACATGCGGACATTGTTCTAGTGACTGTTGGTCACACTTTGTTACCGCAACAGGAAGAGAGTGAGAGAGAGAGAGGGAGAGAGACAGAGATAGAGAGGTGAGAGAGAGAATGACTGAGATAGATGGAATGAGAAAGGTACGTAGGCAGCATTAAAGGATGGCTAGAGAAAGATGCGAAGCGTGGAAATTTTGCAATATTTTCTTTATAAAACACATAACTTTACCCCGTGGAAAAATAAAGTTGATTACTTAGTACTGAAATTCTGTATAAGTAATCACGCTTGTACTTTAGATTTCTAAGTAATCTGTGGTCTCTGATTTTCTGTACTCGTCACTCGCGTAATTGGCTAAATTGGTAAATTGTACTGCTGACCCGAGGTAGAACCACCATTACTTAATGTTCTTTTAATGCACTTTAACTATTCCTGCCTTCTTTCTCGCTCTCTCTCTCTCTCTCTCTCTCTTCTTTCTTCTTTATCACGTACTGACTCTCTCTCTCTTCCTCCCCTTCTTCGTTTTCTTAAACGAATTCATTGGTATGTCGCTTCAATTTGAGTTCTCCATCCGAACGAAAAGATCCTTTCATCTCACGCCATCTCTTTTGCAAATGCTCGCCACAGTTCCTGGAATCTTGTGAATGAATTAATTATAGTGCGTCTGTGTGTGTGAGTGACTGAGCTTTTGTAGCGTTGTGAGAAATATCTCCACTTCCGGCATTTTCATCGCAGGTTATTCTTTAATTTGTTTTTAATTCAGCTCCACCTACAAAAAAAATCATTATTGCACTTAAGAAATAAGGATGAGGAGTTTATGAATGTGGACTATTGCGAGGAGAGCCCGCGAAGGTAAAAACCATCTCATTTCTCTTTTTCTCTTCACTTTATTCAGGCTCCACTTTCGCTCTTTTACTTTTATATCTCCTTCTCTTCCATTCAAGACCTTGCTCACTTTCTGTTTTATTTCTTTTTCTCGAAGAATCAATTTAAATTCTCCCCTTCTCTAATCTTTCTTTGTTTATGTTCTCACTCTCTCATTCGTTCTGTTTCTTCATACATTTATATTGCAGATGGCCACGAGCATATTCCTTCTTTTTCTCTTTCTCTCTCTCTCTCTCTCTCTCTTGCTCTCTCTCTCTCTTTTTCTCTCGCTCTCTACCTCACTATCTCACCTCTCGCACAATCTCTCCCTAACTTTTTCTGTCTCTCCTTTCCTTAATCTTTTCCCATTCTCTCTTGTTCTCACTCTCCTCATCTTCTCAAGTGGCTGGAGGGTCCTTACAGAAGCGGAGCACCCTTCTTCATGTTCAACACTGTTCTGTGACATGTTGAGAGAGAACGAGAGAGAGAGAGAGAGAGAGAGAGAGAGAGAGGAAGAGAGCGAGAGGAGATTGAGAAAGAAAGAGTGTAAGAATACGAGAGAGAACTGATGGATAAAGGTGAGATAATACCGTGACGAAAGAAGAGAGAAGTAGCGAGAGGGAGAACGATCCCGAAATTTGGCAGTTGGAAAGAGAAAACATCGAATATTGGAAAAGTGCAAAAGTTTATCTATCTCTGGCTCCCTCTCACTCTCTATCTTTATCCCTCTATCTGTCTGTATCTCTCCGTCTTCCTTTCCTTCTCTTATTCTCTCGCTCCCTCTACTTCATTTTTCTGAGAGTAGAGCACACAGCCGACACGTCCTTCTCTTCCATGCTACCTACACTCGTTCCATTAAGCTTGCCGCGATTGTAGCTCGCTCTCTTTCTGAATCTCTCGTTCTCTCTTCCTCTCTAACCACCGTTCTTTTACTCTCTCTCCCTCTCGCTTTCTCTCTCTCTCTCTCTCTCTCTCTCTTTTTCTCTCTCTCTCAAAAGCCACCGGAAGTTGAGTTCGCAGTGAAGCGACCGATGATCGGATCAGCCGTTTCTCGCTTCTGTTCTACTCGAGACAATCTGATTCTGGTAGCTCCTTTACTTCTCTGGCCTCTCTCTTCGCTCGCTGTATCTCTTGCCATGTTCTCTCTATCCTCTCTCTCTCTGTTTCTCTCTCTCTCTCTCCATCTTTCTGTCTACTTTTGCGGCTCTTCCATTGCAGTTCAGACGATGCCGGAAGTACTATTTTTGCATACGGTAAATGTAGAAAGTGTTCGTTTATGCTACTTGTGATGTTATGTTAAAAAAATCGACGGCCAACCTTTGATCTCTTATATCTTGGAATTCCTCAAAAGTACATGTACTATGGCTGCGAGAGAGCAAGAAAAGGGATAAAGACCATTTGACGGCTCTCTTTTTGTTGTTCTTTGAGGATATGGATCCCCCCCCCTATCGTTCTCTTTTTTCTATAGAATGTGTACATGATCTCATGATCTACTTGCCTTCACCCTTCTCTGATTTCCTAACTTCTGCTCTTCTCTCTCTCTCCCTTTCTCTCTCTCTCTCTCTCTCTCTCTCTCTCTCTCTCTCTCTTGTATTCTTTAGGCATGCCCCATGTGTGCGGGGGGGGGGGGGGGTTGGAGTCTGGCAAGCAAAAAAAGGACAAAAAGCGAGGGGCGTCAGAAATGGATATGAGGAGAGGTGCGATGTGGATCAACTCTTGGTGAGGGGTGAGGAAACATGTGAAGAAGAAGAAAAGGAAGAAGTGCAAATAACCATCGGATACACATAAATGAGCACATATTCATGAAAGATGAAGACAAAAGTGGCGGCCGTCTTCTTCCTAAAGACCCTTCATGTCCTCTTTTTTCATTCTTTTCATCATCTGGTACTCCACCGATCTCCTTTGGAGAGACCTAGCAAACAGATCGAGACAGGGAACGAGAAAGAGAGAGAAAGAGAGAGAGAGAGAAAGAGAGAGAGAGAGAGAAAGAGAGAAAGGGAGAGAAGAAAGAGAGAGAGTTGATTGAAGAGAATGAGAGAAATAGGTTTCAAAGAAAAGAATGCCTTCAAATTCTTCTCGTAATCTCTCTCTCTCTCTCTCTCGCACTCTTTCTCTCTCTCCCTTTTCGTCAAACGGCATCTTGAGACCGCTTCCATATCTGCTCACTTCGCATTGGTGGTACATAGAAGCAAAAGACGCCGCTGTTCATAAAATTTTTATTTCTTTAAAAATAATATGCTCCTATATGTATTAAACTCATGTCTTCTCTGTCTCTAAACTCTCGTTATCTCTCTCTCTCGCTCTCTCTCCCCTGTCGTTCCTCTTCTCTCTATCACATACTCTCTCCTCCCCCCAATTATCCCTGCAAAATTCCGTAGCCTGGCAATGTGTAACTTTATCTGATGAGAGCACATCTCAAGCTTCATAAATAAGTTCTCTCTCCCTCGCTCTCTATCTCCGATATCTCGAGTTCTTTTTACCGCAACTTGACTTTCGTTTCTCTCCGTCTCTTTCTCTCTCTCTCTCTCTGCATTATCTGGAAGTAATTTTATGCTGCAGAGAGAGAGCGAGAGAGCGATAGAGAGAGAGAGGACGGAGGGAACTCATTCCAAGAAATGCTCGTGATGCAATGGAAATTAAGCCCGCAGAGGGAAGCACGAGTTTTTTCCCCTCTTTTTTTTCCGATCCACCCTTCTTGCATCCTTGCAACATTCCTCCGTGCCCTCTTCTTATCACCACAAATTTGAACGGTCGAGAATTTTGCAGCTTTTTAACTCTCTCTCTCTTTCTCTCTCTCTCTCTCTCTCTTCCTCACACACTGTCTCTCTCCATCTCCTAATATTTCACCTGTTAATAGCGATCCATGCCCTTTGTGAATGTCAGGATGCTTACAGATGCATAGGTCAGCTAACCATTTTTGATCTTGCCACGCCTCGTCGTAATACTCTTATTTTAATTTCAAACAGCTATATAAAGGGGATGGGATCGTTCAGGGATTTTTTGCGTTAAATTAACCATAAAGATTACGGTAGCTAAAGGAGATCCCTACGTTCTTTGCGGGACCCGTCAACAATCAGGGCAGGCCCCCTGCCATGGCTTCTTCGTGTACACTCTTCTGCTCCCTTGTGCTATTCTCCGCTGACTAACGTGTCTGTCAGGAATAACGGTAGCAATAATCATCCGTGAGCTCTTTGGGTTTTCTTCGCTTTCTCTCTCTCTCACATTCTCTCATGCTATTTTTCTCTCTCCTTTCTCTCTTTCTCGCTCTCTCTCTCTCTCTTGTATCCTTATGACAACAATGTCATACTGTCATCGCTGCCCTTCCATTCCGTGTCTTATTGTAAGCCCCTTAGTCTTTCGCCCTAGAGTGAAGATGTACTTGTATGTATGCCACAAATATAACTGGCCTGCTCCTCCTTTTCCTCTCCGTCCTTCCTATTCTGCCGGCCCTCCATTCCTTCCTGTTCCGGTTTGCCTGGCCCATTCCACAAATGAGCCGCGCCCTCCTCCTACTCTCATGGCACACGCCCTTTATTGAGAGCAAACTTCTTAGACTGGTCAATTCTCTCTGTCTCTCTCTCTCTTACTCTCTCTCTCTCTCTCTTACCCTCTCTCTCCCTTTATCTAGCTCTCTCTCTCCTGCTTTCTCGCTTTCTCATAGCTCCTCCCTCAAATACTTGTTATCTTTCGCCAATGTCATAATAATACTTTTTTCCGCTTGTCTGATTTGTCTACATTTTCTCGCCGGTTTCGCTACATTCCAGATGCTACGTCGACGACAAGTGTGACTCATTACAGATGTTAGAAGCGGAGAGAGGCGGAGTTAGAGAGAGAGAGAGAGAAATAGAGAGAAAGAGTAAGACAGCATGGTAGAAAGGGAGAGAGAAGCAGAAAAGCGTAGAAAAACGAATAGCTTGGACTCAGGGAGCTCAACACTTCTTTTACTTTCTTTACTTGCGGTTTTGCACATTAAACGACTCCGAATTGTTGTTGTTCTACACAGTACTATTTTCCTCCTTTGACTTGTACTTTTTTGGAAATTCCCACTATCACTTTCCATCCGTTCGTTAGTCTGTTCACCATTCTTTCCCTCTCGCTCTTTCTCTCGGTAGAATTGTTTTCTCACAATGAACTAATGTAGAGCTTCATCTCTGTTTTCGAGCCAAAATGTTCGCGGAACGGAAAACAGAACAAGAGAAGGCTCTCGGCTAATAGAAGGGCGTGGTGAGAGGGTTAGTCAATTTCGACGAAGGGAAAGGAGGAGAGAGAGAGAGAGCGAGAGAGAGAGAGAGAAAGAGAGAGAGAGAGAGGGAGAGAGGGAGAGAGAGGGAGAGATTGAAAGAATAACAGATGGAGGGAAAGTGAGAGAGTGCGATAAACAGAGAGAAAGAGTGAGTGAGTGAAAGAGAGGACCCAGGTCACCAAAGGAGATAAACGGTGATAAGTAAGAAGGAACACGAGGGGGCCACATCCGGTCAGCGAATTCACTCCCAACGTGTTCGGCCTCGTCGATTGCATAGGACTAATTCGTCAGACATCTTTATCTGGCTTCCTCTTTCTCTCTTTCTCTCCCTCTCTCTCTCATACGTGCTTTCTCTCACCCCATCGCTTTCTCGCCCTCTTCTTCCATCTCTCTCCGCCTACATTAGGTTGGAAAACATGACGAATACCATTCGAGTGAAAGACCAGGTTGCTACTTCTGCTTTTTTTTAAGATAGCATTTCTGTTGCATTTCATAATTGACTTCTTCTTGAAATAATGTTTTTGCTTTAAAAAAGAACAATTAGGATGGGCATTTATGAAGAAGTCTATATGTACATATAGATATGCATGTAGACACACGTGTATGTACATATATATGTAGACTGTAGGTGAATTTCGCGCTGATGTCACTGTGAAAGCGAAATTGAAAACAAGAAAGTAAAACTAAAGCTGATTATGCTTGGCAAAGCAGCAGAAGTCTGATTTTCTATTATATTATTTTTCTTCTTCTACAATATAAGCAATAGAGAATCACGTCACTTAACAATGATATCTTTTGAAACGTTTACTTTTATTTCTTATTTAACCCTCTAATCTCTAATCCCAGTCTCCTCCGCCACATTCAGCACATCTTCCTTTTCTCTCTAATCTCTCTCTATCTCTTTTCTCTTTATTTCTGTCTGTCTGTCTGTCTCTCTCCCTGCTCTCCTCCTCGACCGGATATGCACGATGAGACCTTATTATGCCGCACTTATCACTTTCCACATCTTGCAACTTCGATTTCCCCTTTCTCTCTCTCTCTCTCTTCGTTCTCCCTTCATATATCGATATCTCTTTAATATCGTCATCTTATACGCTTCTCAATGCTCTCACAATAATCATCCGGATTCCAACCCATTCATTCATTGCCTTTCCTGTTGAAATATGCATATATTCCTCCCTTTCTCTTTCAGTTTTTTTCTTAGTCTCGCTGTCTCTCTCAAGGAAACTTTTTTTTCTCTATTCCCTCTCTATTTCTCCCTCTTTTGCTCACACACACACACACTCTCTCTCTCTCTCTCTGTATCTTCTCTATTTTTCTCACTCCTCCTAGATGACACATTACCATGAATACGAGCGACATCCCGCGTCTTCTATATTGCGTGTAGCATCATTCAAATTTTGCATTCTCCCCTTTCGCTGCGTAATCAGTTTCCTTTCTGATCCCAGTCATGCTTTCTTAGATCTCTCTCTCTCTCTCTCCCGTTCTCACTATCTCTCCCTCTCTCCCTCCAACATTCTCTATCTCTCTCCCATCCTCTCTCTATCTCTCCCGCTCTCTCCCGCTCTCTCTCTCTCTCTCTCTCTCTCTCTCTTTCTCTCGGTCCTTCTATCTCTCTCTATATCAGCCTTCATCCCTTTTCCTCGCTGCCTTCCTCTTATCACACTTCAAATCTGTCTCCCTGGCGTCATTCCTCCGTCCGAGTATGCTCTCACCCTCTTTTCGTCCCTATGACCATCCCCTTCTTTCCACTCCTAGTCTATATTATTATCTCATTCTTATCATTCTCTCTCATGATGAAATAGGTTGCCTCTCTTGAACCTCTCTCATGCCTTTACTCGTCCAACTCAAGAGTTGCCAATAGGCGGATGACGCCAGCCACTCTTGAGGTTGCTCACTCAATTGAATGAGGTGCATATGAGTATCTCGGCATGTGACTGTCACAAGACAGTTGCCACCACCCAGAGAGTAAGATAGCTAGTAAGATGAGTACCAGAGAACCCTTTCCGAGACCATCAGATCGATTGCGAATATATTTGCATTATCCACAATTGTATCCGCCTTGATGCTCATACGCGCTTTCTCTCTCTCTCTCTCTCTCCTCTTTCTCTCGCTCTCTCTCGCTCTCTCTCTCTCTCGCTCTCTCGCTCTCTCTCTCTCGCTCTCTCTATCTCTATCTCTATCTCTTTCACTCCCTCCCTTTCAATCTCTTTCCATTCCCCTCTCTTATCCTTTGCTCGATGCTCACATCTTAATGGTTAGCCTTTTTCTTTACTTGAAGGGCACACTTCCGCCCAGTCGATCGGGCCTACTCATCTTTCTCTTGTTCTGTGTTCTCTCTCACTCTCGCTCTCTCTTTATCTTATCTTTATTTTCTCTCTTTCTCTTTCTCTCCTTTTATCTCTATCAATCCCCAGTTATCTCTCGCCCTCCTTTCTATCTATCGCGATCTCGCCGCTATCACCTGTGCTCAATCGTGCCCGTTTGCCAATTGTTTTCTTATAGCCTTTCCTCTTTCCTCTGGCTCTACATCTCTTTCTTTCTCTCTCTCTCGCTCTCTCTCTCTCTCTCGCTCACTGCCTCGCTGTCTCTCTCAATTCGTTCCATCTCTCGCTGAGGAAAGGTAAAATCTCGGCGCGCGCGAAAGTAGAACTGGTGCTCTTACTCTTTAAAGTGGAAATAAAGTGTAGAGGACGGTCGCGGCGTATGAAATGAGCATAGGGATTACTAGAGAAGAGAGATACAGAATGACAGAGAAAAGAAATGGCAGAGAGAGAGAGAGAGCATGGCAGCGATGGAGAAAGAGAGGGAGTGAGAGAGAAGAGAGAAAGAGAGACTGCAAGAGATAGTGAGAGTGAGAGAGAGAGAGAGAAAAGTTCCAACAGAGCTGGTCACTACCTCATTGCTAAGTAGCACTTCTTGGCTGGAGAGAAGAACACTTGAAGGCTGTACACGTGTGCATGAAGAGAGAAATAGAGGCTCACTCTTTCTCTTAAACCTCTTTTCTCTCTCTCTCTTCCTTTCTCTTTCTTCCTCTCTCTCTCTCTCTCTATTCCTCTCTCTCTCTCTTCCTTTCTCTCTCTCTCTCTCTCTCTCTCTCTTCCTCTCTCTCTCTCCCTGTCCTCAAATCGACATCGTTCGGCTGCTCTCATTCACATATTAGAGCGCGAGTGCCATACCATGAAGATATTCCTAAATTCTTGCTATGCATTTTTTTTGGTTCACTGCTCTTTTTGCTACATTTAAACTATGAAAAAGAACAAGAGTTTTTGAGCGTATCATTTGTATTTAAAAAAAGAGATTCAAATTGGAAGGAAAAAAAGAGATGTGAAAATTAATTCTGTTAATATGTACAAATTATTAGTATCGATCTCTCCATTGCAGAGAAATTCTGTTAATATTTACAAATTGTTCCTTGCAGTGAATCCTCGGCGCCTTCTCTCCGACGTAATCTTCAGATCGAATACAGCGTCGACGAGGACGAGTACGACATGCTCGGGACCCAGGTATACGGTAGCTTCAATCAATTGCAATTTTTATTTCAATTAATACTGTTTTATTTTTTGCTAAATATTTGCAATGATATAGGTGAATTCCACAATACTTAATAAGCAAGTATTCAGATTTTTCTTTCCCCCCTCAAAACCCGCCGGTTTTCTGCTGCATCTCTTACACAATTATATCCGCTGGCCGACAAAGTTTGATTTTCGCCATAATTCGATGCTGCCACCTGCTAAATTTGTACATTTAATTTCTTTGATTATAAATTTATTAATAAAAGTCTATGCGATATTTATTATCGATTTTCTTGATTAATTCGGTTTGCTGCCATAAAAACAAGAGTGCATAAATGAATGCGAGAATATTAATGCAGGCATCCCTGCAATAGCGCTGAACCCCTAATTCGTATGCTACGAAAAGGCTACACAGAAAGTGACTGATGCTGCTTCAATCTCTGTAAGTTGTTCTCTCTTTCTCTGCGTCTGTCGCCCACTCTCTCTCTCTCTTTCCCACTCTCTCTCTTTTACTTATTGCTTGAGCGAGCATTGCTTCTGTATACTTCTCTGGCGCTCTCTCATGTTCACTTGTTCACGTTCTCTCTATCAGATGGCGCCAAACGGCAGATAGAGAGAGAGAGAGAGAGTAGGAGAGAGGGAAAAGGGAGGGAGAGAGGAAGTGAGTGAGAGGAAGGGAGAGAGAGAAAGAGAAACAGATGCAACGGCGTAGCGTCAAGAGCTCGAGAGCAGGCTCCTGCCATGTGTACACGCAAGGTAGACCTGTTCTGGATCTCTCTCTCTCTCGCTCTCTCTCTCTCCCGAACCTCACCTTAATCTCTAAATCTCTCAAATTCTCTTTCTCTTTCCTTTTCCTACTCCCTTTTTCTCTCTCGGCTTCCAACTTTTCTTCTCTGGCACATGCAATACATGATCAGCTTCTCTCTCTCCCCCCCTCAATAACTCTCAGCATCTTTCCCACCCTACTCAAGTTCAGGCTTTTCACCTCTATCTCTTTCTCTTTCTCCCTCACTCTACATCTCCTCCTTTTCTGTAAAATCATTGTGCGTCTCTTGATTGCTTTCAACTTTTTGCGCGCTCTGTCTCTCTCTCTCTCAGTCTCTCTATCCCTCTCTCTCTATCACTCTCTTTCTCTTCATCTCCCTCTCTCTCTCCCTCTAACTTTCCTGTTACCTGTTCTCTCTCGTCCTCTCCAAGAGAGTAGAACAGCCTCCTGGCGCCCGCGTCCTGTCTTTGCCTGTTTCTGTGTGTGAAGCTTGCTTCTGCACCCCTCTCTCCCCTAGAAAATCAGCCCCGAATCATTGCATTCATTGACAGGCAGATCAATTTAATCTCTGTCTGTCTGTATTTCTCTCTCTCTGTTTATCTCTCTTTCTTACACTCTCTCTCTTCGGCCCCTTCAATATTCCCTGCTTCCGGAGTGAAGAGGAAATTCGTGATTCCCTCAATGAGATATGCCACCGACCACAAGTAGGGTAAGCCTTTTCATTCCTTATCTTTTTCTCTCTTTCTCTCTGACTCTCTCTCTCTCTCTGTCTCTCTCTGTCTCTCTGTCTTTCTCTATCTCGCTCTGTCTCTCTCTTTCTTCACTATACACTCTCTCGCACTTTCCACCGCGTGCAAGATACACATTTTATTCCTATTAGTCATTCAGATGCGCTTATCTGCATTAGATTCGAAATGGCGTCTGAAATGGGTGTGTAAAGCTAAATGTAGGCTTTCTGGCTTTCTCCAGTTGCCTCGCTAGCAGCACTATTTTTATCCCCTCAATCCAATATATGTACATATGCATTCATTCAATCTACATTTCTGTTGATAAGATAAATATCCAATTTGATCCTTTTCAGAGGGGCCTTTGGACTTATAATAATAATATAATTCATCTCTGCAAGTATGCTTTCAGCAAAGACGAGTTGCTAGTTCGTCTTCCTAAGAGATGAAAATTATAAGCTTGCGCCTATCTTTTAGACTTTATCATAGGATGCAAAAATAGTTACTTGCTTAGACATTTGTAAGAGCAAAGTTTGAGCATATAAATAGGCAGGAATTTATGTGTAATAGTTGAGTCTGAATCTTCTCTGGAGCTCTATTTATAGTGTTACAGTAGTCTTACACACCTTTTCTGCTGTTTCCTATTGATCTCTCATCATCAGGCGTGCACTTCGACGGCGCAACCGCCGCTTCATCACAACGTTCGGAGTACGCCCGTGCTGAACGGAGTGCGCAAGACAGTCGCTGCCATCAACTCCACCGGCAACTACTATGCATCGAGTTGGAAATGGAGAGAGAGAGAGAGAAAGAGAGAGAAAGAGAGAGAGAAAGAGAGAGAAAAGAGAGAGAAAAGAGAGAGAGGTAGAGAGAGAGAGAGAGGAAGAGAGAGAAAGAGAGAGAGAGAGAGAGAGAGAGAAACTGGTGAGGAGGAAGGAAGGAGGGAGAGGAAATAGACAATTACATTTTAATTCAGCCCAAAATTAACAACCAAAACGCTTTTGGCGGTAAATTCAAACTTTCAAATGTCTCTACTCTCAGGCAATGGCTCGTCGACTGCAGGCGGCGCCGCTTCCTCGAACGGCTATCGAGACACGAACGGCGGCAATGCAACGACGAACGGCCATCACCATCCACACCATCGCGGCCTGAACGGAGACGGCGGACATTCGGGTGCGACAGTAAGAGGAGGGAGATACTGTAGGCGGAGAGAGAAACTGACACACTCAACTAGGACTACTTTTCACTGAAAACGACAGAAAATTTCATCATTTCGTAAAAAAAAGTCGTTATTAGATTCCTGCTTGTTAGTTAGTGAATATTCAGCTTTAATTTTGGGCTATTTTCTTCTAACTTCGATTCTGTTCAAAGTGTGTTGGTAATATGAAATCTTATGAAATTGGACGAATAAATATTTACTGTAATTCTTTTCTTCGAGAGAAGAAGAAAATGAAGATTCCAGGCGCCTCCACGTCGACCGGCTTCACTGCGTCGACGAACGGTGCGCCCGTCACGCGCGTAGCCATCGTCAACGGCAGCGGCGGCAGCGGCGGCGGCGGCAGTGGCTCGAGTGGCAGCAGCAGCTACCGTAACAGCGCCGCGTCGCCCCGCCTCTCGGCCATCTTCCACTCGGGACCGAGCGTCGTTCAAGCGGCGCCCGGCACTACGGCGGCCAAGTTCGCGCCGACTACTGCCGAGATTGCGAGCTCGCCGCGCAGCTCTGTTGCGAGGTGTGAAATTTTTTTTAAAAATAACATTGTTAATTTTTTATTCAAATTACTTTAACCATATCGACATATTAATGATGTGATGTGCACATGTAATTTCTTCCTTTACAATCAGAAATTAGAAAAAAAACTGAAAGATTGTATCACTATGGACAAGATTCACAAGCAAAGTTGCAAAAACACCAGCTGCTGGCTCGCCATTTGTTGCTGCTTACTTTTTTCTTCTTTCACTGTTTCTCTCTCTCTCTTTCTCTCTACCTCTCTCTATCTCTCTCTCTTTCTCTCTACTTTTCTTTATCTCTCTCTCTCTTCTCTCTTTCTCTCGTATTCTATTGTACCTCTTGCTCTTTCTATATCTCTTTCTCTCTGTCTCACTCACTATCTCGTTCTTTCTCTCAATTTACCCCCTGTTCTCTCAATAGCGCACCTTGCACCCATTGCTTTCGAGTGCGCTTTTCCCATCTTTCTTCACCATCTTCTTCCTCTTCAACAATTACTGAGAATCCTTCGGTGCATTTCTCCAACAATGTGACATGTGCATGCGCATGAATATCTTCTACTGGTTACCGCTATGAGCCCCTCTCTCTGTTCCTCTTTCGAGTGAGTTTTCTGTAAATGAACCAGGCACGACTACTACATAGAGATGATAGGAAAAGGCACCAGGACACGCTTTCTCAGAAGCCACCGGGCTCTGCTCTTCCCTCTTTTCTTCCTTTTTTGGGAACACACTACTCTTCCGCAGAATGGAAATTTCACGCTACTAGTGAGTGGAATAGGAAGTAGGGGTAGAGAGGGGAGAGAGAAGAATAGAGATGAGCTAGCGTGGGGATTAGAGAGATGAGAGTTAGCATGCAAAGAAGTTGGAGAGAAAGAAAGAGGGAGAGCAAGAGCGAAGGACAGGCTGTGAGAGAAGTAGAGAGAGCGAGAGTGAGAGAGCGAGCGTGAGAGAGAGAGAGCGAGAGAGAGAGAGAGAGAGAGAGGGAGGGAGAGAAGAGAGACTGTCTAATGTGTTCAGTGGTTCAGTGGTATTCAAGGAAAAATAGCTTTTCCTCCAGCTCTCGAGCTGCCTTCACATTGTTGGCCATTCACTTGCATACCAAGAGGGGCTGTGCCTGATCTCACAGTGGAGATACCGGGAAGACTCGTTCCAGTCTTCGCAGAACCCATTTCAGGCCCTCAGAAGCAAGTATTCTTTAGCTCTAGAGCAGCGATATTTACCGGCATAATTATGGAGTCTATTACCGATAATATTGGTCATTTAATGTTTTTTTTTAACGTTTTGTTAGGTGGATAGCTTAAAACAATGAGAAATGCTTATAGTTAGGTGGTCATAAGTTTGACCCATTGCAGCTACACTTCGCACGTTTCGGGATACGGTAGCTCGTCGACTCCCACCGCCAGCGGCCACAGTCCGAACGGCGCAACTCAGCCACAGCGACGGTCGCCGCAGAGTCAGAAGGTAAGGAATTTCTTTATTTTTCTCTGTCTCTCTCTCTTCTCTCTCTCTCTCTCTTTTCTCTAACTTCTTTTCTCTTTCTCTCTTTCTCTTTATCTTTAACTTCCTTTCTTTCTCTTTCTCTCTTTTACACTCTCATCTGAATTCTTTCTAATCCACAATCAGAAATTCCTATAGTCTTAATCTTCACTTTCAATCTGCTGAAAGTCTCCGCTGCAAATTGCCTCTGCTTTCAACGTTCTCTTCTCTGATTCATACATTTTCCGCTTCCTTCATTCTTTCAATATTCCATTGGTCGTCTGCTCTGCTCAATTGATCTTTCGGAAACTACGTTTTCTCAAATCTTTTTATTTTATTAAAAAAATTATTTTTTGCAAACTTCTTTTTAACGATTAGTGTTCGCCTATTCATTCGTTCACTGCTTTCTCTCTCTCTCTCTCTCTCTCTCTCTCTCGCCTCTCTCTCTCTCTCGCCTCTCTCTCTCTCTCTCTCTCGCCTCTCTCTCTTCTCTTCTGCACACCTTCTCCCTGTCTCTTCCATATTCTGTCGTCGTCTGAAACTTGATCGGAACCTTCCAGAACGCCGCGCCATTCTTTTATTTCCATGCTCAAATGTCGCTTCGTCGATGACTCATCGAATGTGTCAAGAGGTGTTCCGCCAGAATTGACAATGAAATTGCGCCGCCCGCCCTCGGATAACTCTTTTTCCTCCCATCTTTTCTCATTTCTTCTCGACCTTTGCCGGCTTTCATCGGAGACGCCCGCTAATTATGCTTTCTTCTTTATCGCGCCTTCTGCTGCCAATTAGGTCAGCCTATTTATATTAATATGAGTGGGCTGGCTATCTTCGGAGCATTGCAAGCTGCGCAGCTTGCAATCTGCCAAGTCCAGACGCCTCTTTCTAGCAGGACACTGTTCCGTCATGGATAATCTCTTCCATTTCCGTGTAAATACCATGAGTGAATATCCGGGTCGACATTCTCCAATCGTGTTTGAGCTGTGAGTGACAGCACATCTCCTTTCTGCTTTGCTCGGATTGCGTAGGCTGGGCCCAAACGGATCTCTTACAATTAATCACATAATGACGTGCGTGATACGCAAATATATTCCTGAACTAGGTTATTGGCCGCGCAAGTTTGTAGGTATGCCGAGAGGAACAAGTAATCTGTTACTCATCCATTCACTCTACTCTCCAATCTTCCTCTTATTTTCTCGGCCTCTCTCCCGCTGTATCTCTCACTATTTTCTCATATGTACGTACCACTAACGGTGGATTTCTGCTTCTGTCATACCAGATGACATCTCCCATAGATCCTTCAGTTCGTTTACGTATCACTTTCTCACGCCACTTTTACGTTTGTGCTCTGCCTTTTCTCTCTCTCTCTCTTCTCTCTCTCTCTCTCTCTCTCTCTCTCTCTTTCTCTCTCTCTCTCTCTCTCTCTCTCTTTCTCTCTCTCTCCTCTTTTCTCTCTCCTTCCATCTCCCGACACAAATTCTCATTCTAACTCTTTCATCCAAACCGTGCTGTTACTCATTCCATCCCCTAGCTATCCTTGATCCTTTCTCGTTCCACTTTAAATTTGAAATGTTTATCATCCGTTACACGTTTATTTTTTGGTAAAAATTCACAATACAAGGCGCTCATGGCTTTTTCCTCATTCCAAGAATTATTATTCACGGAGCAAACTCTATATATGGAGAGACTTTGTATTGGCTTAGCATGTTTACATTTATATTTTGCTCGCCTGATTTGTGCACATGACTTTATGTGTTGAATTTTTATTTTGAGTTTACATTTTCATGCGCACATGTATGCACAGACCATTTAAATTGTGTATTGCAAGAGTTGTTTCCGCTTCGTTTTGTGTCTAGCGTAGACATTTATATTTTTTCCTAGTTTTAATCGCAAACAACAACTGAATTCCAAGAATTCACCTCATTCGAAGAATTCGCCTCGCTTTGTTGCAGAGATCAGAAAATCTTATTGTTGGTGCAATTTTCAAATGATGATGAGAGAGGTTGAATATCCTTCATTTAGAGGAAGTAGATTTTTATGTAGTCTGCGAGCCCACTTATTATTCATCGCTATTCTTAAGAAGGAGCATGGAGAGATCGTTTTTCATCCAGAGACCATGAGAGAAATTAAGAAATTGCTTGTTTGAAACTGCAAGCAAGAAAAGTCTTGCACTCTGAAGAAGATTATGTTTTTTTTCTCTTCATAAATGGAGTTCATAATCTTTCTTTTTCTCTCTCTCTCTCTCTCACTCCCTTTTCATTTCTTCCGCCTTGCCTGCTCAATCCTCTTTATTGAAACCCTTGCCGATTCCGGGAACTATTTTGCTGATTTCCTTATTCGCACGGCTGAAAAGGTCCATGTTTGTCTCGAATATTCTTTCTGAAGCACTAGAAACATGGGGCATTTCCAAGAAGAGTACGATTTGATGTGCCCAACGTATTTCCGCCGGGAAGAAATGCTTGTTCAATGTTTTAGTCTTTTGATTTTTTTCAGCATTTAATATTTGGGCTTAAGAGGGGACTAGAGCGAAGCGAGAGATATAAAGAGAGAGAGAGACAGATAGTTGAGAAAAAGCATGAGTAGTCTCTTCTCTCCTATGAATTCTACGCAACATCTTCCCTTCCAAGAATTGCCTTTTCAAGGGCTTAGTGCTTCAAAGGATCTCAGAAATACTTGGGATTTTTTCGTGACTTACCGTACTCCTCTCTTGCATATCTGCCAAGGATCCGCTACAAATAGCACGTCCATCCCTCTTGTTCTCTGACAACTTTCAATAACAAACTCTGAAATTACTGCATAATCCTCGTTAATCTCTACCACATTCTTGACAGGTTACGTCATGCATTGGCCTGATAATAAGTGCCATTGCTGTTGTTGTCTGCATCTACAAATAGCGTCTTAACCTTCTTGTGACGTGGTTGACTTTTCTAAGAGTTTCTCTAATTATCACAGAGTTGCTTGCGCGATTCCCGAACGTATTTCGGGACTAAACATATGTATGTAGAAGAAATAATATTGACGTTGATTATTGACATACCAAGGCAGATTATCGCATGCACAGGCTTTCGTGCCAGTTTCTAATGCTTCTCAGCAAATGTCATTCTCCAGGTGTTCAGTCTGGGTCGTGGTTGCGAGCAGCGTTGTCTCCATTAGAGCACATTTTCTGTCTAGAAGCTACCCCAATTATTTGCGATCTTTCATGTAGAGCGGAAGCTAACTATTTTTTAATGCAAAATTTGACTTGGATAAGGTTACACCTGTTAGCCTTCTGGTTAGATTTTCAGAACATTAATCTAACAAAATTAAGAATTCATCCCGTTTGATTTAATAATGTCCGGTTCATTTTTGGAGCTTGATTTTTAATGAACCAACCCGTACTAGCAATTTTTGAAATCATCAACTCTCTCTCTCTCTCACTCGCGCGCTCTCTCTCTCTCTCTCTCTCTCATAGTTTCTCTCATTAATCCTCGCTCTCTCGCTCACTCTCTCTCTTGTTCCCTCTCACTCTCTCTTACTCCCCATTGTCTTTCGCATAATGCTACTGGCCGTTCTAGTGAAAGGATAAAACTCACGTGTTCTCACTAAAGCAGAGGGCCTTCCCACGAACTGGCGCGACACAAGGGTTTCTGGCAGTGGGGCCGTGCTTTCTGGGAATAGAGACACTCGTGACTTTTAGGAGAGATTTGGAGTGAGGGAGAGAGAGAGAGAGAGAACCAAGGAGAACCAGAGAGAGAGAGAGAGAGAGCGGGAGAGAGAGAGAGAGCGAGAGATAGAGAGGGCAAGAGAGAGATGAAGATGTGAAGGACCAGAAGCTGTGCTCGTCTTGAAGCCAGCTGAGGGCTGTCTAGCCGGCCTCTCTCTTCTCCGTCCCGAGAATCGGGAGACGCCATGTGCTCAATTCTGTTCCATGTGGCAGTTCCACTTGCTCATTTTGTTGGATGCATGGAAGAGAGAAATAGAGAGAGAGAGAGAGAAAAAGAGAGAGAAGCTTGATGAGACAGAGCGGAGGGATGAAAAGCTCCTTCTCCCTCTCCCTCTCTCTCTCCTCTCTCACTCTCTCTCTCTCCCTCTCTCTTTCTCCCTCTCTCTCTCTCCCTCTCTCTCTCACCCCCTCTCCCGATTATCCTCTCCAGAGGCGTCTTAATGGATGTCCAGTCATGCTTTTCCAGAAAACGCTCAGACGCACACGACCACGGACAATAGCGTTTTCTCGGAATTTCTATCTCTTTCAAGTCCTCTCTCTCTCTCTCTTTTTCTCTCTCGTTTCTCTCGTTCTATCTCTCGCTCTCTCCCTCTATTGCCAAATGTCTATCCGATAACAATAACATCCGCCTTCATCGCCGTCTACGGAGAGCTCGTCTTCCTCTAAACGATTCCTCGAATTCTTCCTCTTCAGACAGTTTTCCGTTGTCGTCCACTGCTGCTCTCCTGGCCTAGACTCTTATTCCCCTCTTCCTTTTCCGCTCCCATCCATTTCCCGCAAACAGCCACAATTTTTCTTCGGAAGCGCCACTCAAAAACAAGCAGAGCTCTTCGCAAAAAAGGTAGTGTTTTATGGCCATTCCGACGTTCGTGCTTGCAGAGTCCATTCCTAGTAAAAGCCACCTTTTGCCTCTCGCCCTTCCGGAGAAGCAGAGAGAGCGAGAGAGTGTGTGCATGAGAAAGAGAGAAAGTTTGAGAGAGAGAGAGAGAGAAAGCGAGAGATGGCTTTTAGTATGCCGGAAGGGAGGAGGAGAGAAGCCGCGTGAGTGAGCGTGTGCTCGCTTGTGTTCGCTCCGTTCTCGGAAAAGCTTTATGCACCCGGAAGGGGGGGGGGAATGCTTGCGTAGAGAAGGGGCGGTCTCATCGGTGTTTCTGGCTTTTACTCTTTGACTTTCTCTCTTTCTCTCTCTTTCTCTCTCTCTCTCTCTCTCTCTCTCTCTTTCTCTCTTCCTCTTTCTCTCTGCCTCATCACAAATGCCTTTTCACACCAGCTACATCTAGAGTTGCGCCATGTGAAGAGGCTTTCCCAGGAATCTCAGAATAAGCTTTCATTTTTTTCCTCTCTTTATCTCTGATTTCTCTCTCCCTTTCTCTCCTTCTCCTCTCTCGCCCCGCCCCATTGCCACGCCCCCCTGGACCTCCAAAGGGCAGAGCTGAGCACACTTGTACCCGTCCCGTGGCAGCTCTCGTGGGCGATCATCCAAAAGTGCTGCTGCATCGGACTAAATTAGTGAGCACACGCGCACGCGCAGTCAACATGTGCCTCATTTTCACAGCTGCCCTTGCTCTCCAGGTAAACCCAAGAAACAGCGACTCGAATAACAAGTAGGTACATGGATGACTCAGCCACCTCACAATTTCCCTCTCTCTCTCTCTCTCTCTCTCTCTCTCTCCGTCTTTGCTAACATACTACATATGTACAATCATTCGTAAATATAAAATGGCACATGTATATTTACACCCGTTGTTCGCGCATCTCTCTCTCTCTCTCTCTCTCTCTCTCTCTCTCTCTTTCTCTGTCTCTCTCTTGCTCTCTCGCTCTCCCCCTCTCACTATTTCGCTTGCCTCATCCCGCCCCTTCTTGCAGTCCAATTCGCCAGTCGGAGAAGACTCGGTCGTCGTCGTGCGCATGAAGCCAGACGCGCAAGGACGCTTCGGATTCAACGTCAAGGTTCTTATTTCACATTCAATCTTCCCGCCAAGACAAATTCGAATTCGCGCCAAATTGATCTATTTTACGGTCCTGCAGGGAGGTGCCGACCAGAACTACCCAGTCATCGTGAGCCGCGTTGCGCCCGGCAGCTCGGCAGACAAGTGCTATCCGCGTCTGAATGAGGGCGATCAGGTATGGTGATCATATGCTAATTATGGTGTAATGTGTGGTGCGAAGAGTGCCGTATTCTTCTTCAAAATGAATTTTAGTGTGTTTCGAATAGTGTACGGTCATTGCAGGTGTTGCTAATCAACGGTCGCGACGTCTCGACTCTTCAGCACGATCAGGTCGTCAGCTTCATCCGCTCGGCGAGACAGAAGCCCGGCGAACTCGTGCTCACCATTCGGCCTAACGGTGAGAGATAACAAGAGAGTGAGAGAGAGAGAGAGAGAAAGAGAGAGGAGATGCAGAGTGATGGAGATGGAGTGAGAGAGAAAACATGGAGAGCGATGGAGTGAGAGAGAAGAGAGAGAGAAAGATAGAACTTTGCCTCCCTACAGTATACCGACTGGCGGGCGGCGACCTGGACGACGTGGACGCATCGGCTGCATCGGCTGCCGGCGGCCTCGCCGCTCCCGCGCCTCCTCCCCTCGAGAGCTCTCGGTAGGTCGCTCTATTTTAATATTCAAAATTTTTATTTCCCTATAGATATTCATTTTCAATATTTAAAATGTCATGAAATGAATAAATATAGATACATACATAATTTAAAAAATACACAGTAATTGGCCTTTCCAGCGTGAGTGACAGCGTCCCGCGCTCGGACCGACTCGCGCACTCTCTTCGCATGATCGAAGACGCACTCGCCTCCGGTCGATGCAACACGCAATTTGAGGTTTGCACCACTCGCTTTTATTGATTATTAACTAGTTAATTAATTAATTCATTAATTATTTATTATTTACTAGTTATTTATTCCTCCACAAGAGCACAACATCAGAGTACGCAATTATGTATATTGTTTGATGCATAATAATTATGAATTCCTGTAGAAGGCGGATATTTTAATTTATTCATTCTAATACCTTTTTAGTTGACTTGTTTAAAAAGTGCATCTCTCTCAGGCGCTGTACCGGAAGAAGGCGGGCATGACGATGAACGAGTGTCGGTTGCCGGCCAACGTCAACAAGAACCGCTATCGGTTAGAGGACGACTTTTCTGTGTGTCAAAAATTTACATAATAACGTTATATTTGACGTTTAAATGTTTTTCTTTGCAAAAAACATAAAATAGAAGAGACTTTGATCTATTTTGGAAAATTATTATTTTGCTTGTATTCAGGGACGTGTGCCCGTACGACGCGACTCGCGTGCTGCTCACGAGGACGCCTGGAGGCGGCGACTACATTAACGCCAGCTTTGTCAATGTTTGTGCGGCTTTTCGTCATCTTTTTCTTTAGCTCCTCTAGAGCACAGAGTTGCCTTTTACTTGGCAGTCTGCTATCTTTCTCTTCCTTTCTTTCTCTATCGCACTCTGTATCTTTCACTCTCAGTATTCCATTCTTTCTCACACTTTAGATCTCTCCCTCTTTCTCCATCTCTCCTTCCTTCTCCCTCACGACCTTCTCTTCCAGATGGAGATTCCCTCAAGCGGCATCGTCAACCGCTACATCGCCTGCCAGGGTCCACTTCAGCAGACGTCGGGCGACTTCTGGTTCATGGTCTGGGAGCAGCTGTGCACGACGATTGTCATGCTGACCACGACGGTGGAGCGAGGCCGCGTCAAGTGCCATCAGTACTGGCCGAGGTGCGGCAGGGGCATTCCACGTGGGACCCTTGGACGTTCTATTGGAGACAGCGAAGATATTTGAATTTTGTTTTTGACGGGAAACTTTTCTTTCCTGAGCATGTTCAAAATGGCCGCTTCCTAGACTCTACGAGTCGAGCGAGTACGGCGGCCGTCTCGTTGTCACGTGCATCAAGGAGAGGGAGACCAAGGACTGCGTCTACCGAGAGTTCGCCATCAAGGATCGGACGGTGAGAGAGGGTGAAGAAGGAGAGGGGAAGAGGAAGAGAGAGAGAGAGAGAGAGAGAGAGTGAGAGAGAAAGGGGATAGAGAAAGAGACATAGAGAGACATGTGTACACAAACGCACACAGAGGGCAGAGGAAATAAAGCCGATGTATAGATTGATATATGATATATGAGCATATGTAAATGCATAAGTGCTTATATTTCTTTTATTCAGTTCTTCTCTGTTTCCAGTCTCTTACTTTCTCACCTGTCTCTTCGCATCTCTCCCTATCTTCTCTCTCTCTCACTCTCTCTCTCTCTCTCTCTCTCTCTCTCTGTATCTCTCTCTTTGCAGACTCGTGAAGAGCGTCGTGTCTCTCAGATGCAGTACGTCTCATGGCCCGACCACGGCGTGCCTGACGACCCCGCGCAGTTCATTGACTTTGTCTCCGAGGTTGGTTCTTTTCTAAATCTGAAATTCTTTTTTATTCGCCCTCTTTCTTGGCTCATTCCTTTTCGTAAAAAAAATTTTCATACATTAAAAGACAACAGCGATAAAATAAGATGAAATACATAAGTATCGTAGACAGATTCACTTTTGATGTTAATAAATTAGTCATTTAATTAATTAATTAATGTTGTTCGATTCCAGGTTCGCAGGGCACGCGCTGGCTCCGTCGATCCGATCGTTGTGCACTGCTCTGCAGGTGAGCATTCCAAATAATAATTTTTTAAAAATAGTAATCATTATGAAGATTGCAATCATAATAATAGTAATAATAGCCCCAAAGTGAATCGATATTCCTTGAGAGATTCCGCAATCTTCTTCTGATTCTCTGATTCTCAGGCATCGGCCGGACGGGCGTGCTGATCCTGATGGAGACGGCGGCGTGTCTGGTGGAGGCGAACGAGCCCGTCTACCCCATCGATATCGTGCGCACCATGCGAGACCAGCGAGCCATGCTCATTCAGACGCCCGTCAGTCAGATTATAGCTATCGATTTCTACTCTTATGGCCTTTTTTATCGATTGATATTGTTGATTGGTTAGCACTTAGCTCTTTATATGCTCATTCTAACGAGAGTCAGCAAAAGTTATCGAATGTGATTATTATTATTTTTCTTTTTATTTATCCGCCAAAACTGCTAGATTTTGAAAATAGTTTCTTTTCTAATCGATGCCTAAGAAATTTAAGAAAAAATTTCCTTAGTAGTCAACATGGTTTGGTTGTGAAGAAATGAAGAATGCTCAATATTGATTTCTTTCTTCTCAGGGCCAATACATCTTCGTGTGCGAGTCGATCCTGCGCGCTTTCAATGACGGCGTCATCAAGCCGCTCGCCGAATATCACAAGATACGGTAGCTGAACGGTCGACCACGCGCGGACACCAAGCACGCCTCTTTTTGCTCTACCATCTCTCGAACGTCTTGCCTCAAAACGTTCCTTCATCGATCGATCGGCTTGCTAGCCTCGCTTTATTGCAATATTTCTCTTCTTCTGCTTCTTTTCCCTTGAGGGCGATATGCAAATATTTTGAAAAGCCAGTGCATAGATACTTAGTATGATTTAAAAAAAAAACCTTCTCCTAATAATAATGCACAATCGATATCTCAACTTTCTCACAATCAGTGAGGTAATCGATAGCGCCTCTGCTTTCTAAACTCATGTTGTTTTTCATGTTCATTTTTATCCTTCGATCCGAGTGCTTAGATTTGTCCAGCCACACACAAGGAAAACAATGGGTGTTTCTTTTTCATTTATTCGCCGTGCAGAGTATGCAAATACGTAGGTTTATGCTTTTTAAAAATTCCTTTTTGTTTTTGTTCTAATCCCGATCCCTTAGTCGCCGTTTGACAGTCAGGTTGTATCCCTACTACCATTTCCTTTCCCTCACCTGCTTCTTCCAGCCTCGTCTTCCCTGCCTCGTTCTTTCTTCATTTTTTCCCTTCTTGCTCTCTCACTCTCTCATTCTCAAACTCTATCTTCTTTCTTCTTCCTATAAAGAATTGCAAATGTGTACATGCCAATTATCGATTGGTAATAGTAGGGGAAATTAATTGGTAGAACCTCTCATCGCTCTCTTATTCGGTTTTTCCATTTCGAGGCAGCTTTCAGATAATTTGCGATAGAGATGGATGAGAAAAAGAGCTGACTACTTTTTGTCTGGGCAACGCCTTCCTTGAGTGAGAAATCGACTGCGTTGTGATAAATAATTATATCTATTCTTCTAGTGGTGGTCGGGACACTCATTGTATTCTTCGATCGTTGTAGATTTCAACTATTTTTGTGTGAATATGTTTTTTTTCTTCTGTTGAAAATTCGCAACTTGGTATATATTGCTCTATCTTTCTCTTGTTTTCTCCCTTTGCCCTTTGTCTCTCGATCCTTTCTCAGTCTGCAACTCTCTCTCTCTCTCTCACTCTCTTTCACTTTCATCTCTCGTTATCCTCTGCCTAAATAGCTAGATTAAAAGCGTACTACATCCGTGCACGCATGCCACCACAAGGAAAGAGATATATAAATACCTATGGTTCCTCAGCTGTCTCTTCGAAATGCTGGTATTCGGTACTCTCCTTTTTCTTCCTTTTTCGTTTTGAACGTTTCGGCTAAGATTGTCACTTCTCTCTATTTTAGTTATTAAAGGCGAATTAAGCTGCATTTAGAACATATAACCAATGATCTTGGCGATAAATGATGTTCAAACCAATCTAGCTCCAAGCAAAAAAAAAAAACGTCGTTTAAGAGAGACTACAGTATGTACATATGTGCATGTACATACCTATGTACAAGTAGCTTCATGATTTGATTCCAAGAAATGCAGATAACGGAGAGATAAGAGCTGACGAGCAATATTGTAACAATTAAATGTTACTCCAATTTAGTTCCCGGAAATTGTTTTCCGAAACGACCAAGACGAAAAAGAGATAATTGTCTGAAATATTTCGATATCTGATTCTCTGAAAGACGACGAGACTAAATGTGCTTGCTTCAGTCTCCCGTAGATTCATTAACATTCCCTGTTAATTTAGCAAAAAGCTAAGCAAATAACACATGGGAAGCAGATGATTACTATGTTGTTAGCATTTTTTTTCTTCTGGTTGCCCTTCTGGAGGATGACCCTGTCGTTGACGACGACGGCGTTGCACGCAAAGTTACTCGCTTCGCACTCGGGCACCTGTGCGAGTTTCATCATTGAGTAAGAAAATATGTCTGGTGTTTTCCTAATAGAAACAGTATTGATGAGCCCCCGGCTCTGTGCGACCCGTGTTCGTCGATCCCAAACCCCCCCCCCCTTACCCTCACCTATTTATATTATTTCGCAAAAGAACGACTACAGTATCATATTTTAATGTTGTCATATTGAAATACCTTATTTGATGTATGATAAATAAATAAATATTTCATTGATTATCATTTTATTTCCGTTTCAGGAGCCCGCTCTGACCTGGAGCTGTTTGATGTGATTGGCGAGGCGGCGATTCGTATCTGGATCGAAGGCGGCCGGGTGCCAGAGGGCGAGCGACTCGTTCAGTGGACAGAACGCCACGTCGAGGTGGTAGAAGCTGGACGTATGCTATTTTTTTGATTGATTGATTGATTTATTACGGTGTACATAAGGTAAGCACGCGTGTTGAAAGGATAATATAACAGTAAAACATTAGAAGATGTATATAATGTATATAACTTAGCAGGATGTAGGATGGAGAGTCATGAGGAGGGAGATGAAATTAGAGTGGGAGGCATCTTACAAGATTTGGCTATGATGTTGAATGCCTTGGCGGCTCGAATGAAAAACGAATGGGATCGGGTGGCAGAACGGGATGTCGGGTATGCAAGTTGAAATGAAAGACCGCGAGTCCGAGAATTACGAAAATTGAAATAATGACAAATACGATCAGATATACGACGATGGCCAAAAATAAGACGACGAGCTAAAGTAAAATCAACATGTTCACGACGCGATTGAAGTGATGGGAGAGAGAGGATGCGGTTACGCGTGTTACTATCAGGCAGGTCTAGAGAGGAATATCCTAAACAACGGCGGAAAATTATCCGCGTAAAATAGTTCTGGGCCTTTTCTAGTACGCGAATGTCTCTTTTGAGGCGAGGGGAAAAGACTGAGGAGCAAGTTTCCAAAATTGATCGAATATAAATAGTATATGCAGAGAGTAGAGTAGTCTTATCACGAGAACGGAGAGAGCGGAGGAGGGGATGAGCTTTTGCGATGGCCCTGTTAGAGAGAAGAGAACAATGAGGACTTAATGAGAGCTTGGGGTCAATTTGTAAGCCAAGGTCACGAACAGAGTCAACAGTATCGAGAGTGCTACCATTTAATGTGTAAGGGGTCTTTGGATTTCGGAGGCCGAGGTGGAGTACGACACATTTACTAATTGCGAGAGGTAGTTGCCATATGTCTGCCCATTTAGCAACAGTATCGATGGCACATTGGAGGCTACTATGAGGTGCGGAAGCAGAAAACGACTGGAAAATTTTAAGGTCATCTGCAAAACAACGGGCCTTAACACCATGGCAAGAGATTTGACTAGGGAGATCGCTCGTATAAAGGATAAACAGTAATGGGCCAATAACTGTTCCTTGAGGAATGCCACTTATGACAGGACGAGGGGAGGAGAGAGACGCGCCAACGCGAACAACAAAAGTGCGGTTCGAGAGAAATGCAGAGATCCAAGCGATAACCATAGGAGGGAGAGAAAGAAGCTTTAACTTATGGATAAGCTTGGGATGAGATACTCTATCAAAAGCACGTGCATGATCAAAATAAACAATATCAGTAGTATGTCCTAAATGTGAGGCAGCGGTCCAGTGTTCAAGACAATCAAGCATTTGGAATTCAATTGATCTACGTCGTCTAAAGCCAAATTGTTCATCGGGGATGATGTGAGCATCGTTGCACCAATTATGAAGCTTGCGACATAGTAATTTTTCGAAGATGCGAGAAAATATAGATGTAATTGAAATAGGTCTATAGTTGGAAGGATCAGAGTATGGAGGCTTCTTTTTAATGGGGATAACAATAGAGGACTTCCAAATTGAAGGGACAGAGGCAGATATAAAGGAGTAATTAAAAATATATTCAAGAGCTTCACTAATAGGTATGGCTAATCTCTTAACAAAAAGCAGGTTTATATGGTCGGGGGTTTTACATGATGAGTTAGGCCAGGTCTCAATAAGGTGGCAGATTTCATGCCGGGCGAAGGTGAGCTCAAAAGGCTTGGGAGGGACAGGGAGGGTTGGATTTGCGAGAGGAGGGAGGGTTCCGTCGTCTATAGTAAATGAGGTGGAGAAGGTAGATGCTAGGAGTTCCGCCTTATCAGTGTCAGAAAAACAATCAATTCCGGGTGGGTAGATGAGGGTATCTATTCCGCGCGGTTTGGCAGATGTGCGGTTACGGATATATTTAAAGAAGAGAGATTTGTTCTTTGAAAGGATAATATGCTTCTCTACATTTCTAGAGTGCTTATCAACGGCTTTACAATAGCGAGTATTTGCATTAGCAAAGGAAGTACGAGTAAGTTGGTTATCGTTAGCGAGAGAAGCTTGCCAGAGATCAAAACGTTTCCGCTTGAGGCGGAGAATATGGTCGGGGAGACGCTCACCATGGGCGCTAACTCGCTAATAGGGAACAAAAAGATCGTCAATAAGCTTGAGAGCATTTGAGAGAGTTTCATACATTTCTTCAATATTAGAAAGAGTGTACAAAGGAGATGGGAAGTCATAGTTAAGTAAAAACGAGCAGGCGGAATTATAATCTACATTTGCATAGTCCTTAATGTACGTAAAAGAGGGAATAGCGTGAGAAATAGATACATTTGCTTCAACGGAACAGTGATCAGAGCTGTGAAAAGGAGGGCAGACAGTTACATTTGAGAGCAAATCAGGAGTATTCGTAAGGATGAGATCTAAAATATGTGAATTGCAAGTGGAAGAAGGAGTCAGCTGGGCGAATGTACATGAAATAGTGAAATCGTAGAAAAGTTTAGATTGCGCAGCTATTGTTTGAACGGAAGGGTCGTGCCAATAAATATCTGGATAGTTAAAATCACCCATAATAATTGAAGGATGAGAACAAGTAGTTAAATCGCGAAGATTCTTAATGAGAGAAGAATTAAGTTCGGCAGAACAGTTTGGTGCCCTATAGACAACAGCTAAACGGATCAAATCATTGCAGAAATTCGCATCAATACAAAGGAGTTCAAAAGCGTTCGGTAGAGAGTGGGAGCAAACTATTTTGGTTGATACGGACGACGCTATTAGAAAGGCAACACCACCGCCTTTCTTTCGTGGGCGGTCTTGACGGATAATGGAGTAGAGTGGATTTCCTTTAAGTAAAAAGCTGTCTGGAATGGAGGAAGTAAGCCAAATCTCCACAATTGCAACTATTCCAAAAGACCTAAGCAGGAGAGGTGCGAGTTCATCTACTTTGTTTATAATAGAGCGAGCATTAAAGAAACAAAGAGAACACTTTCGCGATGGAAGGGGCCTGCGAATATCAGTATTTAGAACCGGAAGGCGGCCGGCTGGTGATGGAAAGGGTATGGAGAGGGAAGAGGGGGGAATTGATTGACAGCATAGTTGTATTGAGGAGGAGGTGTGAAATACGAATGAAGGAGAGATTGTGGGTGAGAAGTGTAGGAGAGGGGTGGAGAAGAGTAAGACTGTGGAGGGTGAGGAGGAGACGAATAAGGCCGAGGGTGGTTAGGCGGAGAGGGGTAAGACTGATAAGGATTATAAGGCTGAGGAGTGGGGTTTTGGGGGGCAGGGTGACGGCCCCTGGCAGCGAGGGCGTAAGTGGTAGAAGAAGTGATGGGCCTTTGGGCCGCTACTCGCGGACCCGCCGGCGGGGGAGTGGAGAGGGTAGGCTTCCTGGTGCGCTCTCCGGAAGGTCTGACAAAGAAGCGAGAAAGGCCGGGCTGAGTGGATGGGGTAGGCTTGATGCCCCTTTGGGCGAAAGTGAGAGATGGTCTGAGGGAGCATCGAGAGAATTCATGGGAACGAGACAGACGGCCAGAGAAGCGGATGGCCTCTTGCTGGAGGCGGCTATTAGGCATGATAACCTTGAGAGGGGGAGAGTTAGAGATGCGAGATGTTGGGCCGAGAGGGTACACAGAAACTGGCAAAGCGGATACATTGATATCATTAAGAAGTCGAACAACAGAGTTATAATAACATTCAGCGCGCTGGGCGGGGGAGCCATCAGGGGTAGGGATGCCGAACACGACGAGAGCCCTACGGCGTTCATGCCGGTCGCGGATCTCTTCGTCCGTCTCATGGGAATAATCCCAGTTGGGAGAGACCTGACAAGGGAAGTCTTTCGACGGGGTGTGGCAAACCATAACAATTTATACATCATTCGAAAGCTCTCAACGAGCTGGTAACGTTTTTGATGTTTATAGCTGCAGAAGAGATTCTTTTTCGCCGAAATTGCAGGAAAAATACCCTAAAATTAACATTTGCACGATATGTGATAGCTTTATGGACTCTAAAACTAATGTTTACGTAACAGTAGGCCATATAATAATTAATAACTTCATTTCTGATGACTTTTGGGAAAAAAAATCTTTTAGGCCATTTTTCACCAAAGGGGTCCCCCTTTGGTGAAAAATGGACTGTTTTGTATGGAGAAAAATAAATTTTTTCTTAAGAGATTTTTGAGTTTTAAGCCACTAATTACTCTTTTTCAAGCCGTTTTTAACATGAAAAATTATAGTTCACATATTAAATCACGCTGTAAAATTTTCATATTCTCAAAAAGTCCATCTATCTCAAAAACTTCCATGTTTTTGCCTTAAACAACTGCGGATGTATTATTTCTATTTGAATCTTGTTTCTCTGTAAGAGCAAGTCGCTTACATTCCGCATAAAAAAATCCCGTTCGATTTCTTAACTTTTGCGGCTGCAGGCGCCTGGTCTGGAAGGGGACTCTACAAGCCAGGGCCCTTCCAGACCCAGGTACGCCTGTGCTTCGGTTTTTCTAGCGCTCTCTTCTGCAGCTATAAACATCAAATACGTTATCAGCTCGTTGAGAGCTTTCGAATGATGTATAATATGTTGTGGTTTGCCACACCCCGCCGAAAGACTTCCCTTGTGAGGGGCAGAATCGGCGGGTGGCATGGGTGAATCATTATCAATCACACTGGGGGAAACAGTCTCGAGAGACAACACGCGTGAATCAATCAATTGGATCTGAGCTGCCTGGGATGCAACGGTGGTCGAGAGCTCAGCGATAAGGACATCTTTGGCGGTGGAAGATGCTTCGAGTGTCTGGTAGGAGGCGGAGAGAACCGCCAGCTGTGTTGTTGCGCGGTTCAGGGCGTCTGCGATCGAGGAGAGGATGTCGTCGTCAGAGAGAGAGGCCGAGGTTGAGCATCTCCGCTTGCCCGTGCGACGCGCCTCTAGGAAAGAGGCAACAGAAGAGAGCTCAGGGGGAGGAGCGGAGGCCTCGTTTGTCATTTCTTAACTGATGAGGGGCCAGAAAGCAGATCAATGAACCCTTGGCCCTAGGGTTTTAAGAAGGGATGGCCATAGACGATGAATCGGAACCTGATGGAGTGCCTGTTAGATAGCGATGGTGCTCCTCAGGCACCAGGAGCAGGGTTTGAGGAGTCGGGTGCTTCAAAAGTCAGGAGCGAAGCAGCAACCGACCGGCCTTTGAGAGACAGAGGGGCCGAGTGACAGAGGGGCCGAGTGACAGAGGGGCCGAGTGACAGAGGGGCCGAGTGACAGAGGGGCCGAGTGACAGAGGGGCCGAGTGTTTTGATTTTTTTTTATTTTGATGTCGCATCAATATTTTTATATTAATTTTCGCGCCAGCAGATAAAACCCGAATTGACCGTGGCGAGATGAGATGGCTTGGATGTGGAGGGATGAGGTGCCGGTCTTGGAAGGCCGGAAGGCTTTGCAGCCAATCTGAGGAGCTGAGAGGGCGGCGGCGACCTGGAATGGATGCTCAGGGTGGATCACGGTAGTTTGGGGAGTTTTAGATACTACGTATAGGAGGAATGTCGGCTTTGGATTTCACTATGGCAGGAAGTGAACATTGCATGATCATCACGGTTTCCGTGCCGCCAGATGAATACAGTGTGAGAGGCAGATTGATCTACCACATCTCTGGAAACTTGCTTTTTATCCCCGTTTTGCATAATTTTTATAAACCTTTTTTCGATTCGTTTTCAACGGGTCAAAAAACAAGGTGGATCGGCTCTGAAACCCTCAAAGAAGTTGTGCGCATCCTCGATGACGGTGTAGCCGTTCTTGCGGAAGAACTCGCGATTGAGCGCAGTCTCCCCCACCCGCTGCGGATACGCAAAGGTGGCGAGGTACGCGAGGCTGCCCGACACGAGCGCAGCGTTCGCCGTGAACACGAGGTCGGACAAGTCCTCGCCTCCCTTAAAAGTGGGGAGGAAGAGTACTCGGAACTGCGCTATTTTCTTTTGAAATGTGAGGAAAACATAATCTTTTGACATAAACATAGTCAACTAAAGTCACACAGTGAGCAGAATACATATCTATTTGGTCCCTCTAACATCCGGCTCCATGATCTGGACGACTCCTCTGGCGGCGATGATGTTCTCGCGGAGCGACTCCAACTGCTCGTTCGCCTTCATCCGATTCGCCGGCTCCTTCTGGCTCATCCACGGGTTGATTGAGTAGTTGATCTGAGGAAATATCAAATATTTCAAGTATTTTTTTGTTGCTAAATTATACAAAAAAAGTCAAAGTTCGCAGTGAAATTCTTTCTACTTTTCTCTTCCAAATATAAGTAAGAAGCTTCCTTTTATTGTTACTACGTTGCTGCCTTCATGTCGATATAATTTAATATAGATAATTCGTCATATTTGTTTTTTACTAAATAGGTTTAATTTAAATTTTTCTAATTATTTCTTTATATTTTTTGTCTTAAAAAATGAACAAACATCAAAGTAGGTCGGTCGCAGTGGACTAACAAATTTCCTATTTAATCATATTAATTACACACAAGAAAATAAAGCGTTGAGAACGTGTTTTGGCCATATAGTTGGGGTTGAAAGCGTTAGGAATTACGCTTTGAGGGGCGCCTCGGGCGACTTTTTGGAAAGCGTAGACCCCCCAACGCTTTGCAGTTTTGCAAAGCGTTGATCGCAACGATTTTCAGTCTTGCAAAGCGTTGATCGCAACGCTTTTCATTGCAAAGCGTTGCGGTGTACGCTTTTCAAAAATATCTCAGATCGGCTTCTCTCTTCACTATCTCTATCATTCTCTCTTTCTCTCTCTATATCTCTCTCTCTCTCTCTCTCTTCACTGTCTGTCTCATTCTCTTTCACTTAATCTTCGCTGTCTCTCTCATTCTCTTCTCTATGTCTCTCTCTTCACAGTCTCTCTCATTCTCTCTCACTCTCTCTTGACTGTCTCTCTCATTTAACAGGTTGTTAACTCTTCCACTTTGTCTAACATTCGTCGTGTTAATGATTTGAAAAAGAAAAAAAAACATTTAGTCACATTATTAATGAAGATTGAAAGCTTTTCGGTTTTGGAAAGCGTTAGAAACACTCTGCGGCCGGAAAATCGTTGTCTGATAAGTATTAAAATCATATGACGCACTAAATATGCATTTAATTTCGTGATAAATGATGATTGGTCTCCAACTCTTTTAGTTTTGTTTTTATTGTTAATTTGACGTAACTGAAAAAGCTACTTTTCAGGACTCTTGTCGCGTGGTGTGTGTCTAAGTGTCGCGATCCGCGAGTTGCGCGGCCCGCAACTGCGTTTCTTGTGAAGGTAAGACATAAACTAATTTTGTTCCTTTTGTTTTTACCTTTCGGGTTCCTTTAGCGTAGTGCAGGTTTTTGTACGTGAACGGTAGTAGTAATTTAGTGAGACCCGGCTCGGTAGCAGAGCTTGCTGGTGGCTGTCATTTAAAAGGTTTGGCAGCGCAACTTTATTACCTAAAATGCTAAAGTTGGGCTTTGAACTGCATGGAATATCTTTAAAATACAGTTTTCTTTCATATTTGTCGCCTGTGGTCACCCTTCGGCGAGCTTCTCTCGTTGGAACTTCATTCGTCTGTGCAGAGTGCGGAGAGAACAAAGTGTGGAGCGGAAGAGCTTCCTTTCAAAGATATCGGCGAATTTTCAGGTTTTACTGGGATTTTAAAATCTTTCAGTTTTTTGCATATGGTTTTTGCTATGTTTGTGACGAGCTAACAATAAGAGTGATCGATATCATTTTGGCTACACGGGTGAGCTTAACACTTCACTTGAGTACTTTGTAATAACCTAAAAAAAATATTGTTTACTTTTTACTTAATTTTTAGTAATTACTAATTATCTACATCATCTTTAGGTTGCTGGTTCTTTTTAACAGAGGGAGAGCTAGAAGGAAGTGCTACTGATTGCACGCCTGAACACCTTGTGAGGTTAATGTTGCTTCGAATCAATATTTTATTAAGCACATTCTTTCTACTATAATTGGATAAATACCTTAAGTACTGTAGAGAATGAAATCTCGAGCACTTTTTATGGTTTCCCTTTATGCTTTCTCATTATCAAAGTGCATTTCTTTAATCGCCGTTTTCTCGCAGATATCAGTGTGAGAGTGTGAAGCTTAGGAGATGTCTTGGTTCAGCATCTGCGACTTTTAAGGTGAGGATTGTCGTAACTATTGAGAATATTATAAAATCTTAAATTCAGGTTTTAGCATATGGTTGTTGCCCAATTTTTAAGGAGATAAGCGTTATTGAAATCATTTTAAGTGCTTTCAAATTTATTAAAGTGCAATCCTTACCACTCATTTAACCGATTTTTGTTTTTGCAGCAAACGGTGTGGGAGTGCGAGGGAAGAGTTGCCTTGCTCAGTTGTCAGGTTTGGATGGTCTTAATTATTATGATTTTAAAATCTTATTTTCGTGTTTTGTATATGCATTTTACTTCAGTTTTAGTTACTAAGAGTTATTGACATCATCTTAAGGTAGCTGATACCTTTGGCGAGTTCATTTGACGAGGGTCGATCGAGGCTACGGCAGCTACTTCTCCCGAACTTTTCTAAGGTTGTTTCTTCGAAGCAGTATTTTATATTAATTACATTCCTGCTACCATAGTTGGTAAAATTTTTAAGTACGGTAGAGAGCAAAATGTCGAGTAACTTTCATAGTTTTTCTTTATGCTGTCCAAGTGTTCGCATTACCAAAGTGCATTTCTTAGCACTCATTTAATCGTTCAGCGATATTTCTTGCAGATAACGGTGTGAGAGTGCGGAGCGGAAGAGTTAGGAAGTGGCGAGTTTTCAGGTTTGCATGGTGTTTATTATTGTGATTTTAAAATCTCAATTGCGTGTTTTTGTATATGCTTCTTACTTCAATTTTATTAACTAAGAGATATTGACATCATCTTAAGATTGCTAGTTCTTTTTATTTATTTATTTATTCGTATATCAAATATATAGATGATTATCGATTATCGACATCATTTTAAGGTTGGAGGTTCTTTTCCCGCGGACTAGAAGGACTAGTTACTTACTGCTCGCATCAACTCCAAGGTTGTTACTTCATCTCATTACTTTTACTAAACAAATTACTGATATTGTAATTGCCTTCATGTTTTTCCTACTTTAGCGAGTCTCTTTGGTTCGTAGAATTAATTTTAATTTATTAATTTTAAGGGAGTTTTATTTTAATCGGGTGTTCGTGAAGTGCATAGCATTATACATGCATTATTCCGTTCTTATTTTGGTAAGAACGAATGGAGTGCCCGGTCGACGGATGCCAAGAGAAATGGCCTTCCAAGCATACTCTACGGGAGCATATCAGCGTTGATCATCACGGGAAGTACAGCTTGGTATGCAAGCGATGCATGATACGGCAGACATATGCGAGAATGAGCAAAATGCTAAGGCATTGGAGGGATCACCATGGCGACAACATTCCACAAGGTGTATATTTATTAATATTGTTTATTTGTTTTCCGAAGAATTTTTGCAAAAATTAATTACAATTGTCTTATTTTTTTAAGTACGTGCGGCTGTCAACTCTGATGCTGGCGGCCATATGGACGTTGATGCTGATGACTCTAGCACGAACGACTACAGTGCTTGCAACGACGAATCAGATGATGCCCCATCGAATGAAGGTTATTATCCTAAGATGTTCCAATTTGTTCTTATCTTCTCATTGCTCGTGTATCTGTACTGTATTGCTACACGCTTTCATATCTTCAGACTCCGCGAATGATGATCCCGGGATAAGACAGTTCTTCTCGCGACAAATGGGGCGAGGAACTGCCCGAACGTCATTGGACGACGTCAATGCACTGCTGGAGCGAGTGCTACGAATTGGAGAGTCAGGTGACCCTCAAGCCATTGCACGTGCCCGCCTCGATCTCCAAGCAACCTCTTCCCACTACAAACATAAATATCAAAAATAAGCCGGCATTTCCCTTATATCTTAATTAAGGTAATTATTACTTGTGTTTATATTACAGGGAAGAGAATCTGCCGCTCCTCGGAGGATCCGTCTTACCGAATTAATGAGAGGCTGCGAGCTGCTACAGTTGAAGGTATCTGTTCAGTATTCTTTTTTTTTTTACATATATTTAACGGTTTAACGAAAATAGGTCTTTCTATTGCGAGCAACCATCTCGCTTGGTTATTCAGTTGAGAAACTAACGAATGAATAAAAAGTAAGGGAGAGTAAGGTGAATTTGAGTACTGCAATTTTACTTTTTAATCGGTTAAGGACTACTCGAAGGTCTAGGAGATCTGAAGCTAGAAATTCTTGCGAAGCTAGATTCGGGAGAGATCTTAGACGAATGTTTCGGCAACCTGCGAATACATTTCACTCGCAAAGTGGGAAGCTCACTCATCTCCAGGAGTTTCCGCCCCTCGACCCCGAGGGCAAATTCATCCTGTCGAACCGCATCCGCTGCGGCCGCTCCGTCCTCGGCTACCCCTTCAACCCGATGCTCCAGCACTACCTGTCGCTCGAGAAGAAACTCAAGGAGGCCTTCGACGGCATCTCCGAGAACGAGCTCAAGGTCGGATCTCAATTCGGCTGCCATGGATGTATTCTGAATCTTTCAGGGCAAGTTCTACAGCCTCGACGGCATGACGAAGGAGGAGCAGACGAAGCTGATCGCCGATCACTTCCTCTTCAAGGAGGGCGACCGCCATCTCCAGGAGGCTAACGCCTGCCGCTTCTGGCCCAAGGCGAGGCTCTTTTTCATTCGCTTTTTATTGTTATTTACTTACTGGGGTGTTAAAGGTGTAATTGATCATACAAAAGATATTCAGGGACGCGGTATCTTCCACAACGACAACAAGACTTTCCTGGTGTGGGTGAACGAGGAGGACCACGTCCGGATCATCTCCATGGAGCAGGGCTCGGATGTCGGCAAGATCCTCGACCGACTCATCCGTGGAGTCAAGGTATTAATAGATTAAGGAAATGCATATTTATTCATTAACAGATATTGTAATTTAATATAATTTCCAGTCGATCGAGGCGAAGGTCAAATTCTCGCGCGACGATCGCCTCGGCTGGCTGACCTTCTGCCCCACGAATCACGAACGGGCTGAAGCTCCAGGTCCGCGGCATCCACGGCGAGCACTCCGAGTCGGAGGGAGTCGTCTTCGACATCTCCAACAAGGTTGGGTTATTTTTAAATCCGATTAGCCTTGTAACAAAAGTGTATTAAATTAAAGATTCAATTCAGGCGCGCCTCGGCCTGTCGGAGTACGAGGCAGTCAAGCAGATGTACGAAGGAGTCAAGAAACTCATCGAGCTGGAGCAGGCGGAGAAGTGAGAAGGAAGGGAGAAGAAAGGAAGAAGAAAAATGAAGGAAAAGGCCATCCATCATTCTCCTTCTTCCAATGGAAATAAAGGATGAGCCCGATTTGTGCATTTACAGTCCATGAAAATAATTGAATATGAAGTAAATAATGAAGGTAAAAAAGAAATACGGACAAAAAGACAAAGAGGTACTAAAGTTAACGAAGTAATACCACAGTATTGTCTAGTATTCAAAACCTTCTTTAGCTGGTTACTGTTCGAATTGACAATCTGGATGAGAGCAGCAATAATAATGCATCTTCGGTTTGCTCTGTTTTCTTTCCTACTTATAATGCATATCATTACGTTATTCGAAAAAGGAATGCATTCGATTATGGTAAAGTAGCCTCTGCCAAAATAAAAAAAATCTTTTCCACGGTTTAATTTCAATATGCTTTCTATTTATCCGCCGCTTTTTCGTCAGATTACGGCATGCGAAAAATCTTCGAAATTTCTTCCATCATGGATCCCTATCCTATTCATTAATGCATTTATAAAAACTTTAAAAACTCAATTAATTTTGTAAACTTTTTTTTCTTGTCATGAAAGCTGACCAAATGGAAGAGTACCTTTCCATCTATTGTGCATATCTGAAATTGGAAAAAAACATTTATGCCAAATAGATCATTCAAGACATATTCGATAAACAAAGAAAGCACTTATCACTTCTCGTCTCCATCCGATTGGTGAACGGCTGGCTCCTTTTTAACTCTCTTTCCTGCTCTCCTTCCATGTCATCGTCCGTTCCCTTCGTGGTCTACGAGAGTCCGAAGAAGTCTTCGGTCCCCCTCTCGATGGAGCTCTCAGTCCAAGGAAGCCCTCGTCCGCCCGCCCTCTTCTTCTGTTTGCCACAAGCGTCGCAGCGGAACTCGCGGGGGTTGGCATCGCTTTGTATTAAACGTTTTTCAAATGATTAAATTAAATACAAAAATTATTTTTACAGTTAACAAGAAATAGGACCTTGCTTCTTCAGAGACTGGCCGACATGCCGACGAAGGCGAGCAGCGCGTGGGAAGACTCGGGCAGCAAGCAGAGCAATGATTTGAATCCAAGTGGGCGGGAAAGATTAAAAAAAATCCTCTGCCTAGCCCTCGTCGTGTTGTTTCGATTCCCCTTCATCGTCTAGTCGAATTGCCAATGCTGGATGATAGAATAGAAGTGGCTCAAAGAATGATAATTAACTGATTTGCAATATTCTAGACAGATCAGAGATGCAAGTGAATCTTTCTCTCGTCTTTGCAGAGTCGTCAGTCTGCTCCGTCCACTGGGACGCGAGTGGTCGTCCGATCGGCGAGTACAGCGAACTCATTCGTTCCGACGCCTACTGGAGCTATCGTCTCAAGGTGCGAAAGGCGAAATCGAACTGTAAATAATTGAGATATGCAAATTTGCAAGCTACTATTACAACGTTGAATATCGGTTTCTCAATCTGAAGCGACTGCAAATATCGAGTGATTTTTCATTGTAAATATGCGTAGTAATAAGAATATCATAAAATCGTAAAATAAAATCAATAAATCGCTACTAAACATTGGCTAGCAGGAGGCGCGTCGTCATGCGCGTTACGCAAGCGGCAAAAGTCGCCGCTCCGAGCGCGCCCACCGACTGCCGACTCTTTCCTTCGAGGAATGAGATCGCGCGTCTTCTTCTCTTCGCTTTCTCCTCTTTTTTCACTCCCTTCATTCTCTTCTTGTCTCCTCCTCTGCAATCATCGATATTTTCTTTTCGTGGCTTCTAACTGAGAATAAATGTTGACGTTAATTCTTGCACTTGCTCATCTGAGAACAGGCTTCGTTATTTGTGGCATGGGAAATGTGGAATTCAAAATGAATACTTTACGCGCAGTACGTGAAAGGGTGACTTTTTCTCTGTAAAAACGCGAAAATGGGTATAATATTTGAGGATCCGAGAATCGATAAGGGAAATAAGTTGCAGAAAAAAGAGTTGGAACGAGACGGATCTATAGAACGAAGCGGATACATAGTATACGCGATACACCAAGTCGACGGTCGGTCGCTCATGCTCCTTGTCTGAATAACCTTCTGCAGCGGTGCAGTCTTGAGCTGCCTCTCCTCCTTCTCCTCTCGAGCGGCGATAGCGACGGGTGGAGCCACGGAGGAGGGGGGGGGGGAGGAGCCACGGAGGGGGGAGGAGCCATGGAGGGGGGGAGGAGCCACGGAGGGGGGAGGAACCACGGAGGGGGGGGGGAGGAGCCACGGAGGGGGGAAGAGCCACGGAGGGGGGAGGAGCCGCCTGCGGGTCCTGGAGAAGAGAGATCATGTGCACCTGAAAGAATGAAATGAGATGGAGTGAGGGAGGGAGCGAGAGGGAAGGAAAAGAGAGAGCGTATGTGACCTCCCCGTCACCTTGCACAGGCCAGCTTCGACCGCAGCGTCCAGCCGCAGTCGGAAGCCGCGTTCTCTGCCATGGCGGCCGTCACTCAGCCACGCCTTCCCACTCATCCCACGCAGCTCTTCGACAGTCAAATCGCGCCCAAGTTCATCAGCAAACCATCACAACAATCATATTCGTGACTTCCCTCCTCTACCCTTCTCTTTCCATCTTACTTCTTTCGTTCTCAACCCTTGTCTTTTATCCAATATTCGCTGCTATCATCTTGATTTCCCCCGTCTCTCTGCCTTTCTTGGTTTTGTTCACGATATACTGCAAGGTGCTTTGTCGAGAATCAAGTGTTGGCGCTCGGTTACTAGACGCTATCTCCAATCCCCTAACAACTGCCCATTCCTTCATAATAGCTCGCATAATGCATCTCAATATGTCTTGAAAATATTCTGAACCTCTGCACTTCTCGAATAAAGTTTATTTACATTTGGTTAAAGGCTTTACCTTTAGCACTTTCTGGAAATATTTTTCTTACTTTTGGCATGTGCAACGAAGAAAGAAGCTAGCCAGGAATATGTTTATTGAGGAGGGAGAGAAGATGAGGAGATCACTGGGCCGACATGGGGAGGGTCATCTCACCGGCCACGGCCGCGGCCTTGAAGGCGTCCTGGGGATTGGCGGCATCGGCGGGCGCCTCGGCGTACTGGATGACGAGCTTGTCCTCCTTGGGCGGGCCGGCCAGGCGAGTGATCTCGAGGGGAGAAGCCGCGCCCGGCTCAACGAAGCCGAACACCGGCTTCAGGCGATACTCGTTGTTGTTCGACGACTTGACCTGCAAGGAAATATTCGAAGAGAAAGTGGCGAGAGCGCATGACAGACCGATAAAGACAACGAGACAAGGAGGGCTGGGAAACTTTGGAACTGAGTAATTGAGAAGGATAGGACAGAGAGGAGAGAGGGAAGAGAGAGAGAGAGAGAGATAGGAGAGAGAGATTGAGAGAAAGAGAGAGATGGAAAGGGAGATAGGACGGGAAGGGAAGTGAAGGGAAAGGGAAAACCTTGTAGACTAGGCGAGCAGCGCCGCCGTTGGCGAGCTGATGGACGGAAGCACCGCCCGCGGCGGGAAGCTGAGCAGCCGGAGGGTCGATCGTCAGAGCAGACATTGCTAGAGAGTGGAGATGGCAGAGAAGCAGAGAGAGAGGAGGGAGAATCTGATTGAAGGTATCGAGTCGCAGCCCTTTTATACGGCCCCGGAGCACTAAATATTTGAATTTCTTTACAAGTTCGTACTTTAAAGTGCAAAAATCTCGCTTTTTTATGTTAATATAAACAAAAATCAGTAATTGGCACGCTCAAAACTGTACATTATCTTTCTTTCGTTAATTTATTCGTGTTTATAATTTGAAGAATTCTTTTTTAAATGAACCCATCACATTTGCTTTTAAATACGCAGTTATTTTAAATAATCAGAAATATATTCATTTTTCATAAGTAGATTTGCATCACTTTCACAGTGACCGATCTAATTCAGCGTACAGAAATCTCGCTTTTTTATGCTAATATAAAAATATTCACTAATTTTGCACGCTCAAAGCTGTTCTTTCTTTTTATTTCGTCAATTTATTCACTTTTATCCTAATTTGAAAAGTTCTTCTAAATTAATCAATTACATATGCTTTTAAATACGCTGTCAATTTAAATATACACAATTTTGATATGTAGATATACTTCATTTTCAGTGACAAATCTATTATAGCCGGTTGGCTCATTCATCTGCTAATTGAGGTGTTCAGCCAGGATGCCAGAGATCACATAATACTCTTTTTTTCACTGTTTTTAACGACTTGTACGACGTTATTCTCGCTGTTACTTTTGATGCAGATGCACGGCCCTTTTTAAAGTACACGACAAGGGGTCTCGGAAAGAGGAAAAAGAGCCCCTTACAGTATCAGGGATGTATCGGAATAAAAATTTTCATAACGGAATTCGGAAGTTCAGTTGAATCTATCAGAGTTTGAATGATGTGTTCTTTGAGGTTTGGAGTGACTTGCAGTGACAGGGGATCGTTGACAGTTGTTAGTTGCCAAACCATTATTTAATCAATGTTATCTCGTTGTCTTTCCCGACATATCTTCCTTGCGTCCAATTCTCTCGGTCTTCCCAATGTTTTTGGATTTTACCAACTGTTCGACGAGATACTCCTGTGACCTTTTTCTTCCTTGTTCTCTTCTTTTATATTTCCATCTTTATTTCCACAAAATTTTGGAGAGGGAGCAGTTAGGAAAGGAGAGGGCGAGGGAGCGAAGAGATGGAGAGAGTGAGAAAGGAAAGGGAGAGGGCGAGAGAGCGAAGAGGTGGAGAGAGTGAGAGAGGAAAGGGAGAGGGCGAGGGAGCGAAGAGATGGAGAGAGTGAGAGAGGAAAGGGAAAGGGCGAGAGAGCGAAGAGGTGGAGAGAGTGAGAGAGGAAAGGGAGAAGGCGAGGGAGCGAAGAGATGGAGAGAGTGAGAGAGGAAAGTGTGAGGGTGAGAGAGCGAAGAGGTGGAGAGAGTGAGAGAGGAAAGGGAGAGGGCGAGGGAGCGAAGAGATGGAGAGAGTGATAGCGCGTGAAGGCAGAAGCGAGTCTCTCTGGCCTCTCGATTCTTGCAGTCTTCACCGCTCTTCTTCGAATTGTCCGTTGTCGTCTGAAAAATGATCATCACTGCCTCATTTGAATTTTTTTTTATTAATTTGTTTTTATTAATTTTTTTTATTATTAATTTATTAATTACGACGTTATTCTCGCTGTTACTTTTGATGCAGATACACGGCCCTTCTTAAAGTACGCGACAAGGGGTCTCGGAAAGAGGAAAGAGCCATTTACTGTATCAGGGATGTATCGGATTAAATAAGTTTCATAACGGAATTCGGAAGTTCGGTTGAATCTATCAGAGTTTGAATGTAGTGTTCTTTGAGGTTATGGAGTGACTTGCAGTGACAGCGGATCGTTGACAGTTGTTAGCTGCCAAACCATCTGATAACCAATCTTATGCTCTCTGTTCTTCTTCCTAACGGGACCCGCCGAGAGTCTGGCTTCTGATCCAAGCTGCTCTTCCACGACATTGCTCGACTTCTCTTCACACCGTCATCACTAGTCTTGTTTCGAATAAGAGAGGGAGGGAGAGAATGAGAAAAAGAGTGAAAGAGAGAGAGAGAGAGAGAGAGAGGGAGAGAGGGAGAGAAAGAACGGTAGAATGCCCCGTCGTTGTTTGCCGCGGCCCTTCAGGAGTCAGCCGATTTGTGCTTCGTCGGTCTCTTCGAGGACTCCAATCTCTGCGTCTCCTTGATGCCGAATGACCTCCAGCAGGGTTCGTGGAGAGCGAGGTTATGCTCTCTCTCCAAATCTTTTACCAGATCCCAACGGCCCTCTTTTGAGTCTCACACCCGTTCCGATCAAGCATAAAAGCCGTTATGGAATAAAGGGAATGTACATTTTATGGTTCTATAAAGTGTAAATGAATTGGGTGAAATAGTTGCACCCTTTGGATGCGTATCATGGATCATGGATCATCACTATGTCAAACCATTTTCATGCCTTTCTTCTCTCTCTCTCTCTCTCCCTCTCTCTCTCTCTCTGTCCTCTGTTTCTCTGTCTCTCTCCCCATGTCTCTGTCTGCCTGTCTCTTTGTCTCTCTCTCTCTTAGCCAAGAAGAGTCATACAAGGCATTTAGCTGTCTGAACTGCTCTGCGTGAAAATGCAAGCGAATTCACAGTATGCTTTGTTTCAAAGTTCAACTAGGTCAGAGTTTAGCGCAAGGGCGACCTCACTTCAAAAAAGGGTAGTAAACACCAATATGTGCGGAAACTGGGCAAACTTCACCGCAGAAGGAAACTTGAGAATGAATTGGACATAAAAATATAGAAAAGTTTAAGAAATGAGGTCAGATGCAAAAAGTAGAAAACAACGGCCGAATGGAGGAAGACAAGAAAATCGCACAGAAATAATTGGTTATCTTCACCCATTCACAGCCATTCACTTGATTTATTCACCTTCCTCATTTCCCCTTTCTCTCGCTCCCTTTCTCTCTCCATCCGTTGTCTTTTCATTTCTCTTTCAATACATTTTCTATCTCTTCATTCTTTTTGAGGATATCTGCGACAATATCTGCTAAGACTTTGGACAGCGCCGTTAACCAAGGAACAGCCGACTAATTCTGTCATAGATGCACTAAGAGTTCTCTTCTATCTCTTCAAGAATCCAACAGGTGTTCTCCAAGGATTCTCCAAGGAATCACTCTCACCATGTTCTGGTCACTCCTCGCTACTCTCCACTCGTGTTTCATTCCTTGTCTTCCCTCTTCCCTCTCCATTCTTCATTCTCGTCCCAAAGGGTTTGCAGTCGTGGACAGCAGTTGAATTTTTCTTATCCTTTACCTTCGCTGCTGGGTGAGCGACAGGTCGAATGTTTGAAGCCTCTCTTGGATTGCATTTTAGCAGGGCACGTGTCACTCAAGAAGAGAGAGAGAGAGAGAGAGAGAGAGAGAGAGAGAGATGGAGAGTGAGAGATGGAGAGGGAGATGGAAAGAGAGACAGAAGGAGATTGAGAGACATGCAACATAGACTCTGTCGACCATTTTGGAGCGGACGCGTGAAACGGCGGCCGTGCTTGACGAAGCGGAAGTTTAAAGGAAGAGTCAGTCCTGCTTATATTCAGCTTAAAGAGGGAGAGATAGGAAGTTGGCGCTTGCAAGACACTAAAATGTACATACAGATCCTAGATCTAGCGCAGAATATACAAGGGTAGAAGAAAAAATCAGGCATGAGACCTCTACAATATCCGTTTTTGGCGCCAAAAAGGAAGCGAAAAATCAAGAAATTTTAAACAACGAGTCAGTCCTGCCTATTCAGTTTAAAGAGGAATAGTATACAATATACATAAAGATCACAGAACTAGCCACTTTAGCGGAATACGCTTTATTCGGTTAACACCTCAAACTTGGGTAATTAAACAACTTTCAATTCATAACATTAGAAGAAAGCGACTAGTCAAGACAAAGAAAGAAAATGAAATGAAATGAAATTAAATGCTTCTTCTCTTCCTTTCCAAACAAAGTCGTAAAACACTTTCACAGATGATAGACTTCAACCAAACATAGAAGCAGCTATATTTTCCCACACTACAAGCGCTCAGACAAACAAAAAGAAGAAGCAACTTTTTCCCCATATGAAATAGATTCAAACAGCCAGAATTAAGAGGCTATCTTTTCCCACGTGAAATAGCTTGTACAGAGAGAATATTACATGAAGAATATTCATGACAGCCACAGAACGCACAAGCTCTAAGCAAAAATTGAGTAGAGCCCGTCTAGAAGGGTCTTTTTGGGGAAAAATAAGAAAAGTACGAAAGAATTGCGTAGCTTACATTCACCCAATACATAAACTAGAATCTTGCAGACATATTCGGATTAGAGGTAACGGGCCATTACAAGCAAGTCCAAGCATGCACATGCACAACAGTCGTCGTCGTTCTTCGTAGATATTGGCTAGACATTTCTAATCTATCTATGATCTACTGATAACAAAAAGCACTGACTGGCCGACAGAAAATCGACCCGTCGTGAAGAACCCTCCAAAAACACCAGATCGACATGAAGAAGGGGGGGGGGAAAGGGATCATGTAAGAGGATTTCTGCCTGGCAACATGTTAAAGGAGAGACATTTATTAGAACAACATTCCCTCCCATCAGCCATCTTCAAATATAATAAATAAATATATCATTTAAAATAATAAATTTTCCAGTAGATCCCTCAGCCAGAATCAAAACATTTAAACAAATTCTTGTATTATTTCCACAGATAAAATTTTAGTAGATGAACTGTATGAAGGAAAATTGTTTCCACACTATCCATATTACAAGTTTTGCAATTAATTATCAGAACAGTCGTAAAAAAAAGACTGACTTCAAAGCGCAGAAGAGTGAGGAAGTCGAGAAGAGAGGGGAAGGGGAAGGGAATGCAAGCAAGCAGAAATCAAGCAATATACTCATTAACCTACTCTGAAAAGAAGCGAAGCCATGCAGGTGATCAAGGAAGGGACAGCAGACTTGCCCAAGGCCTGCTGCCCCGTAGAGGGGACAGAGAGGGGAAAGGGGGATTCTTCTGGCGAGGAGATGAAGACGGCGGCATCCTGCTTCCCCTCACTCTCTCTCTCTCTCTCTATCTCTCTAGCTCTCTCTCTCTCTCACTCTCTCTCTCTTCGCTCGATGGAGAAACGAGAATCGGTCGACGGACCGAGACGGTAGCACCCCATCAGATGTACTGCTAAAGATCGCGAATAACAGAGAATAAATAGCTTTAACATTGTGTACATTGAAATTATACTCCAAAGTTCTAAAAATAAGAGAAAAGGAAACATTTGCAATTGAAATCTCGGCGCATAAAAGTTAAAAGTAGTGTCCGGGCGTGGTCATACGCTGGTACGACCACGCCCGGACACCATTCGTTGTCGACAAACACCGTTGCTGGCCGTAGCGCATCAGAAGGCGCTGGCCGACACTGCAAGGAATGGGATATATTAGTGAAGCGGAGAGAGAGAGACAGAAGAGATAGAGAAAAAAAGTGGGAACCAGAGAGAGAGACAGTGAGAGAGAGAGAGAGAGAGAGAGAGAGAGAAACAGACCTACAGTGAATCTCTACAATGAATAGCGAGCGCGGTGAGAGAGAGAGAGAGAGAGAGAGAGAGAGAGAGAGATGGAGAGTGAGAGATGGAGAGGGAGATGGAAAGAGAGACAGAAGGAGATTGAGAGACATGCAACATAGACTCTGTCGACCATTTTGGAGCGGACGCGTGAAACGGCGGCCGTGCTTGACGAAGCGGAAGTTTAAAGGAAGAGTCAGTCCTGCTTATATTCAGCTTAAAGAGGGAGAGATAGGAAGTTGGCGCTTGCAAGACACTAAAATGTACATACAGATCCTAGATCTAGCGCAGAATATACAAGGGTAGAAGAAAAAATCAGGCATGACCCCTCTACAATATCCGTTTTTGGCGCCAAAAAGGAAGCGAAAAATCAAGAAATTTTAAACAAAGAGTCAGTCCTGCCTATTCAGTTTAAAGAGGAATAGTATACAATATACATAAAGATCACAGAACTAGCCACTTTAGCGGAATACGCTTTATTCGGTTAACACCTCAAACTTGGGTAATTAAACAACTTTAAATTCATAACATTACAAGGAAGCGACTAGTCAAGACAAAGAAAGAAAATGAAATGAAATGAAATTAAATGCTTCTTCTCTTCCTTTCCAAACAAAGTCGTAAAACAGTTTCACAGATGATAGACTTCAACCAAACATAGAAGCAGCTATATTTTCCCACACTACAAGCGTTCAGACAAACAAAAAGAAGAAGCAACTTTTTCCCCATATGAAATAGATTCAAACAGCCAGAATTAAGAGGCTATCTTTTCCCACGTGAAATAGCTTGTACAGAGAGAATATTACATGAAGAATATTCATGACAGCCACAGAACGCACAAGCTCTAAGCAAAAATTGAGGAGAACCCGTCTAGAAGGGTCTTTTTGGGGAAAAATAAGAAAAGTACGAAAGAAATGCGTAGCTTACATTCACCCAATACATAAACTAGAATCTTCCAGACATAGTCGGATTAGAGGTAACGGGCCATTACAAGCAAGTCCAAGCATGCACATGCACAACAGTCGTCGTCGTTCTTCGTAGATATTGGCTAGACATTTCTAATCTATCTATGATCTACTGATAACAAAAAGCACTGACTGGCCGACAGAAAATCGACCCGTCGTGAAGAACCCTCCAAAAACACCAGATCGACATGAAGAAGGGGGGGGGGGGGAAAGGGATCATGTAAGAGGATTTCTGCCTGGCAACATGTTAAAGGAGAGACATTTATTAGAACAACATTCCCTCCCATCAGCCATCTTCAAATATAATAAATAAATATATCATTTAAAATAATAAATTTTCCAGTAGATCCCTCAGCCAGAATCAAAACATTTAAACAAATTCTTGTATTATTTCCACAGATAAAATTTTAGTAGATGAACTGTATGAAGGAAAATTGTTTCCACACTATCCATATTACAAGTTTTGCAATTAATTATCAGAACAGTCGTAAAAAAAAGACTGACTTCAAAGCGCAGAAGAGTGAGGAAGTCGAGAAGAGAGGGGAAGGGGAAGGGAATGCAAGCAAGCAGAAATCAAGCAATATACTCATTAACCTACTCTGAAAAGAAGCGAAGCCATGCAGGTGATCAAGGAAGGGACAGCAGACTTGTCCAAGGCCTGCTGCCCCGTAGAGGGGACAGAGAGGGGAAAGGGGGATTCTTCTAGCTCTCTCTCTCTCACTCTCTCTCTCTTCGCTCGATGGAGAGACGAGAATCGGTCGACGGACCGAGACGGTAGCACCCCATCAGATGTACTGCTAAAGATCGCGAATAACAGAGAATAAATAGCTTTAACATTGTGTACATTGAAATTATACTCCAAAGTTCTAAAAATAAGAGAAAAGGAAACATTTGCAATTGAAATCTCGGCGCATAAAAGTTAAAAGTAGTGTCCGGGCGTGGTCATACGCTGGTACGACCACGCCCGGACACCATTCGTTGTCGACAAACACCGTTGCTGGCCGTAGCGCATCAGAAGGCGCTGGCCGACACTGCAAGGAATGGGATATATTAGTGAAGCGGAGAGAGAGAGACAGAAGAGATAGAGAAAAAAAGAGGGAACCAGAGAGAGAGACAGTGAGAGAGAGAGAGAGAGAGAGAGAGAGAGAGAGAGAAACAGACCTACAGTGAATCTCTACAATGAATAGCGAGCGCGGTGAGAGAGAGAGAGAGAGAGAGAGAGAGAGAGAGAGAGAGAGATGGAGAGTGAGAGATGGAGAGGGAGATGGAAAGAGAGACAGAAGGAGATTGAGAGACATGCAACATAGACTCTGTCGACCATTTTGGAGCGGACGCGTGAAACGGCGGCCGTGCTTGACGAAGCGGAAGTTTAAAGGAAGAGTCAGTCCTGCTTATCTGTTCTAAATCACGCCACTATTACAGGAGGCGACGTTGTGGAGGGCAGAGAAGGCGCCGGCGGCGGTGCGGGGAGTAACCAAGACCTCCCCGCCCACGTCGGCATGGTGGGACAGCAGGTCAGTCGTGTTATACTTTCATATCTAATACTGCCAATGTTGACTGCTTGGGAAAACAGTGTAGGCTAATCTCGTTATAAAAAGAAAGTGTTTAATTATCTGTGAAAATACTTTATGATTTTATTACTTTTATAAATCTTGTTTTCCTTGCTTTGAACAAAAAAAGAAACCCAAACAGAAATATAATTGAATGAATATTTGCCAAAAAAACGTATTTAATCACTCCTCTCTCTCTCTCTCTCTCACTTTCTCTCTCACTCTCTTTATCTCTCTCTTTCTCTCCCGCACTCTCTCTCTCTCTCTTTCTTTCTCTCTCTCTCACACACACTTTCTCTCTCTCTGCAGAGTGAAGGCCAAGGCGGAGAGGCGCGGAGCGCACTGGGGGATGGAGCGGAAGAAGGCACCGGTGGTGAGAGGGGGATACCAAGCACCCCCTCTCCCACCGGCAGGGCGGAGCCGGTCAGTTCACATGCAGAGCCATTCGTTACACTTTTATTCTTATTGACGTTTAGTTTTATTATTCTGAAAAAAAAAACGAATTCATCATGTTGTAACTCTCTCTCTCTCTCTCTCTCTCTCTCTCTCTCTCTCCCCCTCTCCCCCTCGTAAGTGGATTTTTAAGTAGATCGTAAGTGGATTTTTAAGTAAACAAACTCTCTCTCTCTCTCTCTCTCTCTCTCTCTCTCCCCCTCTCCCCCTCGTAAGTGGATTTTTAAGTAGATATTTCATTAAGTGGCATGTTTTGATAAAAGTATGATTGCAGAATGGAGCCGTGGGGGGCATCGGAGCTGCGCTCGTGCCGCAGGCCGGTGGGGTGGGGGTGAGAGACCACCCCCCGGCCTTGAGTTCAACGGGGGCGTGGCGGCCGGAAGAGGGCAGGTGGCAGCTGCCCCCGCCGGCCAAGGAGACGGCCGTAGGGTCAGTGGATTTAACCTCAATTTTGATAAATATCATAAATATGTGATTATAGTATATTTATGTTTAAAATTAATTAAAATAATTTAAATTGATAACGAAACTTAACGCATAGCGATAGAGTAGGAAAGCTCATAGAGGCCCTAGGGTCAGTTCATACCTCAATTTTCATAAAATTATTATTATTATTTAGCCAATGATATTAATTTGAATTGGGAACGAACTTTGAATAAAAGGTACGGTCGAATACCCCGCAGATCGTGGTGGACAAGGAGGTATTGGTACCTAAAACCTGGATGGGGTTGGCTGTTTGTGAGAATGGAGTTTCTGTCAAAGAGCTCCTGATGAGCTATGTCTTTAGTTGACCCAAAAACAGGGTGGGTCTGTAAACTCAACCGTGCCTTTTATACTCTGGGAACCAAACTTTTCCGCCTTACTTTATCCGTGACGATAGAGAGAAGTAAATTGAACGGAAGGGATACTGTAGCATAGAAATGAAAGTGAAGTGGATCTCTTTCTCTTTCAATTAAGTCTAATTGTAGAATGCCGTGGATGTGGATGGAGGAGCCGTGGGGGGCGGAAGGGCGGCGACCGTGCCGCAGGCCGGTGGGGTGGTGGTGAGAGACCCACCCCCCGGCCTTGTCGTCGTCAATGTTAGTCATCGTTTTATTTTTCTTTTTTTCTTATTATTATAATATTAATATTATTGTTATTATTATGAATTTTTTTTAAATTTTTAATTTTATTATTATTATTATATTAATATTATTGTTATTATTATAATTTTTTAATTTTTAATTTTATTATTATTTTTATTAATGTTACACTCGCGAATTTCTCTGACCCGGCCTTGCTTAGCATTGTCGTGTTCGCTTCCTTCTTCGGTCGCTGTATCTGTTTTTCACCCTTTCCCTTGCGCTCTCTGTCTCTCTGTCTCGCTCTGTCTCTCTCTCTCTGTCTCTCTCTCTCTCTTTGTCTCTCTCTGTCTCTCTCTTCCTTTCTCTCTACCTTCCCCCATCTCTCCCTCTCCTTCTCTCTCTTCCTCTCCACTTGCCTTTTCACTCGCATTCTACTCTCTGATTACCTGTAGACAACCCACTGATCCCTCATGGCACGATATTCTACTCTTTTGTTTTCGAAAATGTTAATGTAAAAAAATGTATAAATAAAAAAGTAGTCAGAATGAAATTTTGAAATTTGTTTTCACATTTTTTTTTTGAATAAAATAGCATTTAATATTAAATCGGTAAAAAGTATGAGGATTGTGTACTGGCTGACCTTGTCCTTTTCTTGGTCCCTGCCTTCTTCTCATTGCTCATCTTGAGAGCAGCTGCCTAAGGCCTGGCAAGGAGGGTGCTAGCCGTTCAGCCTCTCTCCCCCCCCCTCCCCCGGTCCGCTCATGTAGATAAACCACTAAACCACCTGTAATGCGCTAATTATTTTTATCATTGGCAACAGCAAAATTTATCGGCTGAAGCGGCAATATACAAGGCTTCATTCACACGGTTGAACTCCATCTCTCAATCTCTCTCTTATTCTCTCTCTCTCTCTCTCTCTCTCTCTCTACCTCTCTCTCTCTCTCGCTCTCTTTCTCTCTCACTCTCTCTCGTTCTCTCTCACTCTCTCTCGTTCTCTCTCGTTAGTAAATAATATTCTTTACCTCCTTTTCATATTCTTATATTAAAATTTCTTAAACTACTTAACAACTTTTTCTCATTTTTAATGCATAAGACATTTATGGATCGTTGAAGGGAAGGCAAGCGTAATTTTAAAAAATATATAATTAAATTATTATATTTTCAATAATGTTTTTAAAATCGTTTCTATATGCCGTAATTTATTTTTATTTTTTGCAATTATTGAATGTTACTTAACTAGAGAAATCGTTCACAGCGATTTAGAAAAGAAGTAAATTTCAGGGAGAAGAGGAAGGGAGAGGAGCACGTAGAAGTGCTCCGCGAGGTTAGACGGAGAAAGAGATAGAGAGAACGAGAGCGAGTAAGATAGAGGAGAGAGAAACGGAGAAAGAGTGAAATACAGATAACGAGAAAGATAGAGAGACAGGGTAAAGAAAGGTAGAGGAAGAGAGAGAGAATGAGAGAGAGAGAGAGAGAGAGAGAGAGAGAGAGAGTAAGATAGAGGGGGGGAGATCGAGAGGGAAGAGAGAAGAGTGAAACAGAGAGAGAGAGAGAGAGAGAGAGAAAGAGAGAGGGTAGAGAAAGTTAGTAGACATCACATCTCAGTTTTGCAGCAGCCGCCGCGCGTGGACGTGGCCCGCCGGCCTCGCCCGGCTGGCTTCCTCGTGAGTTATTCTTTCATTCTCTCACTATCCATAGAATCTAAATTGGGAAGGTTTCATAGACTACTACTATTTAGTACTATCCACCACATCAAATACTGCATCAAATGGAAAGTACTGTTATGAACCACTTCACTCCTTTACTTTCCATCTTGTCTATTTTCTCTCTACCTCTCTCTCTCTCCCTCTCTCTCTCTCTCTCTCTCTCTCTCTCTCTCTTCAGGAGCGCGTCCGGAGCCGCCTCGGGCGGCTCATTGCGTCGTTTGACGCGAGCGATTTTTAGCCGGAAGGTGAGCAAAAGAATTCCTCTCTATATAACTTTTCTTTTTTGTAAAACCCTCTAGAATTGAAAGTAGTAATTATTTTACTGTTTTATTTTTTGTAAAAGTTTGTTTTAAATTTTGACTCAACATACTTTTTTTATTGCTCTCAAAAAACCACTATTAGAAGTAAAAAAAACTTTAAAAAAGGAAATAAAAATATTTAATTTAATTGTTTAGTGAAATAATCGTCTTACTATTCTTTCATTACGCAAAAATATGGCCCCATTTTGTAGAGGAGGAAGAGGTCCGCGACGAGGGCTTGGATGAGGAGCTCGAGGAGGAGTACCAGCAACTCCTCCTCGACGTCATCAGAGAGGACGGCCTCCGCGCCGAGGAGCGGGTGGCCGCGAGAAGGAGGCTCTGGGCCATGATGGATGGCCCCCTCAGGGCCCAGCTGAGGAGGGAAGAGGAGGAGACGGCCAGGCTGAGGGAGGAGAACGCCGCCGTTAGTTGGACATTATCACTCTTTTTTAAGCATTCATTGTCTCTCTCTCAACTCATAGAGAAACCGATAAGACAAGAAATATCCTCTCTTCAGCTCCAGGCAGAGCTGGCTGCCCTGAGGGCAGAGAGGAGAGAGGAGGCCGCGGTAGCGAGGATGGAGGAGGAGGCGCGCGTGGAGGCGGCGCGAGTGGAGGAGACGCGCGTGGAAGCGGCGCGAGTGGAGGCGGCGCGAGAGGAGGCGGCGCGAGAGGAGGAGGCGCGCGTGGAGGCGGCGCGAGTGGAGGCGGCGCAGTTTGCGGCCGACCTCGGCGACCTCGGCGACCTCGGGAGGTAAGCAACTCTTCTCTTGTCACATTGACAGAGGGAGAGGCGAGGGTGAGAAGCATCGTGACAGATGAGAAAAAGAAGGGGGAATGCGATAGAAGAGATGAGTGAAGGGTGAGAGAGAAAGAGAGAAGAGAAGAGAAAAAGAGAAGAGAAGAGAAAGAAGTGAGAGCGAGAGAGAGAGAGAGAGAGAGAGAGAGAGAGCGAGTGGCCGAAGTAGAAGAGGGCACCCTAAAAGAATCACCTTGACATACATTTCAGAAGTGCGAGGAAGAGGCCGTCGGTGGGCGAGGAGGAGGGGCCGGAGGAGAAGAGAAGGCGCGAGGAGCAGGAGGAGGTCGCCACCGCCCTTCTGGAGCTCCGCCGCCACGCACAGCGGTACTAATTAGGAAGGGGGGGGGTACTACGAATTAGGAGAGAGGCTACTAATTAAAAGGGGGTTGGTACTAATTAGTTAGATGGGGAAGAGGATTAGAGTAATAGAATTATGAGGTGCAGAACAGGGATTTCATAGTTAGCGAATAGGGAACACTTTGAAAGCAAGCAAAGTGAATGAAAAAAGGGAAGTAGATAAATTCCTGATTTTATGCGCAGTTATAAATAAGAATACAAATCTAATTTTATCCTGTTTTTATTACAATAAAAAGTTTATTTTGCACCGTTTAAAGAATAATTACAAAAAATTGGAAAATAAAACGAATTTACTTTTTATGTTTTTTAAATTTAAATCTTAATTAATTTATAAAAATTAACTTTTTAAACTTTCCATGCCGTTCTTCAGAGTGGACCGGCGCGGGTGCCTGGTCAACTGCATGACCAGGCGGTGGCTGAAGAAGGGCGAGGTGGTCGCCAGCCCCGCCCGCGATCTCCCTCCCCCTCGCGAGGATGAGGAGGACTCGTCCGACGAAGAGGACTCGGACGAGGACGAAGAGGAGGAGGAGGACGAGGACGCCGCCGCCTTCCGTCGCTCCCGCCGTGGACGCGGCGGTGGTAGGGCGGCGGGTAGACGCGGCCGCAACAGCAGCGGGAGCAGCGGCGACGAGCTTGCGGGCCATGGAGGAGACGGCCCCAGGAGGACCCCGGGGCAGAAGGCGCTCAAGCGGTCGGTGCGCTCGGCGAGGCAGCTGTACTACAGCTGCCTCCGCATGCTGGTCAGTCCATTCTATTATGCTACAGTAATATGTTTGACTTCTCTTCTATTTTATAATAATCCCTGCCCGTCTCCTCTGAGAGGTAAGCAGTAGCTATAGCATTCATAACATTGAAAGCCTTTGATTCCAAGCATATTTGCGGTGATTCAAGGCGATTGTTAGTGATCATTCTTCAATACTCGCCATTCACAAAGACAAAACAGATGTGCTTGCGCCTCAAGCTCGACTAGATATAAAGCCGTTTTGTCTTGACAATCTCAGACTGACACTTCAGGTCGACCTCTCCACTCCAGCTGCTCTCATATACAGAGCCCTTCTTCTGTTCTTCTCGCATATATCGAGTGTTTGTTAATTCTCCTTCATTATCTTTCCTAATTAGTTTGAGTTTGACATACTTTATGTACTTCTATCGCTTCATTTCGCCACAATAGTTAGAAAAAAACGAAGTTGTACTTTCAGATTGACTCTTCTGTTCGACCTCTCATCCTCCTCCTCCTCCTCCTCCTCGTCCTCCTCGTCCTCGTCCTCCTCCTCATCCTCGTCCTCCTCGTCCTCCTCCTCCTCCTCCTCGTCCTCCTCCTTCTCGTCCTCCTGCTCCTCCTCCTCTTCCGAGGCCTGCGACTGCTCTCATACACAGAGCACCGCTTCTTCTTCTACTCGCATACATCGAGTGTTAGTTAATTCTCCTTCATTATCTTTCCCAATTAGTTTGAGTTTGGCATACTGTATTTGCTTCTAACACTTCATTCTGCCAAAGTGGTTATACAAATGAAGTTTTATTTTTATCACTTTTGTCATTCTCAGATTGACTCTTCTCTTCGACCTCTCCTCCTCCTCCTCTTCATCCTCCTCCTCCTCCTCCTCATTCGACGGCTTGGTCTTCCACTTCTCTCGACATACACTCGAGATCTACTCTACTACTGCATACACCAGGAATTCAAGCCTCGCCTCCTCAACTATCGGGTAGGTAATACAAAAGCGAAATTACTATTAAATATACATGTAATATTTATTGGAACAGTATTTCCATTAAAAATGACCTTATGATTTTATTCGCAAATTATTAAAAGTAATAAAAATACATAAAAAGTTTTTTTTTGTTACAATTTTATATTCAGATTGTGATTAGCATAAAATACTACTTTATCAGAGAATCGAAAAAGGCTTGTGGCTTGTTGATTTGGTCCCTTTCAGTCCTCTTTCCTCCTCATTCGACGGCCTCTTCTTCCACATCTCTCGACATACACTCGAGATTGGCTCTCTTCCTGCATACACCAGGAATTCAAGCCTCGCCTCCTCAACTGTCGGGTAGGTAATACAAAAGCGAAATTACTATTAAATATACATGTAATATTTATTGGAACAGTATTTCCATTAAAAATGACCTTATGATTTTATTCGCAAATTATTAAAAGTAATAAAAATACATAAAAAGTTTTTTTTTGTTACAATTTTATATTCAGATTGTGATTAGCATAAAATACTACTTTATCAGAGAATCGAAAAAGGCTTGTGGCTTGTTGATTTGGTCCCTTTCAGTCCTCTTTCCTCCTCATTCGACGGCCTCTTCTTCCACATCTCTCGACATACACTCGAGATTGGCTCTCTTCCTGCATACACCAGGAATTCAAGCCTCGCCTCCTCAACTGTCGGGTAGGCATACAATAGCGAAATTACTATTAAATATACATGTAATATTTATTGGAACAGTATTTCCATTTAAAATGTCGAAGTATTACCCAAATATTCTATTCCCAAATTAAAAGTAACAAGAAATACTAGAAACATAAAGTTTTCTTTTTAGATATAAAAAAATTTTGTTGCTGCCGTAATAACCGTTTCGCAATTCAGCATTCTAAGTTGCCTGTTATTCTTTATTTGTATAAATATGTAAGCCAGTGTTTTTGTTAGGTTAATTGCTTAAGCGAACCTAATGAAGTTACCTTAAGGACGAGTCTTCGCGAACTTTCGTCGATTCGTGATCACGCTGGACAAGTTCGGAATCTATCGAGGTAATTAGTACTACTAAAGCTTTTTACTGTTTTCAAAACCTTTAATTGAAAGTTTATTATTTTTATAGTTCTTAAAAAAAATTGTAATGATTCCCACTATTCTAATTTTTTATTAGCAGTTTGTTCAAAGCTTTGCAGTAATCTACTTGTTCTTCTTTTTCAATTTTTGCTTTAATTTTTCTACATCTGTATCTCCGTTTCGAATTTAGATTTCCACCATGTGTATAATGAAGTATGCCCTGTTTTCAGTTGCTCACCTTCCGGGTCCGTTCAAGAGGCGCACTCCTCGAGCAGCTCTTCCTCAGCGGGCGTCTTCTCACTCGACCGCGAACATACACTTCGCTCTCCTTTCTTTCTTGCTTTCTTTCTTCCCTCTCCCTCTTTCTTCCCTCTCTCTCTCTATCTCTCTCTCTCACTCTCTCTCTCTCTCTCTCTCTCTCTCTTTCTTCCCTCTCTCTCTTTCTTCCCTCTCTCTCTCTCTCTTTCTTTTCTCTCTCTCTTTCTTCCCTCTCTCTCTTTCTTCCCTCTCTCTCTCTTTCTTCCCTCTCTCTCTTTCTTCCCTCTCTCTCTTTCTTAGCTCTCTCTCTCTTTATTCCTCTCTCTTTTCTCCATCTCTCTCTTTCTTCCCTCTCTCTCTCTCTTTCTTCCCTCTCTCTCTCTCTTTCTTCCCTCTCTCTCTCTCTCTTTCTTCCCTCTCTCTCTCTCTTTCTTCCCTCTCTCTCTCTCTTTCTTCCCTCTCTCTCTCTTTCTTACTCACTTCGCGAACATAAACTTCGCTCCATCTCTCTCTCTCTCTCTCTCTCTCTCTCTCAAATCCTCTAATTCCCCCATCCACCTTTTTTCCTTTCCTATACCATGATGACAAGGGATAGCTTATGTCCACAAGGTTTAATTCTCATGATAAATCAGAGCAAGCTGATATGACCGCCCCTTTTTCTTTGGGTTTTCTCGCATCTCGAATTTCTTTCTGCAGCTGCTCTTGTGTCTGTCTTCTAAAGTTGGCGCGCGACTCCATCCCCTCACAAACTATTCAGACGCATCTGGCGAGGCTATCTAAGCACGCTGGTTTTGTCTTCTTCGTCAGCTAATTTCGCGTTTGCCATCTAATATATTTTATTCTTTTCTCTCGCTCCGTGTCGCGAGTACAAAGTGGTATTCTCTTAATCTGCCATGAACTCTTATTCGTTCAGTTTCAAGATCCAAGCTCTTTCTCTGTCTGCGAACATAAACTTCGCTATCTTTCTTTCAGTCTCTGCGAACATATCCTTCGCGCTCTCACTCTCCCTATCCTACCCCCTCTCTCTCTCATTCTCTCTGCCCACCCACCTCTTGGCTGTTCGGACTTCTGTCCATGTCACCTGTTTGGGCCCATTGTCTCCCTTGTCCCCTGAGTATCCTCCTCAACATTTGCTTCGGCAAGAGGAGTGCAGAACGACGCTTTGCGCTTCCTCAGGGGGCGGGGGTTACGATTGTTGTGCGCATCTGTGTGAGGGCAGTCAGGAGCTTGTTGGGTCGCAGAATCCCTTCCTTCCTTCTGAGAGGTTCTCTCTCATTTCCGCCCACCCCCCTTCTCTCTCTCACACACACATACATACACACGCACACGCATACGCGCACACACTAATAGAATGTATAGGATGGCGAACGCGCGATTTCCGTACGAACCGTAATTGCCCATGGCTGCTCAGATAGCTTGGTCGGGTGCTTTTGCACGGGGGATTGGAGGGATGGACTCGTTCGCTTTCTGGACAAGTCTTGTACACACGGGAAGCTCCAGAAAGGAATTCGAGATGCGAGCGAAGGCGGCGCTAGTGGAAGTGATCATATCAGCGAGTGTTTTTATACTTCCCCCCCCCCCGGGCTCTCCATTGTCATCTGACTCTCCCTGATTCCAATTTCCATATATTTCTCTCTCTCTCTCTCTCTCTCTCTCTCTCTCTCTCTTTCTCTCTCTGCGAACATAAACTTCGCTCTATTCCTCTCTCTCTCTCTCTCTCTCTCTCTCTCTCTCTCTCTTTCTCTCTCTGCGAACATAAACTTCGCTCTATTCGTCTCTCTCTCTCTCTCTCTCTCTCTCTCTCTCTCTCTCTCTCTTTCTCTCTCTCTCTCTCTCTCTCTCTCTCTCTCTCTGCGAACATAAACTTCGCTCTATTCCTCTCTCTCTCTCTCACTCTCTTTCTCTCTCTCTCTCTCTCTCTCTCTCTGCGAACATAAGGGGGGCAGAGGGGAAGGGTAGTGGAGGGCAGGGGCGGGGACGACGACGACAGAGACGAGCACGCCGCCTTTTTTAGGGGTAGGATCCTCCACTTATATTATTGGTTATATGTTATCAAAAAATGTTCTCGCTTTATGCGCATAACGTTTCGATAGAATTAGGTATTTTGCAATCTGATTGATTTACTTATTCATTAGAACCTTGCTAATGAAGCTATTCGTGTGTAATTCTCTTCCACAATCTTCTTCTCTTCTGTATTGCAGTTCGGCTCGAAGGGGGTGCTCGTCCGAACCGTCTGCCAGGCTCTCTCCGATTACAAGAAGATGGGTTTTTTTTTTCTTTTTTTCTTTACTGGTTTTAATTTTTCCCTATTTTTCCCTACTTATTGCCCCCTAGAGCCAGCCAGATGGGCTTCCTTTGTCCTTTGCCCGACCCTCTCCCCTTGGTCCCCTCGTACACCCCCACACTGTAAAAGGCAGTCCTTTATTGATAATGCTGGAATGCATAGGGGTGGTATCCTTTGCCCGCCCGAGAATTGTTGAGCTTAGCTCCAAGGACACGGCGCCCATTGGGATAAGGCAGGCCAATACCTGGTATAGGCAAGGGCTTTTATGGGCGTTCGCCCCACATTCCCTCGCATTTCCGGCGCTGTGTTTTGTGTGTGGGAGGAGTGGGTGGATTGGAGGGAGTTGGAAGGGCAAGGGGCAATACGGCCCATTCTCTATGGCTCTAAGTAGGGAATGTTAGCGAATTCTTTTCTTTACATAATTTAACGATAAACGAATTGTTTAAATTATTAAAGTCTTTTCTTCCTAGGATTCGCTCCATTTCTGCCGGGGTCGCCTTCTCGTGAGGCGCTCCGCAGTCAGCATTCGAGGTGCTCGTGCACGATGGACTGGAGGGCGCACGAGGAAGCACCCGGGACCTGGTTGGCAGAGAGAGAGTGAGAGAGAGAGAGAGAGAGAAGATGAGAGAGAGAGAGAGAGAAGACGAGGGTGGATGAGATTGAGCGTTACGGCTAGAGGAGAGGAGAATTTTACTCTTTTTTATTATTTAGGTTTTATTTATAAATACAGCTAATTATACTTCTACAAATGAATAATTTAAAAAAAATGAAAAATATATCATATTATTTTGATATATCCATCACTAGCTCTTCTTATGTTTCTCTCGCTCTCTTTCTCTTTCTCTCTATCCCTTGCTCGCTATCTCTATCCTTCACTCTATGTCTCTCTCGTCCTCTCTCTCTCCATCTTCTATTCCCCCCCCCCCGTCTCTCCCTTGCCAGACATGGTGTCTCTCGCTCTCACCATCTCTCTCCTCTCTGCCCCCTCTGTCTCATTCTCTTCCACATTCTTTGTATTATTCTCTATTTTCCCTCTTCCCCATTACATTTCCTCTCTCTTCGTTGCCTCTCTCTCCCTCTCTACACATACTCTGTCTCTCATTTTCTTTCCCATTCTTTGTCCAATTCTCTCTTTCCCTCTCTCTTTCACTCTCTCTCTCTCTCTCTCTCTCTCTCTCTCTCTTATTCTTTGTAGAATTCTCTATTATTTAGTAAATATTATTTTAACAATTTATATGTAGGAATGTTTCCTTTTAAGCAATAAATAGTTAACGTGTTTTGAACACGCCCTCGCACTAATTATAACTTTTATTCATGGAAATTTGCGTCAATTACGAACCTTTTTTAAAGTTTGATTAAGAGAGCCTCTCTGTAAGGTTCGAGGAGCGCCTGCCCGGAGGAATTTTTGTTTAGTTTAGCGTTGTAAACTTTATGAGGGATATATCTAGTGTTCATAACGAAGTCTAGGCGGTCCGGAAGTTTAGAAAAATTTTTTCACTTAGATATAAGTCGTAATGTTCTTAAACTTTGGATGACCATATCTAACGTTATACTTAATATTTCTCAATATTCTTTTCACTGTTCGATTCCTTGTCGAAAACTACACAAAAAAGTCCCAGATGACCATATTCGAAAAATTAAAATTTTTATAACTTTTGACCAATTTAATTTTTTGAAATGTCGTTTTCAGGCAATAACTTTTTTTTTTACTATTACTTTCCAAAAACTGAATCTTCCACGTGAAAGAGGAGCGAAAACTACATATAATATGTTTCTACGACGAAAAATCTCGGACACTTTTTTGGGTATCTGCATTTGAATAAGCGTTCCTAAGCCAATTGTCGGTTTCAGCTTTTCAAACATAATCTCATTCAAACTTCATCAATTGTAAAGAAGAATAGATCATTCGATGTGATTTTTTATGCTCTTCAAATTGGGCCTATGATTTGTACGCAAATAACAAGTCTACAGGCCGAAAATTTACTTTTTGTGTTTTTATGCCAATTTCTGGTGTTGAAATACTTATTCTTTGGAATCTTAATGGGTCTTGTTCACCTATTTTCCACATGATCTTTACACTGCAAGAAAGAGCAGCTAAAACTGAGTTGGATACAGCTTTATAATCGAAATCTGAGGACACATTTTTTGGGAACATGCATTTGAATGCTCACTGTTGCAGGCGATATGGTCGAATATATTTAGATCGTATTTCAAAATTGTCATTTTAAAGTATCGAGCACCACAAAATATCTATTCCTGAATTGTTTGCAGTTCTCTAGTGATTTACCGCTCAAAAGTGCTACATAAGTTAAGAAATTGCATTTTTAGGTGCAACGACAGAAAAAAAAATGTTTGAAAACTCTTTCGGAGCCAACAATCGAGTAGTTTTCGAGCCAAGTTCCCAAAACGATTATAACCATTCGAGAGTACTGTGACTTGTGCATAATATATCTACAGATGAAAATGCAAAACCACTCTATGTTTAAGAAATCTTGAAATCGGGGAAAAATTCGACGAGAGGATTTGGCTTTTTTGAGCGATTTTAGAAAAAATGGTACCGATTGAGCTTTTGTCCCAAAAAATGTGCCATAGGGTTCTTTGTTGTTAGAAACATGAATCTGATGTTCATTTTTACTCCTCTGTAACATCTTTGGTATTCTTGAAGTGAAATTTTTTTTGCATTAAACTTTTCTTTCTATACCTTCTACTCCATTATTCATTTGGAATATCATTCATCTTCAAATTTAAAGAAATGTAATTTCTCTGCACTCGGCTAAGGACAACAAATTTATTTTGTAAAAGCAAAATAAATAAAGGAGCATGGAAGTGCAGGAAACTATAACAATGAATTCCGCTAATCAGTCAATATGAATGAGAACATCATCGGTAGCGCGTTAGCAAACGACGAAGAGCCAACTAACAAACGCTCCAAAGACGAACTATTTTAGCTTTTTTAAACCTTACCTTTGTAAAACAATATTCGTATTTTTTCGAGAACAGTATTATTGGCTACGTTAAATATAATTGAATTTATACAAAATGATCATTGTTAACTGTATTCGTAAACACTAGCCGTTTCCAAAATAGATGTTGGGGATTCCAATTCGAAAGATAAAGCGTCATGCACCTTAAAAAGCATCAGATAATAATAAAAACGCAATATAACACAATAAAATAAATTTCCACAGATGTTACAGAGGAGTAAAAATGAACATCAGATTCATGTTTCTAACAACAAAGAACCCTATGGCACATTTTTTGGGACAAAAGCTCAATCGGTACCATTTTTTCTAAAATCGCTCAAAAAAGCCAAATCCTCTCGTCGAATTTTTCCCCGATTTCAAGATTTCTTAAACATAGAGTGGTTTTGCATTTTCATCTGTAGATATATTATGCACAAGTCACAGTACTCTCGAATGGTTATAATCGTTTTGGGAACTTGGCTCGAAAACTACTCGATTGTTGGCTCCGAAAGAGTTTTCAAACATTTTTTTTTCTGTCGTTGCACCTAAAAATGCAATTTCTTAACTTATGTAGCACTTTTGAGCGGTAAATCACTAGAGAACTGCAAACAATTCAGGAATAGATATTTTGTGGTGCTCGATACTTTAAAATGACAATTTTGAAATACGATCTAAATATATTCGACCATATCGCCTGCAACAGTGAGCATTCAAATGCATGTTCCCAAAAAATGTGTCCTCAGATTTCGATTATAAAGCTGTATCCAACTCAGTTTTAGCTGCTCTTTCTTGCAGTGTAAAGATCATGTGGAAAATAGGTGAACAAGACCCATTAAGATTCCAAAGAATAAGTATTTCAACACCAGAAATTGGCATAAAAACACAAAAAGTAAATTTTCGGCCTGTAGACTTGTTATTTGCGTACAAATCATAGGCCCAATTTGAAGAGCATAAAAAATCACATCGAATGATCTATTCTTCTTTACAATTGATGAAGTTTGAATGAGATTATGTTTGAAAAGCTGAAACCGACAATTGGCTTAGGAACGCTTATTCAAATGCAGATACCCAAAAAAAGTGTCCGAGATTTTTCGTCGTAGAAACATATTATATGTAGTTTTCGCTCCTCTTTCACGTGGAAGATTCAGTTTTTGGAAAGTAATAGTAAAAAAAAAAGTTATTGCCTGAAAACGACATTTCAAAAAATTAAATTGGTCAAAAGTTATAAAAATTTTAATTTTTCGAATATGGTCATCTGGGACTTTTTTGTGTAGTTTTCGACAAGGAATCGAACAGTGAAAAGAATATTGAGAAATATTAAGTATAACGTTAGATATGGTCATCCAAAGTTTAAGAACATTACGACTTATATCTAAGTGAAAAAATTTTTTCTAAACTTCCGGACCGCCTAGACTTCGTTATGAACACTAGATATATCCCTCATAAAGTTTACAACGCTAAACTAAACAAAAATTCCTCCGGGCAACCGCCTATACCAGCCTCCTTGAGTCTTACAGAGAGGCTCTCTTAAAAGTTTCGAGCGAACCTACATTATTTGTCAAAAATAAATCACCGTAAATTTCCTAATTTTCACAAAATAACGCTATTTATTTAATTTATCTCTAATTCTCATTCTTTTGCAGCTTCTGATGTACTGCTGCCATCTCGCCCCTCCTGCACGTACTCGTCTCCAGCCAGTGAGGAGAGAGGAAGCTGGCCGCCACGGACAGCCGGCTAGGTTTGTTTATAACTCCCCCCCCCCCCATTTCTTTCTTTCTTTCTGTCTCTCTCTCTCTCATTGTCTTTCCCTTTCTTTGTCCAATTCTCTATTTCCCTCTTCTCTCTCTCTCTCTCTCTCTCCCTCTCTCTAACATTCTCATCCCCATTCTTTGTATATTTCTCTATTTTCCTTCTTCCCCGTTCTCCCCCTCCTCTTGGTTCTCTCTCTCTCTCTCTCTCTCTCTTACATTCCCTTCTCCTTTCTTTGTTGAATTATCTAGATATTATTTTTACAATTTATGGTAATTATTTTTACTATATATATTAAAGAATTTTTTCTCATAAGCAATAATTAATTAACGTTTTAAACTTTTACTAATGGAAATTTGCGTCACCTACGAATTTCTTACTTAATTAAATTAAAAGTTTTGAGCGAACCTACAGTATTTATCAAAAAATAAAAATAAACGTAAATATCCTATTTTTTCACAAAATGACGCTATTTATTTAATTTATCTGTAATTCTTATTCTTTTGCAGCTTCTGATGTGCTGCTGCGATCTCGCCCCACCTGCACGTTCTCGTCTCCACAGAATGAAGAGAGAGGAAGCAGGTCGCCGCGGACAAAAGTCAAGGTTTGTTCATTACCCCTCCCTTCTCTCCATCCTTCTTTCAGCCCCTCTGTCTTATTCTCTTCCCCATTCTTTGTATAATTCTCTATTTTCCCTCTTCCTCGTTCCTCCCTCCCTCTCTGTTCTCTCTCTCTCTCTCTCTCTCTCTCTCTCTCTCTCTCTTTCTCTCTCTCCCTGTATATCTGTCTCTGCCTCTCTTCCTCTTTATCTTTCTTTCTCTCTCTCTTGCTCTCTTTGTCTCTCCTCTCTATCTCCTTCTCCCTGTCTTATGCTCTTCTCCATTCTTTGTACGATTCTCTATTTCCCAGTTACCCGTTCCTCCCCTCTCTTTTTTCTCTCCCTATCTCCCTACTTTTCTCTGTCTCTCTCTCTCTCTCTATCTCTCTCTTTCTCGCTCTATCCCTTGCCGATTATCTCTATCCTTCTCTCTCTCTCTCTCTCTCTCCCTCTCTCGTTCGCTCTTTCTTTCTCTCTTCCCTCTCTCACTTCTCTAATATATGATTTGCAGTGTCTGCCAAGGCCCATTGGTATGCCTGGCCCGCGCCCTCCTCCTCAAGAACCGCAGCCATAAGGTGGGCAAATACTATTTAGTATTATGCTATGAATTAATAAATAATATTTTATGATTTATATTACGGATATGTTTCCTTATTAAGTATACATAGTAAAAGAACTACTCCTCGGCACTAATTTCAACTTTTATCATCGAAATTTTCATCAATTGCGAATGTTTCTTTTCTCTTATTTAATTTATAGAAGTTTCGAGCGAACATTGTTTATTACGAATTTAAATAATAAGACTATTTATTTACTCTCTCTATAATTCTCGATCTTTAACAGCTCGTCTCACGGGGCGCTGCTCGCCCTTCTCGCCTCCATCGAGCTACGAGAAAGAACGCAAGGCGCCTCGAACAAACGTCAAGGTAATGTTTCTTACTCCGCCCCCTCTCTCTCTCGTTGTGGGTCGCGGCGGCGGTGGACATTCTTCGAAAGTTCCACCAACGCCGCAGCCGTGTTTGTCGGCAGCGAGTGGTGTCCGCGCGCGGTCGTACCAGTGTTTTGACCACGTCCGGATACCAATTTTGACTTTTATTAATTGCGAATAAATCTATATCTTTTATTTGGATTAGAAACTTATGACGAACCTAGATTATTTATCTAAAATTAACAGAAAATTAGTCAGTTATCGCAATATCACCCAATCAATACTATTCTATCTGTAATTCCGCTCTTTTTGCAGCTCGTCTCATGGGCGCAGCCATCTCAGCCGGCCGGCCTCTTCTTGCCTCCACCGCTCCATGAGGGAGTATCCAGGCCGCAGCGGACAAATGCCTAGGTAATTTTCTTGCCCCGCCCTCTCATTGTTGGTCGCGGCTTAGGTTAGCTTTCTTCGAAAGTGCCACCAACGCCGCACACCACTCTAGGGCGATAAAGAGTGGTGTCCGCGCGTGGTCGTACCCGAATTTTCTGCCTTTTTGACCACGCCCGGGCCCTAAAATTTCACTTTATAACATCGAAATTTGCGTCAATTGCGATTATTTCTAAAACTATAAGTAAGTTAAATATTTATCTAAAAACTTTTAGATTAATTCGTGAATTTCACAATACCACGCTATATATTTTAATCTCGATGTAATGTTCATTCTTTTTCAGCTCGTCTCATGGGGAGCTACCATCTCGGCCCGGCGGCCCCTTCTCGCCTCGATCGAGACAAGACAGAGGAAGCAGGCCGACACGGACAACTGTCAAGGTATCGTTTTTATCCCCGCCCACTCTCTCTCTCTCGTTGTGGAACGCGGCGGCGGTGGAGCTTTCTTAGAAAGTTCCACCAAAGCCGCCGTGGTGTTTGTTTTATGCACCGAGATTTCAATTGCAATTGTCTCCTTTTCTCTTATTTTTAGAAATTTGGAGTATTATATCAACATACACAATATTAACGCTATTTATTCTCTGTTATTCGCTATCTTTTGCAGTGCCTCTGGTGGGGTGCTACCATCTCGGTCCGTCGACCGGATCTCGTTTCTCCACCGAGCGAGGAGAGAGAGAGCGAGAGAGAGAGAAAGAGAGAGAGAGAGTGGAAGCCGATCTCCGCCGTCTTCATCACCGCGACAGACGAATTCCCCTTTCAAATCTCTGCCCTCTCAACGGGGCAGCAGGCCTTGGGCAAGTCTGCTGTCCCTTCCCTGCTCGCATGGCTTCTTTGCTTCTTTTCAGAATAGTCCTTCTTTTCAGGGTAGCTTTTACTTGCTTGCTTGAGTCCCCTTAAGTTTCTCCTCTCTTCTCGACTTCTCGACTTCTTCATTCTTCTGCGCTTGGAAGTCAGCCATTTTATATAACTGTTTTCACGATGAATGGAAAAAACCTCGACTTTATTTTATGGATTGTTCAATGTTTAAGGTGCTGATTGTGTGAAATTAAAAATATGAATAATTATTGACTACATTTAAGGTGGGCAAATAATGCAGGAATGTTTAAAAAATGTTTTGATTGTGATTGACGACTTTCATTTACGAATTGAATATTTGGCATTATATGGATTGGATGCATATTAACGTCGATGGAATTGCGAGTAATATCTCGGACGAGATGGATGTTGAGGGGAATGATGTGCTAATTAATGTCTCTCTTTTAACATGTTGACAGGCAGATATCCCCTTGCATGTTCCCTCTGCATAATTCCCTTTCATCACTTCGCTCTACCCGAACGATTGGTGTTTGAGGAGGCTCTGCACTACTGGTCGATTTTCTGGTCAGCCAATGCAAGTCAATTTTTTTCGTTAGATTATTGATAGCTTAGAAATGTCTAGTCAATATCTTCGAAGAACGACGACGACTGTTGTGCATGATTGGACTATGCCAGAATTGAACTGGACTTCTAGTAGAGGTAATGGCCCGTTACCGCTAACACGAATTGTTTTCTTCTTTCCTGTAGCATCTGAAGCCTCTCCCACTTATCTACGACTCTGGTCAAGTTTTGAACTTTGTTGACTTGATCTGGTTTCTTTGTAGATGCTAGCTTTAAGCAATCGCCAGTCTTTCCCACTCTTCCTTCCTCTTTAAATCGAATCCTTTTCTAAAAGTCATTGCAGGCAGGACTCTTTGCATCACACTTCTTGATTTATATCTCTCATTTTTACTGCCAAAAACGGCCTATGTACACCGTTCATGCCCGATTTTTCGTTTTAGACTGTAATTTGCGAGCTGGACATTCTAGACAATAGAGTGTACATAGAGACCCATGTAATAAACTTTTCCATTTCTATTGAAAATAGGCAGGACTCATTGAATCAGTTTTGTGTACTTTTCATCTCTCCTTTTTGCTGCCAAACACGGCTTCTGTACACCGTTCATGCCCGATTTTTCGTTTTAGACTTTAATTTGCGGGCTGGACATTCTAGACAATAGAGTGTACATAGAGACCCATGTAATAAACTTTTCCATTTCTATTGAAAATAGGCAGGACTCATTGAATCAGTTTTGTGTACTTTTCATCTCTCCTTGTTGCTGCCAAACACGGCTTCTGTACGCCGTTCATGCCCGATTTTTCGTTTTAGACTTTAATTTGCGGGCTGGACATTCTTGACAATAGAGTGTACATAGAGACCCATGTAATAAACTTTTCCATTTCTATTGAAAATAGGCAGGACTCATTGAATCAGTTTTGTGTACTTTTCATCTCTCCTTTTTGCTGCCAAACACGGCTTCTGTACACCGTTCATGCCCGATTTTTCGTTTTAGACTTTAATTTGCGGGCTGGACATTCTAGACAATAGAGTGTACATAGAGACCCATGTAATAAACTTTTCCATTTCTATTGAAAATAGGCAGGACTCATTGAATCAGTTTTGTGTACTTTTCATCTCTCCTTTTTGCTGCCAAACACGGCTTCTGTACACCGTTCATGCCCGATTTTTCGTTTTAGACTTTAATTTGCGCTCTGGACATTCTAGACAATAGAGTGTACATAGAGACCCATGTAATAAACTTTTCCATTTCTATTGAAAATAGGCAGGACTCATTGAATCAGTTTTGTGTACTTTTCATCTCTCCTTGTTGCTGCCAAACACGGCTTCTGTACACCGTTCATGCCCGATTTTTCGTTTTAGACTTTAATTTGCGGGCTGGACATTCTTGACAATAGAGTGTACATAGAGACCCATGTAATAAACTTTTCCATTTCTATTGAAAATAGGCAGGACTCATTGAATCAGTTTTGTGTACTTTTCATCTCTCCTTTTTGCTGCCAAACACGGCTTCTGTACACCGTTCATGCCCGATTTTTCGTTTTAGACTTTAATTTGCGGGCTGGACATTCTAGACAATAGAGTGTACATAGAGACCCATGTAATAAACTTTTCCATTTCTATTGAAAATAGGCAGGACTCATTGAATCAGTTTTGCGTACTTTTCATCTCTCCTTGTTGCTGCCAAACACGGCTTCTGTACACCGTTCATGCCCGATTTTTCGTTTTAGACTTTAATTTGCGGGCTGGACATTCTTGACAATAGAGTGTACATAGAGACCCATGTAATAAACTTTTCCATTTCTATTGAAAATAGGCAGGACTCATTGAATCAGTTTTGTGTACTTTTCATCTCTCCTTGTTGCTGCCAAACACGGCTTCTGTACACCGTTCATGCCCGATTTTTCGTTTTAGACTTTAATTTGCGGGCTGGACATTCTTGACAATAGAGTGTACATAGAGACCCATGTAATAAACTTTTCCATTTCTATTGAAAATAGGCAGGACTCATTGAATCAGTTTTGTGTACTTTTCATCTCTCCTTTTTGCTGCCAAACACGGCTTCTGTACACCGTTCATGCCCGATTTTTCGTTTTAGACTTTAATTTGCGGGCTGGACATTCTAGACAATAGAGTGTACATAGAGACCCATGTAATAAACTTTTCCATTTCTATTGAAAATAGGCAGGACTCATTGAATCAGTTTTGTGTACTTTTCATCTCTCCTTTTTGCTGCCAAACACGGCTTCTGTACACCGTTCATGCCCGATTTTTCGTTTTAGACTTTAATTTGCGGGCTGGACATTCTAGACAATAGAGTGTACATAGAGACCCATGTAATATACTTTTCCATTTCTATTGAAAATAGGCAGGACTCAATGAATCAGTTTTGTGTACTTTTCATCTCTCCTTGTTGCTGCCAAACACGGCTTCTGTACACCGTTCATGCCCGATTTTTCGTTTTAGACTTTAATTTGCGGGCTGGACATTCTTGACAATAGAGTGTACATAGAGACCCATGTAATAAACTTTTCCATTTCTATTGAAAATAGGCAGGACTCATTGAATCAGTTTTGTGTACTTTTCATCTCTCCTTTTTGCTGCCAAACACGGCTTCTGTACACCGTTCATGCCCGATTTTTCGTTTTAGACTTTAATTTGCGGGCTGGACATTCTAGACAATAGAGTGTACATAGAGACCCATGTAATAAACTTTTCCATTTCTATTGAAAATAGGCAGGACTCATTGAATCAGTTTTGTGTACTTTTCATCTCTCCTTGTTGCTGCCAAACACGGCTTCTGTACACCGTTCATGCCCGATTTTTCGTTTTAGACTTTAATTTGCGGGCTGGACATTCTTGACAATAGAGTGTACATAGAGACCCATGTAATAAACTTTTCCATTTCTATTGAAAATAGGCAGGACTCATTGAATCAGTTTTGTGTACTTTTCATCTCTCCTTTTTGCTGCCAAACACGGCTTCTGTACACCGTTCATGCCCGATTTTTCGTTTTAGACTTTAATTTGCGGGCTGGACATTCTAGACAATAGAGTGTACATAGAGACCCATGTAATAAACTTTTCCATTTCTATTGAAAATAGGCAGGACTCATGGAATCAGTTTTGTGTACTTTTCATCTCTCCTTGTTGCTGCCAAACACGGCTTCTGTACACCGTTCATGCCCGATTTTTCGTTTTAGAATTTAATTTGCGGGATTTTTTTTTCTCAACTTTATGATTCCATCTAAATCATAAAGTTGAGATAGGTTAAAACATTTTAAAGCCGAAAGAAGTGGGATAAATGCACTAAAATTTTATGTAGAAAACGAATATAATGCTTAAATTCATTGTCCTCAAGTATTTAAGTAATCGGCTTTTCGGAGGTAGCTAAACCAATGTCCACCTAAATCAACCACGTTGAGATAGGTTAAAACATTTTAAAGCCTAATGAATTATAGGGTAAATGCTAAGCTGGCATCAGCCGGACTTCCTCTCATTGACCACCCATCAGCTCCCGAGTTGACGGTGGACAGGAACGCGCTGCTGCCTCCGTCTTCCCCTTCTCTCTCAGACCATACTGTTGTCAAGAAAATTAAATAATAATGTTTAACGATTTCTATTAATACATTTTTTATTGAATAAGCAGCATACTTAGGACTACGTGGGAGAATCATTGGTCGAGAGGCCAGCTCTCTCGCACTAATTCCAATTATCTTGTAATTTGTCACTGTATGTTTAATGCTTGAAAGATGTATACAGTTTTTGTAATGCTGAATGGTGCCGAAGGTCTGAAATCCTTCCTTGAACTGGCAGTTTTTCGGTGAACGGGTGAACTTCTGGCTTAGTGTATGGCCAGTGCATGGTGCACGGGACAGATTCAGCGCTGTGCATAATTAGAATGAATGTTGCGCCATTCTAGCTCTGGCTTCAACTCCCATGTTGGTCGCGATCGGAGAGGCCGAAGTTGTTGTTTTCGCCATTCCTCTTCGTCCCACTCGTGATGTTGTCTTGTTTGGGACGAATAGCCTGCATGAAAAGAAAAAAGAGCAGGCCTAATAAATAAATATGGTAGTTTCGTTTATAAATACACAAATTGAATTTAAAATATTATTTTAATCCATTTATCTATTCTGGAGACATTTATCTCGTGAATGGATGACTGCTGCTGCCTTTTTCTAGGATATGTTGTTTCTTTTATTTATATTTTTCTCCCTACTAAATTCAAATAATTACAATTTATTTTTCAAAATTATATCAGAAGAGATAATATTAACCAAAGATGCAAAAGACTTCCATTGAAAGGTTCGAATTACGACATAATGGGTACCCGATCGAGATATGCATTCAAGACTACGGTAGACTTGGCTTGAGGCCAAATTCTCGACATGATCGTGACTTTTTTTCTTGGAATAGTTTTTACAGAGCATGCATGAGCTGTGACATTTTTTTAATGTTTTAAACTGTTTTGAACTACTGTTTTATTTGGTTGAAGCAACTTTTTGATGTCTGCTCACTTGCATAACGCTTCAATTTATTTTTCTAACCCTTTTGATTGCTTTTATCTACTTTTGTGATGAAATTCTGATTCGAGACTTCTTTTAAGGAGAGATTAGAATGTGTTAAGGAGTGCTTGATCGATCTTCTTTTTCAGGAATGAATTCGTAGCAAGACGAAAGAGTAGTTTGTTACGTGAAATGCGCTCGCGAAGTGGCTCGGGCGTCCGGCTCGATCTCATCCTCGCGATAGCCGAGAAGACGATTCTCTCGCAGCAGGACCCTGTCACGGCGCTCTTCGCCAATCAGCAAGACAAGTTTCCCGGTGTGTTCAATATTCCTTATGTTAGTATAATGTCTGTCTCCGATTCGATAATTTGCAATATTTATTATTCGATTCCTAAATTATCCATGCCTGCTCCTATAATATTTGTATTTTCAAGCTAAAATTTTTTTTATTATTCTTGTTCAATTAAAAAAATTGATAAAATATATATTGTTTTGTAGCTTAAGTGAACTATATTTTAATATTTTAAAGAGGCATGAAGGAATAAATAGATGAAGAAGTAAAGGAATGTGTTTATTGTGTTAGAAAGAGAAAGAAGCTGCTGGTTATTCTAGACCACGCATGGGTACGGGACAACGTGTACGCGGCCCACGCTATCTGGGCGCTCTACCGTGCCTATCAGAAGTGCGCCGACCGAGAGGACGACGTCGTCAAGGCAGACGAGCTCGGCCTCACCTGGTGCGTTGCCTAATCTTAACTTTAGCTCTTGTCTTCTTTACCTTATCACTTAAGTGATCCTTAGCCTTAGCCTCAATACGCATTCACTTTGAGTGAGCCGTAGATCTTAATAGACCTTAAGAAGCCTTACTGACCTTAATCCTTAAGCCATATGTTCATCTTTCTTTACAGCGTCAAGCTGATGCAGTCCCTTCTCGAGTGCATGATGAGGCAGGCGGACAAGGTTCGAAGATTTCTTCTTTTCTTCCCTTCTCTTAACGAGAACAATTCGATGTTTAGCATAGAGTATTGCTTTTCATTCATTGTTGATTGCCTCCTGCTATTCAATGTCCTACGGTTTGCATTTAGATTAACCAAACTTCATTTAATCCAGCTGCTTCATTTGGCCCAATTAGGATCTTAGATTATTTCACTAACTATTTTCTAAAGCAAGAGCAGTTTTGTCTTAGATTAGTCCTGCTCAGGGATGTCCAAAACCAGGCCCGGGCCGGCCCGGGCCCAGCCCGCTGTCCCGCGGGCCGGGCCGGGCGGGGCCCGGGGGGCAAGCGGGCCGGCCCCTATTTTCAAAATCTAGGCCCGGGCCCGCGAAATTGGAAACGGGCCGGGCCCGGGCCCGCCAAATTGGCAACGGGCCGGCCCGGGCCTATGTTAAAACGGGCCCGGCCCGGCCCGTGGGGTATGCGGGCCGGGCCCGTGGGGTAAGCGGGCCGGGCCGGGCCGGGCCCTGCCTTCAAAATCTCGGCCCGGGCCGGGCCCTGCCTTCAAAATCTCGGCCCGGGCCCGCCAAATTAGCAACGGGCCGGGCCGGGCCTAGGGCCCGGCCCGGGCTCGGCCCGCTTTGGACATCCCTGGTCCTGCTCTGCTTTGAAGGAAATTTTTTTATTTTGCGAGACGCCATCTCGGCTCTTCTGCCATGGTACCCCTTCTACTATAGCTTCCACCATAGTCCCTTCTACCGTACCCCTTCCTGTTAGGACCCTGTTCATGCCGTGCCTCTACAGGTGGAGTCCTTCAAGCGACACCAGCGTTCACTGGACGCGTTGCATGCAAAGTACTCGGCCAGAAAGAAGACGACTGTGGTCGGAGATGCGGAGTGGGGCCATCTCCAGATGGATGCCACCTCTCTCTTCCTGCTTACACTCGCGCAGATCACGGCATCGGGTTCGATCAGGATATATATATATATATATATATATATATATATATATATATATATATATATATATATATACATATATATATATTGTATATTTTCCCTTGAAAACGATATCATATAGTGAAGATTCTTTCGAGACTGTTTTATGTATGCAAAGTAGAAAAAGAATGTTATTCAATGAGTTATGAAGTAACTCATTGAAACTAATTACTTTCTTTCCTGCTAACAGGTCTACAAATCGTACGCAACTTCGACGAGGTCGCCTTCATCCAGAACCTCGTGTACTACATCGAGAGCGGCTATCGTACTCCAGTCAGCTTTTTCCTAGTTCTTTTTTATATATACTTCAATGTAAAACCTTTTGTAATCGCCTTGCGCCTTGTTTGTAAAATGTATCGTATATGCTTCAATGTGCAAATGGATTTATGAATTGGGATTTAGGTCCTCTTTATATTGCATCTCGAATATATTCGTTAATATTTTTTCATTTAATCGTTCTTTAAAGGCGCACCAAACTCAATTTGAATTTTCCTGGCTATTTTAGTCGCTTCTCTCTAAATCACACACTCTCTCTCCATGTGTCAGTGAAAATAGTCGCGAATTCAAAAGTGAATTTTTATATCCTTCAACGTTTTCTTTTCCCCCAGGACTTTGGCATCTGGGAGCGAGGCGACAAGACGAATCAGGGCATTCGCGAGTTGAATGCCAGCTCGATCGGCCTGGTCAAGGCGGCCCTCCAGGCACTCAACGCCGTCGGAGACCTCTTCGGCGATGGGTCAAAGGTCATTTTCATCGACTTTATATTCATTGTTTGTATGCATATTTATATATACAATGTTTATTATTAATACGTATCTAGCACGACTTTTTACTTCTGCTTCTCATCCATAGATACTATGGTTTTGGAAAAAATGCTTGCTTTTGTTTAGCTATTTTGGGAGAAATTCCCGAAACATAGGTAAATGAAATATTCTGCTTTGCATTCGTGTGATTCCCAAGTTACAGTCCCTTATTCGTTAACTTTCCACTTGAAGGGCTCCGTGATTCACGTGCTTCCGGACGAGATCGAACAATGCTCCGCTGTTCTTTCGTCAATGCTGCCGAGGGAATCCTTCTCCAAGGTAGCTTATACTATTTCTTTTTCATCCTTTCTCTCATATGTATATATATATATATATATATATATATCATTCTTTTTCTCTAGTAAACAACTCTAGTCTTTTCTATTTTTTCCCTTCTAGCTAAATAATAGTTTTTTCTTCTCAGACATCTCCATGTTCTAATCCGTAAGGATTAGATAATTACGTTTCCTGGCCAATCGTCTTCTTCTTCTTTGCAGGAGACGGACGCTGCCCTGCTGACGATCATCTCGTACCCGGGCTTCGCGGTGGAAGACAACGAACTCGTGGACGCGACGAGGGACACGATCAAGACTGTTCTGCTCGGTCGATACGGATGCAGACGCTTCCTCAGGGATGGGTACAAGACTGTGCTCGAGGTGTGGAATTGGGAAAAAAAGAACAAATAAAAATATAGAAGTTGTTTCTAATAAAGATTACAATAGAATATCTTGATTAGTTTTACACCGTTCTCAAGAATATTAGTATGCCTGCAGGATTCATCTCGTCTCTACTACAACAAATCAGAACTGCAGCAGTTTGAGGATATCGAATGCGAGGTTAGATCGTAATTTTTTTACTCGTTCTTGTTTAGTTAGTTATATATGCGTAGGCTAGGCGAAGTTATTCGTGTGAATTTTCTGCAAGCAAAATAATATGTGTTTCCATTTGAAGTGGCCCCTCTTCGTGTGCCTGCTTCTCCTTGATGCTCTGTACCGCGCCGACAAAGTTGAAGTTCAACAGTACTGGGAACAACTGAATGAGGTATGCAAGATACTGTAGAGTACGGTAGGGGGAAAACTTGCGGGGTGAAAAAGTTTACAAGACTTGTATTACAGCATTTGAATTAGCATTAATATCTTTTGTGCAAGTGTTAAAGTAATTAAGTTTTACGATAGTCTCAAATTTAGATTTATCAGAAATGTGGAATTGAGTTTCTTAACACTTTGGCCAGGGTGACCAGAAAGTTTGGTAGCTATAGTATGAATGTTTTTGTTAAGTTGAAGTAGTTTGTAAATAGTGGGGTTAGTTTGGCGATTGAGGTGAGCTACGATCTTTGTCAACATTAGCTGCCAATAATTTTGTCCGTTATACAGTTTGAATGTTTTTTTATGACAAATTAGTTTCTTCAAGGGTCAGTAATTTTCCAGAGACCCTGAGAATAAGAATGGCCCTGAGAATAATAATAAGAATGATAATCTTTTTGAATCCAGTTGCTAGTTCCCGATGGCCTCTTCCGCTACCTCCCCGAGTTGTACGCCGTGGAGAGAGAGCATGTGGCAGAGGAGAAGCAGCAAAGAGGCACACAGCCGAGGACACCCGCCGGATCTGTGTTAGGGACACGCAAAAGAAAAACCCCACTCATTTTTCGAACCCTTATTCTTGTTTTTAAACCCTAGCACAAAAAGGTATTACAGCTTGTTCATCTGGATACTGTATAAGTTTCTCCGATTGTAGTAGACAAAATATGAATTTCAGAAAGCAGTTAAATGATTCTTTCCGTGAAGGATCCGTTTATTTAAATTAGATTCGTCTTAAGTCCATTTTTGTTGAGATTAACAATGGTATCTTAAAAAGAAAGATAATCATATCCAAGCAATTGCAGTCCCTTCATGTGGGCGCAGTCGCTGTACGTGATGTGCTGCCTGCTGCACGAAGGCTTCCTCTCTCCGTCCGAGTTGGACCCCCTCAGTCGCCGACTCACCGCCAGTCACTCGCGGCCTCCCTGCGAGGTGCAAGGTAGGCACATTACAGAGACCGATTCTGCTCAGTGTTTTAGTAGGCCTGCTCTCCCCCAGTTATTTTATGCGATAGTCTGCTTGGATTGTTCAAGCGTCAATTTATAAGAGGAAATCATATGTGTTCTCCCGTTTTAAGCTTGCCATTTTTGAGGAAGTAAAGTTTAACTGTAGACATTTTTTTTTAAAATCTTTGTCAGTGTCTGTGCTCGCCGATTCGCTGGAAGTGCAAGAAGAGCTGCTGGCCCACGGCATTCCCGTGCAACTCCTCTCCGAACTCGATCCCGTCTTCGAGATCCGCCCAGCTTCCGATCTCGCCAAAGTGCTATCCAAGTAGGGCTTTTTAAAGTATGGTTTTATTTTGTTTTCCCAATGATTGATTGGAAGGTTAAAAGATATCAGACATGTAAAGCAAACAATCTAATTAAGCTATGGTATTCAGTGACTTTCCCTTCATTTTTTTACGTTTGGATGTTATTTATTTAAGTTATTTGTAAATGTTTCTTTTATTATATGTAGATTTAATTCCTGTATTTTTTAAGGATTGGTGAGTGCAAGAAACTCGAGCTGACTGGGCGGCCGCTGGGGAGAGAAGTCGGCCTGCTCAGCACGAGCAGACTCTATCAAGTCGGCAACAAATTCGTCATCTTCACTCCTCAGGTTTGGAGAGAGGGAGGAGGGACAGAGAGAGAGAGCGAGAGAGAGAAAGAGAAGGGACAGAGAGAGAAAGAGAGAGAGAGGAGGGACAAAGAGAGAGAGAGGAAGCAGAGGAAGACAGAGACCGAAAGAGAATTGAGAACAGAGAGAAAGATAGCGAGAGAGGAGGGATTGGAGAGAGATCGAGTTGAATCTGCTGCGTGTTAAGATCAGATGTGATGCATTTTGCTGATGATAAATGTTACAGAAGCTTGGCAAGAAGGCTTTTATATATATTTGTCAGCTCTTAACACTTCCTCGCTAATCTTTATTCCTTTTCAGTTCATGGATCGTAATCGCTCTCATCTGATGTACGACATTCGCATTTTGATGAACGAATGGAGCAGCGAATTGCAGGTTTGTGGAAGTTACATTTTTTGTTAAGTTTAGTTGTTATTAAATGGTTTTCCGGTAATGAAGAGGTTAATTATGTAATAAATTTCATGCAAGCTTGGTGTTGATTGCTTTCTTGTCGCAGTACATCTACTCGTCGTGGAACAGCGTGTCCTTCTCGGCTGGCCGGCCCCTCGTGGTCTTGGTCATCAATAAGAGCATGCTTGCCTCGGTAGGTCGCAGATATATTTTTAAACATTAAATTAAATAAACAATCGGTAATTTAATTTTTTTTTGTTCAAATCATAGTATAATATTTAGTAATCATTTTTTAACATGAGAATTTCATAACTTTGCTTGCCTGTTTTGCTCTTTGTCAGTGCTAAAAATTCTCAAGGACCAATTTTGAGTTTTCACCACACCGGTTCCTAACTAGTGTTCAAGAAGCCCATGTTATAGGACTGGCGAATATTTGAAAACATTTTATTCTTTTATTGTTCTTTCAGGATAACTCAACGAATCACAACTTTGCGAATCTGTCGATGACGCGCTTCATGAAGTTCTCCGTCATTGGCACCCTGAAGAAGTTGAGCAGCGGATACATTGGTGGAGCAAGGTCAGAGAGAATGGATACGGTAGAGGGTGTGTACTGTATCAAAATTGTATTTTCTTTTTGAGAATCTACGGAGTTTCCAGTAGTAAACAACATTGACAACAAGAACAATGCGATTTTATTTTCATCACTACTATAAATAGTAGTTAATTTGTCGTCGTATATTAGTTGAACTTAAAATTTACTAATCAATTACAACAATCGCGTGAAAGCAATAAAGTTTCAGCCAACAATATTTATTATGTATCTAAGAATAAAAATTGTTTTATAGTAATAATAATTAAGTGCTAGAGAGAATATAGTTCACGATTAATTCTTTTTGGATATTAACGTTTTATGTCACTTTTTCTCAGAGTAATGATGAAGAACGTCGGCGACTTCTTCCGCACGACAGCCGTGAGCAAACTCGAACTGGCACATGAACAGTTGGAGGAGTTGAGGAGGATGGACAGAGAGAAGGAAGCAGCTCATCTGCCAAGCAAGAGAGGAGAAGATGAGGAGGAGAGGGACGAAGGAGTGGGCGAGGAGGCACCGTTATTGGTTAGAAGGGATATTCTTTCTCTCTCTCTCTCTCTCTCTCCCGCTCTCTCTCTCTCCCGCTCTCTCTCTCTCTCTCCCGCTCTCTCTCTCTCTCTCCCGCTCTCTCTCTCTCTCTCTCTCCAAAAATATTTGGTGATAAGAAATAAGCATGCGCTACGAATCTGTAAGATTAATCTATGATATATTTTTTTTTAAATGAATAAATAAATGAAAAATTCCCAGGTGATTGAGCCACTGCACCGCACTCCTCGAATGAGAGAGAGTGTACGGGACAGGAGCAGATACTCCATGATGCATAAGCTCAGCATGAGACACAGGTCCATAGTGCTCGACAGCACCGACGCAGGTGAGAGCGCTCTCTTTCTCTCATCTCTCTCACTCACTCTCGCTTTTTCTCTGACTCTTTCTATCATTCTTCCCCTTTCTCTCTACTCCCCTCTCTTTAATTATCTACATATCTTCTTTCATGTAAAAGTAATGTTTTCTCCTCAACTTCCTTTGTCCGCATCTCTATCACTACACTATATTCTTATAAGTAACAATGCGCTTTTGTCACGAAGTGAGCTGAATTTATGCTGAGAAGGCAGATGCGCTTCTTAAATTTAGCTTCTAGTGCCTTTCATTGATGATCTGTAAAGAGACTTAAAGTGTGGACAAAGATGGCAGTTACCGTATCCTTTTGACGGGAATTTCTAAACATCCAATATGCAACATGCAGTTTAGATGCTTCGACTTCACTGGAGACGATTGGTAAGCAGGGATGGTCATACTGTTTTGTAAAACCTTTCCCAGTTATACCAGCTTGTTTGCCCGTTGCATGACTCGACCTTTAGCAATTTTATCTTTCTCTTTCCCTCTCTCTCTCTCTATTTCTCTCTTTCTCTCTCTCACTCTCTGCTCATTGCGCACATATCTTACTTTCCCAGTTCATCACTCTAACCACTCTCTCTCTCTCTCTCTCTCTCTCCCTCTTTTCCACTATCAAAGAACCTCGGAGAACCCTCGCTTTGCTTTGCTTTTCCTTCACTTCTCGGCACTCTTCAACTTTGGCAACACCACTCTATTCAATGTGAATGAAGCAATATCAATTTACAGCACTTTATCCTGGTGGTATACGGTAGTATCGGTGGTGGTGGTGGTGGAAAACAATTTGGCATTTTGCCAGCAACCTTTGCAAGCCCCTCCCCTTTGCAGATCTTGTGCAGCTTCGACTCGCTTACAACAGGAGACAGCATGTGCCTGAGACCACTCCATCCCCACCACCGACTGCGCCAATTGGAGGTGAGGAGATTGAGATCCAAACATCCGTTAGCGTGAAGGCGAACTGCATACTCGGGCTGCGTATGCCGAATTGTATTCATTTAATTGGCTTCTTTAATAATTTCAGGCCTGACGACGTCTCCCTTCGCGCGGTCGACTCCGATGGCAGTGCCCGGCAGTGGAAATGGAAGCAGCAACGGACTCGCAGTGGTGCACGAGGCCAGCGCGAGTCCAGCCTCTCGTGGCTCCCTCCTCACCACCACTGCAAGGGATGGATCAGGAAGCTCACTCTCTGATATTCAGTCAGTATATCTGCACTCTCTCCTCTTCTCTTTCTCTCTCGTGATTTCTCTACTACTTGACGAAATCAGAAAATTTGTGCCCGTTCCGAGTGCTGTTGTTCCCGATGAAAGTCTTTCATTTGTAGAGATGAAAAGTAGAACTGATTTCTCACGCTATCTCCATATTTTCACTCATTACTCGTTTCCTCACCCTCACTATCATTATCAGTTTTTCATGCCAGACTTTTTTCTACTGGTTGTTTCATCTTTATTCTTTCGTTCGTAAAATAGCCAAGTTTTAGAAGATATGTTGTAGACAGTGTAATTTCAGTTTGTTTTTTTTGAGGAATCGACTGGACCACGCAAACATGGATGAGATGCGAGGTGAGGATCTCGTTGAGATGTTGAGGGAAACGACGGACCTCGAGGAGCAGACAACAGTCATTCACTACTTGTGGATGAAATTGTTGGTATTGTAGCTATTTTATCGGTAAATGTAAACAAATAGTATAGAATCATCATTAGTTGTTTTTTCTTAAATCATGCAAAACATTTGCGTCCGGGGGGAATCGAACCCCCGTCGAATGCTTGGAAGGCATCCATGCTAACCATTACACCACGGACGCTCTGTTTGGCATGCATTGAGCTTTCATTTCCTTGCAGTGGTCCGGATTACGACACATGCCTTGAGGACGACCAAGAGATCACTGTTCACATGCTAATGGAAGAGATTTACAGCAAGGCTGGTTTTGGTTGTACTCCTTAGTAATTTGCTTATATATTAGTCAAACAGTTGAGATTTTTCACAAATTGAGATTTTCTATAATATGCAACAAGATAAGATAAATAAAACTAAATTAAAGATGTCATTTTAAGGCATGCGAAAGTCGCGAGTGGTCTCTGATTCGGCTGTCGGCGGGCCTGCTCAACAGGCAACTCGACGAATTGGCCAAGGCAGTCACGCATCTACTCGTCAGACAGAAGCAACTCACGGTTTGTGTTCTCTTTCTCTCTCTTTCTTTCTCTCTCTTTCTCTCCTTTTTTTTCTCTCTCTCTCTCTCTTTCTCTCTTTCCCTCTTTCCCTCTCTTTCTTTCTCTCTCTCTCGTTCTTTCTTTCTTTCTTTATTGTCTCACTCTCTCTCTCTTTCCATCACCTGAATTCCGCATCTTCTATCCAGGTCGGCATGCCTCCTAAGAAGGAAGAGGCCATCACGTGTCCCAAGACAAACGAAGAGCTGAAAGAGATCATGCAGAGAGCGTACGCGGATGACCCTAACGCGTGCATGCTCAGCCAGGTTGTGGAAGTTAAAATTTCAAGTTAATTCGATCACAACATTTTAACTTTACGCCATCTGTCTGCTTATTTCTTTTTTTTGCTACTGAACTAACATGCATGAAAATAAGGAATAAAATAGAATGTTTCTGCAGGAGATCATCGTGTACCTTGGCTCGCTGGTGCGTACGGACCCCAAGTTGTTCGGAGAGATGTTCCGTCTCCGCGTCGGACTCATCATCCAAGTTCTCGCATCCGAACTCGCGCGGCTCAGAGATTACTCGGCTGCGGATGCTCTCCAGGTGAGAGTAGATCAATGGATCGAGTAGGTCAAGAAGAATCTCCGAATCCTGATGAGGAATTTAAGTAGATCTAGTAGATGAAGGATATGTCCGCCTGTGTCCGATTGGTTGACCCCTTTGGTAGCATTAGATAGATGCAGACATTGTGGCACTCCAGGTGGGTGGATCAAAGGATCTCCACCATCTATCCAATTCGATCTCTTACTTTAGATGACATAAGACAAATGATTTAAGCAGCATCACTAAAAAAGTACATTTCCATTTTTCTTCTATAGTCTCCCTTGGTGATGCTTCTCTCTAATCTTTCTTTTCATTCTCTCTCTGTCTCTCTCTCTACTTTGCTCTCTGTCTCTCTGTCTCTCTGTCTCTCTCTCTCTCTCTCTCTCTCTCTCTCTCTTTCCAGAAGCTCCTGACCATCTCTCCGTTCGAACTGAAGTCAATGTTATTCATGCTTCTCTCCGGCCGTCTCCTTGAGGACACTCTCTCAGGTGGGGGGAAAGTGCTTCTGTGAAGTAGAGACTATATCTTGGATAATTCTGGTTCACTTATTTCTATTTTTTCCTTATTTCTGTCTGTATGCTGTCCCCTAAATTGCTTAATTTTCCGGCATCGCATGGTGGCCTTTTTCGCTTTCTCTTTGTCTGTCTCTCTCCAGCTGTTTGCCTCTCTTCTTCCTCTCACCATCTCTCTCTCTCTTTTTCTCTCTCACTCTCTCTCTCCACCTCTCTCTCCCCCAGGTGACGGTGGCGGTGCTTCCCGGGACAGCCGCACCGGCATCGGCTCGTTCCGCAAGCACATCGAGGACAGAAAGTCAATGAGGAAGCTGTCGAGGGCCACGCTCGAGACGGCCGAGGAGACTCAGAGGAGGCTGCAGCAGCATCTAAGTGTCCAGTCAGGGAGAGAGAGAGAGAGAGAGAGAGAGAGAGAGGAGAAAGTAGAGAGAGAGAGAGAGAGAGAAAGTAGAGAGAGAGAGAGAGAGGAGAAAGTAGAGTGGGAAAGGAGGGAGAGAGAAAGGACAGAGATGAGATAGAGAAGGAGAGAGAAAGAGAGAGAGGAGAAAGTAGAGAGAGAGAGGGAGAGAGGAGAAAGGAGGGAGAGAGAAAGGACAGAGATGAGATAGAGAAGGAGAGAGAAAGAGAGAGAGGAGAAAGTAGAGAGAGAGAGGGAGAGAGGAGAAAGTAGAGTGGGAAAGGAGGGAGAGAGAAAGGACAGAGATGAGATAGAGAAGGAGAGAGAAAGAGAGAGAGAGAGAGGAGAAAGTAGAGAGAGAGAGGGAGAGAGGAGAAAGTAGAGTGGGAAAGGAGGGAGAGAGAAAGGACAGAGATGAGATAGAGAAGGAGAGAGAAAGAGAGAGAGGAGAAAGTAGAGAGAGAGAGGGAGAGAGGAGAAAGTAGAGTGGGAAAGGAGGGAGAGAGAAAGGACAGAGATGAGATAGAGAAGGAGAGAGAAAGAGAGAGAGAGAGAGAGGAGAAAGTAGAGAGAGAGAGGGAGAGAGGAGAAAGTAGAGTGGGAAAGGAGGGAGAGAGAAAGGACAGAGATGAGATAGAGAAGGAGAGAGAAAGAGAGAGGGAGAGAGGAGAAAGTAGAGTGGGAAAGGAGGGAGAGAGAAAGGACAGAGATGAGATAGAGAAGGAGAGAGAAAGAGAGAGAGGAGAAAGTAGAGAGAGCGAGGGAGAGAGGAGAAAGTAGAGTGGGAAGGGAAGGAGAGAGAAAGGACAAAGATGAGATAGAGAAGGAGAGAGAAAGAGAGAGAGAGAGAGAGAGAGAGAGAGAGAGAGGAGAAAGTAGAGAGAGAGAGGGAGAGAGGAGAAAGTAGAGTGGGAAAGGAGGGAGAGAGAAAGGACAGAGATGAGATAGAGAAGGAGAGAGAGAGAGAGAGAAGGAGAGGAAATGTTGACTAGAACGTGCCCGCTTGAGATCTGACGCTGAGAAGGCGCTATCGCCAGCAGCAGTAGAAGTGACATCGACACGAGTGATCACGGAAGAAGAGCCGGCTGATTCGGAAAACGACGAGGAAGACGAAACATTCGGAATCTGGCTGAGGCATCGGAGGATCGACGGCGCCCTCAATCGAGTCCCGCCCGACTTTTATGTGGTTAGTAGTAGTTGGGCAGATTCCGTTGTTATTTAGGGTTTTCCTTTTTACGCTTTTTACCCCCAGCTAATCCTTGATTGCGAATAAGCAATCGAGCATATAGTTTTTGACAATTTTTCCAGCGAATTTTTTCTCCCCGATAGAACTCAATTCATTGTGGAATATGAGTATAGATAGATTGATCTAGCCTTCCATTGCTCATGCCTTTGATAGGCAAGTTTGATTCGCCTGTCGAACGTAAGATAGCCTAGCACAAGTTCCGTATCCTTAGACGGTCTGGGATACGGTTCATCGGATCCCGCACGGAATTCGCATCAACGGCATCGTCCTTCACTGGGGCCTGACGCAGGAGATGACGAGAAGGGAGATCAAGTTCGCGCTGGAAGTCGAAGAAGTGCTCAACCAGATACCAGAGCCGGAGTACCGGCAACTGGTATGTGATGGGGGGGGGGTTGTTCTTTTATTCTTGTAAGTAATATTCCTGACCCGTTTCCTGAAATCTAGATTAATTTTTTTGGCCTGTTTTCCTATATTCTACTCTTTCTTGCTCTGTTCCTCGTCGCCGTCTCTCTCTCTCTCCTCTCTCACGCTCTCTCTCTCTCTCTCTCTCTCTTTCTTTCTTTCTTTCTCCCTATTTTCCCTCTTTCTTCTGTTCCTCCCTCTCTCTCACTTTTCCTTCCTGTATTTTCTGGCCCTCTCTCCCTCTGTCTCTCTCTCTCGCTCTCTCTCTCTATCTCTCTATCTCTCTCTCTTCCCTCTTTCTCTCTCTATGTCTTCTCTCTCTCAGGTGATCGAAGCCCTATGGCTGCTGGGCCGTCTGGAGCGGCTGACCCGCTGCGAGCAGCCCTCGGTGCCCCTTGACAAGCCGGTGGACATCGACTCGCTCATCCAAGAGGCCAACAAGGCATTCATCCGCCACAATGTTGGTCGTCTGAAGAAGCTGTGATTTATGCTAAATTTATGTAATAAAAAATATATGTAAAGTTTTGTACAATAGATGTAATTCTGGTTTAAAAAAATATATTTTTTGGAAATAGATCTAATTTTTTTTTAATAAATGTATTGTTTGTAAAAAGAAAAGGTAATAATAAAATGGAATTTAGTGCCAAATGGAGACGGAGGTCCTCGAGTGCTGTGGAAGCGGTCAAGTTTGCGACGGCGCCCGCCAACTCTGCCGTCACTTTTATGACTCAGCCCCCGTCGGCGAGTTCGGCACATCGCACTACATCATCCAAGCGCTCTGCCAGGCGTTCACCTAGGCTGGTATCCTTCGCAACCGAGATCGGACGTGTTTACCCGTTGTAGTCCCCAACATAGAAGAAAGCTTCTCGCTCCTGTACATAGATCTCTCGTGTACCGTAAGAGCCAACTAGGGTGCATAATTTGTATGAGTTCAGTAACCGCCTGAGTAATCTCAATGTGTATTCTAGGATTGCCACTTCTCTACGTCTTTTTTATAGCATAGAAATAGGTTTCATTGTTGCTTTTTATGCGTGCTTAGCTTTGTGTGTTATTATTTTGCTTTTTGTTTTGCTAATTGTAAGCTTTGATTTTGTTGAAGGTTACTGTAATCTAGTCATTTTTAATGTTTGCTAGTGATTTTTCGCATGACTCAATAGGATGATATATCAAGAGAATTGTCAGCAAAAGTGTGCCATTGCTCAAACGAAGTAAAGTTTTAAAGGCCAAGGATGAGAGAACATTTGAGGGAAAGAGACAGAAAGAGTAGACAGAGCAGAGGGGAAAGGAAGGAAAGAGCAAGGGGTGAGAGAGAGAGAGAGTCCGAGAGAGAGAGAGAGGGAGAGAAGCCGTTTTCTGCAGGAATTTGTTGACTCGGACTGATAAGAACCGCAGAGACACAAAGAGAGTGGGTAGCAATGCCAGCCAATAATGGCACGCGCCGAGGGAAGAGCAGAGTGGCCAGGGGCTCAAATCAGGAAGACAGCTCATTTTTGCCTCCCAACCCCCCGTCGTAAAGATAATTGTCGGTTTCTCTGAGCACGCGGCTGCCTGAAACAAATTCGAGACAATGCCAGTGTCACCCAAGCCGTTGCTAGACACGGAATTCTCTTGAAAAAATGCATCCATTTCCTCTACCATTTATTCGTATTTTTAAATAAATATATTGCAATTTTTAATAATTTCAAACATAAAGTATTAGAAAATCGCCTAATAATCGACTTATTTATTTTATTACTTAATTTGTACAGTTCCAGCTTGGCCGTTAACCGAATCCATGACTTCGCTAAGACCGCACAATTTTGCGGGCAGAAGTTTGCTGGCATTGTTCATTCTGCTGACGGGATGCGCGAATATCGACGCAGCAAGGCGAAGCTTCCCGACCCGAGAAATTGAGTCGGCAGGAGAGACACAGGTATGGATTATGACGTGCTATTTATATGCTATTCTCTCTTTTTCTCTCGTCCTCTCTCTCTCCCTTCTCTCTCTCCCCTTCCCCCTCACCCCCTCTTTCTCTCTCTCTCTCTTTCGCTCTGTCTGTCTCTCTCTCTCCCTTCTCTCTCTCCCCTTCTCCCTCACCCCCTCTCTCTCTCTCTCTCTCTCTCTCTCTCTTTCGCTCTGTCTGTCTCTCTCTCTCCCTTCTCTCTCTCCCCTTCTCCCTCACCCCCTCTTTCTCTCTCTCTCTCTCTCTCTTTCGCTCTGTCTGTCTCTCTCTCTCTCTCCCTTCTCTCTCTCCCCGTCTCCCTCACCTCCCCTTTCTCTCTCTCTCTCTCTCTTTCGCTCTGTCTGCCTCTCTCTCTCCCTTCTCTCTCACCCCTTCTCCCTCACCCCCTCTTTCTCTCTCTCTCTTTCGCTCTGTTTGTCTGTCTCTCTCTCTGTCACCCTCTCTATCTCTCTGTCTGTCTGTCGCCCTCTCTAGCTCACACTCTCAGTTGTCTTTTTTGAAAGCAGAGGCTGATTGTGAGGTGGGCAGATATAATGTGATCAGAATGATTGCAAAAATTAATCTTTTCAGTACAAATATGACGAGAAGTACTTCACGCAAAGGCTTGATCACTTTTCCTATTCTGACACGAGAACGTTCCAAATGAGGTATTAATATTTTCATTTACCTTTATTGTATTTTACTCTCTCTCTCTCTCTCTCTCTCTCTCTCTCTCTCTATTACATTCATTGCAAAATTTTTTTCCAAAGAAAATACTGTCAGATATCTCCAAAACCTGGAGAGCTACAAGAAGGGCGGACCGATCTTCTTCTATACAGGCAACGAGGGCGACATTGTTGGATTCGCAAAGGCTACGGTATTATGACATTCCATATAATGATTAATCACACAACGCTAAAATATCGTATGATCTCCGATAAAACCCGATGCGTTTTTATTTACGTAGACATGAACTGAGAGAATACCATCAGTAAAAGTTGAACGTTACTTGTAATGTTTAATAAATAAAATGATACTTTCAAGGGCATCATGTGGGACCTTGCGAGCCAATTCAATGCTGCGCTAATCTTTGCCGAGCATCGCTTCTATGGAAAGAGTCTGCCATTCGGCAACAGCTCTTACGACGTACAGATTCAATCTATCGTTGTTTCGTTCTTTCGCTTCCTTTTTCTCTTTTAACTAATTCTCTCTTTTTCTCTCTCTCTCTCGTTCTCTCTTGCTCTCTCTTTATCTCTTTCGTCGTCGAAGTATAGCGATACTTATAATCCTGTTTTTATGGATGCAAAAAAATAGAATTGATTTGAGAGCGCAAGCAACCTTTCGTATCTCTCATCTCAACAAGCACTAGCGGACTACGCCGACTTCCTCGTCGCTCTCAAAGACAACCAGACCTTTTCGTATGACACTAAGGTTCGTTTTCTTATGCCTTACCCCCTCTTTCTCTCCTGCTCTCTCTCTCTCTCTCTCTCTATCTATCTCTCTATTTTTCTCTTGTCTCTATTTCCTCGTAATCGTGCAAATATTCAAGCTGTAAATATCAATGTTTCACCTGTTGGGACATTCACTTGGCATAATAGTTCCATTGAGCATGACAATGAAGTAGAACATTGCATGCAGGTGATCGCCTTCGGCGGCAGCTACGGCGGCATGCTCTCAGCGTGGTTCCGTCTCAAATATCCGCACATGACTGTCGGGTCAGAGGCCGTCATTTTGGCTCTTATTCAGATTCAGGAACTTCGGAAGGAAATCTTATGAATAAAATAAATTCTTTATTAATTTAAAAAAAAATCATTATAAAACAAAATTATAGCGCGTGGGCCTCTTCTGCACCAGTCTTTTACTTTCGCGGCGGCGGCGTTGACTACGGCGCATTCGATAAGGTTCAGAGATCATTGCCAAGATATGAATGTCACGCGACGAGGGACATTTGTGGGAGCTAGCGAAAGTTCGTTCGAACGTAACATTTCTTAATGCCGTTGAAGGTGACCACTCGGACATTCGCAAAGGCTGGCTGTGATGTCGATGTGATTAGGCGGGGATGGCAAGTGCTCAGGAACATTTCTGCTGACGGTTCTTATTTCGCTCTCCCTCCCTCTATCTCTCTCTCTCTCTCACTAATTTTCTCTTCAGATGATGGTCGCATGGGGCTGAACGAGCTGTTCAAGGTGGACAAGAAGAGTCTGCTGCAAAAGCCGGAAGATGTGACTGGCCTGATTAACTACGTGAGGGAGGCGATCGAGTACATGGCCATGGTCGATTATCCGTACGAGACGGGCTTTCTCACGCATCTGCCGCCTTGGCCAGCCAAGGTTTTTTTTTACTAGGTATTTAATAAAATGTCGAATAAAAAAGGTAATAGAACAATAATTATGTACATATACGAAATAATAATAATAATGAAACAGACGGCCTGTGCGCGCGCCGCGCCACTCGCGACGCCGACCTCCACCGATGACGGCGTCGCTCGGGCGCTAGCGGCGCTTGCCGAGGTCTACTACAACTACGACAACTCGTCCGACTATACGGCCTGCTTCGCGGCCGGCTGCGGCGATCCGGCCACCGCGTCGCTTGGCTCGCCACTCGGGTGGCCGTGGCAGGTTTCTGACTTCTTGTTTATCCTTCAAATCGGTTACTTCTTCAATAATCGAGTTTTCATCCATCTGTGCATAATTGTATTTTAAAAAATTCCTCAAATAAATTTGTATATTTTTAGCAGAAAGAAAAACTGATTGCGTTAAATGGTTAGGAATGCAGCGAGATCGTGATGGAGATGTGTTCGCGCGGCGGAGACAACGACTTCTTCTGGGACGAGTGCGCGCCCTCTCCACTCGAGAACATGCGAGCGTACTGCAAGGAGACATTCGGCCGGCTCGGCTGGCTGCCCTCCTTCCTCAGAGAGAACGACATCCCCACCGAGTACGGAATGACCTTCGACGGAGCGAGCAATCTCATCCTCACGTTAGTTACAAGCTGTTTTTTTTGTCATATCTATATAATATCTAAGTATCTGGCAATTTCGATGTGGCAGCTTGTATGCATTTGACAGGCTTCTTACAATTAGACTGATTGTAAGGTATTCGACTACATCTAATAGTCCAAAAGTTTTTTTGAATTGATTCATTGACTCTTTTTGGAGCGCACAAATATGTCCATAGTAATTGTCCTAATTGTTCAAGACAAGGCGAGCTCGATCCGTGGTCGGTGGGCGGAGTTCGGCCGGATTCGCCGGGCGCGCGAAAGGATCGCGGCGTGTTTGTGCTGACCATCTCCAACTCTGCTCACCATCTCGACCTGAGACAGCCGAACACGTGCGACCCGGACAATGTCAACTTCGTTAGATACCAGGTCGAATACATTGGCGCTATTGGTTTAGAGATTGTTTGAGATCACTTTTCTTTTCTATTAAATTTATTTTCGTATAATATTACGTTCTATTGCGTACATGAATTAGAAATAATTTTTAGTCTTAAAATTGTTCACTAAGATTTGCTGCTCACATCTGATTTTTATCCAGGTTTATTTTGCATTTCTCCTAGTGTTATCACATTATTTTTAATGTATTGTTAAGTAAATAAATAAATGTTTAAATTATTATCTTTCTCTTTTCGTTTACAGGCCGTCCGCGTGCTGCAGTGCTGGCTGGATGCGTCTAAATGTCCGAGCCAGCTGGACATTGTGGACGCTGCACTCTCATGGGTGCCGACAGGCGTAGAGTGCAAGGACGTCGTCGGAGGCTTCCCATGGGGATTCCAGGTGGGGAAGAGAGTGGGAAAGTGAGAGAGGGGCGAGAGAGTTAGAGATATCTATAAAGAGACGAGAAGAAGGAGGATTATAATGGGAGAAAAGAAATATCTCCATATTATTCTCAATATGTATGTACAAGTCAAAATCGTTCTGACCAATTCGTCAGGACCAGAACGCAAACACGACTGCAGCGCCTCCTCAATCGACGACATCCTCAGCAATCTCCTCATCTTCCTCCTTGTCTCTGGCATTGTTGATGCTGGCGGCTTTCTCTTTGAAATGTTGACTTTTTTTCTCATCACATTCTTTGTCTTTCTGTAAGCCTGTTCCTCTCTCTCAATATCACTTTATCTGTTATCTTCTCAAACATTATGATGAGCGGCAGAACGAGCCAAATTTATAGAGAGAGAGAGAGAGAAAGAGAGAGAAAGAGAGAGAGAGAGAGAGAGAGAGAAAGAGAGAGAGAGAGAGAGAGAGAGAGAGAAGAGAGAGAGAGAGAGAGAGAGAGAATGGTATATGACGAGGGAGAGATAACATAGTATTAGTGTGAGAATGAGATGAAGAGAGAGCGAGAGATGAAGAAAGAGAGTGAGAAAGGTTGAGATAAAAGTTTCAAATCTTCTAAATGGGCCTTCTTGTCTTCGCTCTGAAAAATGTTTGCAGTGTTGAACAACGTATGAATACATATAATAATTGATTACCTATATGAACAATTTTCCACTATGTATGCAAATTTTTTTTATATGATAAGGATATTTGGATGTTATTTTTACGTCTTGCATTCATCTTCGACTTTGTACTCGTCGACTAAGGGTAATCGGAATCGGAATCAGAATCGGAGTCGAAGTCGCAGCCGGGTGATTTGGACGGAGTTGGGGCAAGGAAGGTTCCCATGTCCGGTCTGGTCTGTTGCTTCTAAAGTTCGTTCCTTTTGACCCGGAGTACGACGTAAGTACTTTGGGAAAAAGGATTAAAAATATAGATTTAATCGTTGAACTGTGACAAAGAATATGGAGTTTCCGGGAAAAGAATAAAAAATTTTTTGTAAAAATTTCAAATGTACTTGAAACTAAATCTTGAGATTTGAGCAAAGTACTTGGAAGATCGTTGTTGTGATTACATAATGTGCGATATCGGAGCAAGGTTAAAAGGTGCAATTGTACTTTTCATAAGTGTCATTTCATTTTTATGAGCTTTTCATGATCTTTCGCCCGATTTCCCTATAAAAGACACCCAGTTTCTTCCTTTCCTCATCTCACTCTTGCTTGGCGATCCTTCTCAATCGGCGGGCACTCGCTTGGCTCGTGCTTCCGCGTTTGAGCTCTCTTGCCGACGTACACTCTCTCTTCTCCCTCCGACTTCTCTGCTCCCTCTCACTTCAACGAAGAAAACCATGTGCTTTTGCATGAAGAAGGCAGCTGCCGGCGCGACCGCCAGAGTCTGTTTTTTTTGCGTTATGACATAATTTTTATTCTAGGAAAAATATCAATATTTCTTTCTGTGCTTTTCATTTTTATTAAAATAGAAGATATTTTAAGTCGCTGAATAATAAGAACAACAAAAAATTAATCTCAGGCAAAAATGGGGATAAGTTTATATTTGTTCCAGGGTGCTGGAGATGCCGGAAGAAAGCCAAGCACCATTCCTGGCGAATCTACTACTGTCCCGTAAGAGTTTTCAAACTACAATAATAAAAATTATTAATCAAAATGAAATTACTGAAACTGAATTAGAGGAAGCGTTTTATAGTGTCGAGATGGCCGAGTCCTCTCCGAGTACTCCTTCCTCTGCTGGCTGCCCCCGCCCCTCTGCCGTGCAGCTGCTGTCCGCGAACTCCTTGGCCGACTCGCTCGGAGTGGCTCCCGCCTACAAACAAGAGGAAGCTGCTCGCTGGAGCTCAGCCGCGCACGTGTACGAGTCTTCTCGTGCCAACTCGCCCTTCACGAAGGAGCCCGCCATCCCATCCGAAGATGGCAATGGCGCACTCTCTTCACGTCAACCCTCTGCTGACCACCCGCACATCTCACGGTAATCTTTTTTCTTTTCTTTTTCTCTTTCTCTCTCTCTCCATCGCTCTCTCTCTCTCTCTCTCTCTTTCTCTCTCTCTCTCTCGCAGACCGCCGCTCTCCCTGGAAGAGATCGCAGCAGCGAACCGACGTCGTCATGCAGAAGAAGGTGGCGTGGTGTCCTCTACCGAGGATGGTCCACTAGACTTGGAAGCCATCGCAGCCATCCACGAACTCGCCCATCAAGTTGACTCGATGAGTGTCTCCGAGATCTTGCCTCGTACGCCCGATCTGCTCTTCCTTAATGTCAAGACACGCGAAGGCCATCAGTACACGCTGGAGCTGACCATGAAGGGATGGCGCATCGCTTCGAGTCTCTCCGACTGCATGAATGGCGACTACACCAACTTCGAGATGTACACTCGATACTACGCGGATGCCCGTGAACTGCTTGGTGTCCTCTCACCGACCGAACAGAGCAGCTTCCACCAGGCACTCACTGACAAGCTGCGCATTCTCGAGCAGTCCTCTGGGCAGGTTTGGAGTCAATGGCAAACTTGGCATTCTTAGTTTGGACATGTTTTAAGTCTAAAAATATCACCAGGAGTCAGTGTTTTCCTCAAGTTCCTCTCTATTTTTAACAAAATACGATTATCCTAGGGTGTCAGAGAAAAGAGAGAGAGAGAGAGACAGAACGACAGCTAGAAATAAATTAATTGTAAGTTCTTAAATGCCACTAATGAAGTATGTAATTAAAAAGAAAAGTGTAGATAATAATCCACACTTTTCTTTTCAACTATGTAAATTCACAGAAAGAAGCGGAGTGAGGCTGCTGAAGATTCGGGAGTGAGAGCGACCGCGGGCTGCATGACTTCTGGCATCACTTCTCTTCCTCTATCAACTCCAAGTCCCTTCGCACATTTCACCTTCCTGCATCCATATTTGATCACCCGATTCTTCTTGCTTCATTTTTTTACTAACATTTCATGCCTGTCGAATACTATAAAATATTTAAATATGGAACCGGATTCAATTGAAAGAGCACGCAGTTGACAATATATGTAATATATTTTCATTTGATTAAAAAAAATTATTTTTTCCTCTTCCGAAATTTCGTCTGAAAAGGTCTCTATCAGAAAGGCAGCTTTATTATTGTCAAAATATTGACAGAGCATTTGGTAAAAAGAGCTTTTTTACCATTTTAATAAATGCTCACCTTGTGGAGAGAGCGAGAAAGAGAGGGAGAGAGGGAAAAGAGAGAGAGAGAGAGGGAGAGAGAGGGAGAGAGAGAGAGAGAGAGAAGGAGAGAGGGAGAAGGAGAGAGAGAGAGAGAGAGAGAGAGATAGAGATAGACGTAAAGCTTTTTTTTGGAGTTTTAGTCTTTACCGCGTCGGAACTACAGCTTCTTCTAGATTAATTTGTTTAGATTCATAATTTCTATTTGCATTTTCCCATATAATTTAAATATATTAAGAGTGATCATTGTTTTCATACATTTAGCAGTTCTCATTTGAATGCATCCATCCTTCTCTTCTCATGATGCGATCATTGCACCGGAAAACGGTTGGCATCTCCTTGCCCCTCGCCTTTCTCTGCCTACTCCTCTCCTCGACTTCTCCTTGAAACCTTGTTTCATGGCTCGTTCATAGAATTATTTTTATTCAAATTATGCTGGAAAATGCGTTTGATAATGGCTGAAATGGAGCAGAAATACGAATTAGCCCTAGCACAATTTGATCTGCACGCAAGATTTCAACAGCAGACAAAACAATTCCGTGCTACCGTATTGCAACGACATTCATGAAACATCACAAATGACACCAAAATACAACGTGCAATTTCGTGAGATTTGTTTCTGTGGGTTGGTCGAGTGCTGCTTAATGTTCTTTGATTTTTGCATTCTTTTTCCACGCCATAGTGGCCTAATTTTCTCGAAGACGGAGTCAAATGTGCTAGTGAAAATGATTTTGACAAGCAGCTGTGTAATTGTGCGGTGGTCGCCTCGATGGATTAATTAGTTTCCAAGCAGTATAGTCTGGAGTGCTGTTGTGTTTGGGCTGTCCCAGCACCTTTTGATTGTTCTTTGAGTAGTCTCCTTATCATCTACTTCAACAACAACCTTTCACGGCGTGCTCTATCTAGATCCTTGTCGCGTTTATATTACGTTTGATTTCCTCGAAGCGATACATTTCCGGCATTATTTTGACGACAGTTTCTGATTCGTTTTAGCTCCGCGTGTTTACTTTTAGAAAAAAATATGCTATACGAGCAGTTTTTCGGAAGTTTCCTCGAATGTTTTGAAATATATTTCATTAGATTATGAGTTGAATTGATTTGCAGTTCGCGCCTCCTCAAACAATGGCTCTCCCCGCGTCCGCCAAGGCCTTCTCCGCCGTCGTTAGCAGTGGCGCGCGCCATGTCGCGGTCCGCCATACGAGCTCGTCTCCTAAGGTACCTCTGCTCTCTCTCTCTCTCTCTGCTCTCTCTCTCTCTGCTCTCTCTCTCTCTGCTCTCTCTCTCTCTGCTCTCACTCGCTCTCTCCACCCTCTCTATCTCTTTCTATAGCACTCTCCTTCTTCCCCTCTCGCTCTCTCTTAACCTTGAATATAAAGTCCTATTCTTGTCTAGTCTTCTCTTACTCCGTTCCAGAATGTTCAGTGTGTCTTGGCAAGTCAATCAATAGTGCTCAACTGGTTCCCGACCATTGCCCCTTTTCACTCGGATCCCCGTCGCTCTTTGTAGAGAATTCTCTCGATTCTCTCCACCGGGTGCCTGTTGCAGGGGATTATGTTCTTCATATCATGCAATGAAAATGGTTTGGACAAAAGAAGGAAGAAAGTGAGAGACGATGAATGTCAAGAGAGAATGAGAGGAAGTTTTACACCGTGGATGGCGCGGTGTGGAGCAGGAGGCATGTGTTCTTCTGTGCAATTCACGTGGATAAGTGAATAACAGGAAGGGGTGTAAAAAAGCAGTGGGTGATGTTTTGTTATTTAGTTGCAGAGCGTGTATTGCAAAGAGAATACAACGAGATTGTGCATAAGAATTGTGACATGGCTTAGGTGGAAATAAATAATTGATTGGAATTCCCAGTTCTTGTTATATACTGCTATTTATTTGGCCTTGTTGTTGAACAATAAGCAGCTTACTGTTTTTGTCACATCTGGGGAATAAATGCCGCTCTCGACTGCTTGGAAAATGACTGCTTGGAAAATCAGGGTGTGGTAGAGAGATTAGGCTCGGGAAGCAAGGTTTTGGGAGTAAATACTGATATCTTTTTAAACATTAAAATCAGCGTTGGCATCTGGGAAGGTCCAAAAACAGGATGGGTCGATAAAACAGACGATACTTTTTAAAGTCTTGACAGGGGTAAAAATTATTAAGAATACCCAGTTCTTGTTAAATTCTGGCTTTATTATTCAGTCTTGTTCTGTAGGCACCACTCTCTCTCTCTCTCTCTCTCTCTCTCTCTATCTCTCTCTCTCTGTCTGTCTGCCCCTTTCTTCTTTTTCTTCTTCTGTTCCCTCCCTCACCTCACCCATTCCTTCCAGGTGGCCCTCCTCGGTGCCTCTGGCGGTATCGGCCAGCCCCTCGGCCTGCTCCTCAAGCAGGACAAGCTCATCGCCCATCTCGCCCTCTATGACATCGTCAACACTCCCGGCATCGCTGCCGACCTCTCTCACATCGACTCGCCTGCGCAGGTTGGGAGGGGACCAAATACCACTTTGGGTGGTAGCATGAATAGACCCCTTATAATGGGGGGGGGGGGCAGGTATTGTTGCCAATTCATCAAGACTTTGCAATATCAATCAATGGTAAATAGCAATGTAATCAGTGAATGGATAATTTTTCGAGATCTCATTCTTAAACATATTCAATGATAAATAGCAACAATTGTTGATCTCGGCTCTCTCCTTCAGGTGAAGGCATACACGGGAGAGAAGGAGCTGTCTGCCTGTGTGGAGGGCGCAGATGTCGTTGTCATCCCTGCCGGAGTCCCCCGCAAGCCCGGCATGACCAGGGACGACCTCTTCAACACCAATGCCAGCATCGTCAGGGACCTCGCTGACACCATTGCCAAAGTCGCGCCCAAGGTACTACTGTACAGGGGGAGGGATACTGTTAATTGGTGGGAAGCAAGATCCTAGAACCTATTCTGATAAAGACCGCGAAGCGAAGCAATGCACTACAAGTAATCGAGTAGGTAGTACTTAGGTATTGATGTCAGTATCCAGTAGAATGACAATAATGTTAATGTTATTATGATAATAGTAATACAATTGTTATGTAGTATAATAAGAATGTGTATTAATAATGATCATGTTGTATAATAATAATGTAAACTCAGTATAATAACATGACAATAATGTAAACATTGCAGGCACTCATCGCAATCATCACTAACCCTGTGAACTCGACTGTTCCCATTGCGGCCGAGGTCTTCAAGAAGAACGGCGTCTATGATAAGAAGTTTGTGTGCCCCGAATACTATCCCATTTCTTCCTTCAAAATTCCCTGCCGAAAATTTATTCAAGGACATCACGATGAGCCATATTGGCTGCTCATAATCAGCATTGGTGACCCCAGTTTTTTTCCATCCCCTTCCCCTATCCTTGCTTTTCCATATTCTGCCTGCTATCTTATCGTGAATATCACTTCTTGAAGGGACTTCCCTGAGGTAAGATGTTGAAAAAGTAGGATTAAGCGAGAAGAGATTGGAAAGAAAGACGATGGTCTTGGAAATCTTTGATGTTCCTGGTTATTTACCTTTCCCCGCCTTCTCCACTCTCTCCCTCTTTTGTTTCCCTCTCCACTCTCACCTCTCTCTCTCTATCTGTCTCTCTCTCTCTCTCTCTCTAATCTCCCTTTTTCCTCCAGGCGTATCTTCGGAGTGACGACCCTGGACGTTGTCCGTTCGCAGGCCTTTGTGGCCGAGCTGAAGGGCCTCGACGTGACGAAGACGGTGGTGCCTGTGGTGGGCGGCCACGCCGGAATCACGATTATCCCGCTTCTCTCTCAGGTCAGGGGGGGGGTCTCCGCTCAGGGGAAGAGGGAAGTTCGAGGGACTCTTTGAGCTCATGGGGCTATTCTTTAAGCTGACAAGGGAACCATCTAAGCATAACCCGGCGGATTTTGATCGCACTTGTCCAGTTCGATAGTCCAGGTCGAGAAATCATGATAAATATTTTCACTTTTTCCTAAATGGCCTCCGGCGATTTTATATTGATTTTTAAAGTTAGCATAAAATCGCAGAATTTAGTGGATTTACCATTGTCAATGTCTGCCTTAAGCAATTAAATAGGCCTGCGGGGCGCAGTGGGTTACGTGCTCGCTTACAATTTTGAATGTCACAGGTTCGAACCCCATTCGGTTGAAATGTTTTGCTACAGGTACTAACTATCCCCCCCCCCAGAGGTCAAACTTCAGAAAAAAAATTGTTTCGCTAAAATTCATTCCAGGGAGGTTTTCGGCACGGGGAGAGCGAATATCATACTCATTTCTTTCTCTGACTTCGCTCAACAACCCTCGCAAAGTGAGCATTTTACTTCCCTAATTTTGCCTAACTTACCGTGAAAATGACCTCATGATAACAAATGGATTTGATATTCGTATTCCCCGTACCCAAAACGCCCTTGGGATGAATTTCAATGAAAAAAAAGTTTTTTTTTTTGAAAAAGTTTTCTTCTGTGGTGAGTTTTGGAATTCAAGTTTGGAGAAGTACATTCGAAAAAAATTATTCCGTTGAGAGGAGAGTACGTATACACTTAAAATTCGTGTAACAATTGCTTTCTTCTTGTCTACAAGGGCATCAGGTGTTGGAAGGTGTTTACTTCGCCCATAGTTGCGAATCCGTTATGACCTATTAGGTTACATCTGCCCCAAAATGTCGAGAAAAGTTGTTCCCCCAAAATCACCACAGGGGGGTTATTTGGTGCGAGGAGCGCGAATAACAAGTTTATTTATTAATTCTGGCCTCATTTCCAGAAGTACCGTAATAGGCATAGTGTTTCCACCTGGTACCAGACATGGAAGAAGACTTCTTTCTGTTTTCCGAACTATTTAGGTCATTGTGGATTCGCAAACATGGGCGAAAAGGACACCTCTCATCGGAATAATTTTTTTTGTGTGTACCCTCCAAACTTGAATTTCTAAACTGCAGCAAAAATTTCAACCGAATATGGTTCGAACCTGTGACTTTCAAAACAGAAAGCGAGCGTGCAACCACTGCACCACGCAGGCTACTGTTTTTAATCACAAGCTAAACACTGACAATGGCAATATAGTTATCAGCAACCTACCACCTCAATTTATGCAAATTTTTAAAAATCAATATAAAATCGCCGGAGGCCATTTAGGAAAAAGTGAAAATGGTTATCATCATTTCTCGACTTGGACTATCGATCTGGACAGAATAGTCAAAATCCGCCGGATTATGCTTAGATAGTTCCCTTGTGAGATCATAAGCATGAATCTTTCTTTTCAGGTGAAGCCGACGACGAAGTTCGCCGAGGAGGAGATCAAGAAGCTCACTCCTCGCATCCAGGATGCAGGCACTGAAGTCGTCAATGCCAAGGCTGGCGCGGTCAGTTTAGGATTAGGATTAAGATTTCGTCATTCAAAAAAAGACATGTTGCTACTACGGTAATTGAAGAGCTTGCATTTACTACTGTACTACTGAAGAAGAAATGATAAGATGCCCTTTTATTTTTGTTTTTTTATTATTGTAAAGTACATGGCTTCGTGGGGATTTATGCGCTATTCTAATTGTTAATTAATCTCGAAAGTCTCGCGCTTGCCACGGTTCGACTTACCGTTGGGAGAAGCACATTATGATTGCAAAGTAAAGCTTGGTGGGTAGGGGGAGGGGGTTTATTTGTATGTCGATTTTGAATTTACCTTGCTTGCCTCAGGGCTCGGCGACGTTGTCGATGGCTCTGGCGGGCGCGCGCTTCGCGAACGCCCTGCTGCGCGGCCTGAAGGGAGAGAAGAACGTGCAGTGTGCGTACGTGGAGAGCGACGCCGTCAAGGGAGCCGCGTACTTCTCCACGCCCATCGAGCTCGGCCCCAATGGAGTCGAGCGAATCCTCGGAGTTGGCAAGGTTAAGAGGGCTTAAAAAAAGACAATTCAATGTCTTTCGATCAATAACTATTTTTAAAGAATCTTGCATTATAAGTATATAATTTTTGTTAATATTGTAGTATTTGTTAAGAGAATATTAATATTGGTTTCAGGAATCGTTTAATTTTTTAACGCTTGAAATTGACTAACAGGTTTATATTTGTATTAAAAGAATCGCAAGTCAAGAACGGATTTCTTTAAGGTCTCTCCATTCGAGCAGTCTCTCATTGATGCCGCTGTGCCGGAGCTGAACAAGAACATTGAGAAGGGCATCAAGTTCGTCAAGGGCTAAGCTCTTTCTGCTCTCTCCCCACCCATAGAACTCGCCCCTTCTCTCTCTCTCTCTCTCTCTCTCTCTCTCTCTCTCTCTCCCGCTCCCTCCCTTCCTCCCTTCTACTGCCACTTTAGTGGCCTCTCCCACTAATAGGATTCTGCCTCAGTCCACGGAGAATTTCGGCGCCAATTTTAAATATGAGTTCTTGAATTCTTTTTGCTAGCCAACCACTAATTCATTGTGCCCGAGTGTTCCTCTTTCGTATTGTTAGTGTCGAAGTTTTATGTGATGAATTGTTTTGCTAGCATTTGAATTAGTAGAATAGTGAATATTGAAGGTTAAATAGTGAAATGAAGAAGATAAACTGAGGCATTTCCAGGATTTTTTTCTCTCGTCCAAGAAAAGATTACTGCAAGCGTTATGTCGATTGAATATTATTAAATGGGAAAATGAGAAAGGAATTGAGATGATTTGGTGTGTTTGGAGAAGTATTAAAGACGGTGCGGTAAGTTTTGAACTGGTAGATGGATTACGGTACCGGGCGGTGGTGTGTTATTTGTGAAATTTAAAACAGGAAGAATGCTGCGGAAAGCGGTTGGCTCCTTTCTGTGGGCGAGCCCCATGGCTAGACGACAGTTAGTTGTGACGTCAGCTGCGTTGTCATCGACTTCCGATGGCGATGACAGCAAGAACAACAAGAAGGTTGGAACAGCGAAGGGTTGCGTTGGGCTCAACCCCTTTAACGTAATCATTCACTGAATGATTGTTTTAGCTTGCCAAGTATAAAGATATCTTTGAGTTCTTGCTTGTCTTTAACCCGCTTTTTTGTTTTATTTTCAGCTTACAAATTATTGAATACCTTCGAGTTCGCTCTTTATCCCGTTTTTACTTGAGGATAAGAAGGAGCCGAGTCTCAAGGATATCCTTGGTGAGGAAATGCTCGATGCAGTCAACGCCGTGTCGAAGAACATCCACGCCACGGATGGGGACAAGGCCAAGAGGTTCGGTGTGAATTCGTATCCAGCTTGTTAACACTTTCCCCAGCGGTTACTACCAATGGTTGTTGTAACCTCACAATCAGAGGATTTCCTTGATTTGCTCTTATACTTTCTGGGATCCTCTGTATGCTTAAAAAGCATTCACTATTGAGGAAAGAGAGATGAGGAACGAAATAGCGAGAAAGCAAAGAATGAGAATCCCAGTTTAACCATGGGCTACTTGTTAGATTATAGATATGCCATTTTCTTCATCACTCAGGTTTTTTTTAAAGACTTTTTTTTACTTAATCATTCACTTCTTAGTCACTTCCTCCTATGTAGTTTTTTTTTCTCTGTTCAGCTTTGTATTCAATATATATGAATATTCAAATAATAATTGAGAGGAAATAAATAATAGTTTGAAGGGGGAAATCAAAAGCCCGTTTTCAGCACTCGCTCTTCTCTGCTCGAGCGACTGATCTCGCATGAGAAGGAGACCTTCACCTCGGCGACCGCTGATCAAACGGTTTTCCTCTTTATTTAAAATAAATCTTAATATTTTATGTACTTTCTTTCACAAGGTCGTTACTTTTAATTCTGCTGAAACATAGGGCAATTGAAAGCAAAACTATTCATTAGAAAAGTCTCTTTTTGAACCACTCAGCAGTGGCATCTTGAAGTATAATTGTGAAGGTGGACATATTCTTGTAAGAGATTTTGAACCGATTCTGCTTCTACCGGAGCTTTTAAGAAGCTCACTCTGGTTAAGTGCTTAAAGATTTCGCATCGAAGTTGATGGACACAACACGCATGAATTATGGTTAGTTAAATCTCATTTATTACAGGCCGAGATGCTCGCAGATGAAGCTGTCGCCTCGCTGCTAAACGACGTTCAGACGGCGCCGAGACCTGTTCCGCGGTTAGCGTAGTGGCTATCGCCGAAGATTACAATCCGCAGAATGTTGGTTCGGTTCTGAACCGGTCGCTGCAAAAGTTGAAGAAGTTACGGCCACAAGTTCCCCGTGCACCGTATAAAGTGAATTGGTGCGCGGTTTTAGAGTGTGCCAAGAACGACGAATACGCAATCAAAAGGTTCAGCCCTTGTAATCGGATAAAGGAGCGAGATTGGGGGTTGCGAACATTCTTTTAGAGGAGGAGGGGGTTGCGAAAACCCCTTCCCCCCCATTCATTTCCTAACTATGAGTTCTCAAATTTTATTGAGCTATGTTTACTTAAAGTCCCCCTATTTCAGTGCGATCGAGCTTCGCAAGCGTAAAAGAGGCCTTTTACTACTACGCAGAGAAGTTTTTTATCAAGCTATTCAGGTACTTTTTTTTACTCTACTTCAATTCTGCTTACTAACTATTGCCTAAATAAGTGTTGCAATATGTCTCGTCGATTCTTTTTTAACTTAAAAAAATCTGTTCTTTCTGTCTTCTCTCTCTCTTTCTCTCTCTCTCTCTTTCTCTCTCTCTCTCTCTCTCTCTCTCTCTCTTCTCTCTCTTTCTCTCTCTTTCTCTCTCTCTCTCTCTCTCTCTCTCTCTCTCTCTCTCTCTCTCTCTCTCTCTCTCTCTTTCTCTCTCTCTCTTTCTTTAATTTCATGATTCCAGAGTGGCTACTCCTCGGAGAAGGCGCGGAAGATTGCTGAGGACGCAGTGGTGCTGGCGGAGAAGAGAGTGGAAGAGAGACACGCAGGAGAGAGAGAGCAGAGAGAAGTAGAGAAGGAGGCGGAAGGGGAGAGGAGCGTGGAAGAGGAGAAGTTGTACACCATGGCATACGAGATGGCCGAGTCAGTTGTAATTACCATTCTAATCGGTCTTTTAGAACTCTACCAAAACATGGTCCAGTTGTATCCTCGTTTATTTGCTTTTCTTCCTTATGTCGATGTCACTCTCTCTCTCTCTTTCTCTCTCTCTCTTACTCTCTCCCTCTCTCTCTCCCTTTCCCTATCTTTCTCCCCTCTCTGTCTCACTATATAATTTTTCCTTTTCTTTATTTTTTTTAGTGACGCGCTTTATTATTTTTTGGTACAAAAAGCAACCAAAAAATTTGACGAAAGGTCGGGACGTCATATTATTGTTCCCTTTTGTTCAAGCAACAATACAACTATTCAGCTGTAAAACAATACACTTCAGGAAGATGCTGTACGGTGACGAAGAGGGCCGAAGGGGCGGAATTTCAGCGCCAGCGCCAATCGAAGCCTCCTCGACGACGCCGAGCTTCCTTGCCGCGGACGCGCCGCGCCTTGGCATCTTCACCAACCCAGCCAAGCTCAAGCACAACTCGCTCGGCTTCTGGCGGGAATGGGACCAGAGAGGGGCAAAGTCAGCATTCAAGGGGATGTCACCGTAGTCAAAAAGAGTAAATGAAGAGAGCCATTTGAACGGAAGAAAACCCTTTATATTATTGCCTCATTGGAAAGTTTTCACGGACGGCTTCTGTGCTTCCTGAAATTAATGTCATATTTGAATCTAAAATTTTATTGCTACTTTTCTCTTGGCTTGATTGAAAGAATGAAAGCATTTTTATGCCCAAAAAGCATCGTCTTCTCCAAAGGCTGTATCATCTGGTCCTGGAGCAGGAATGTGTTAATGTAAAAAAATATGTATGCAGATTTGCAATTACTTGAATGAATATAATGCAGAAAAGAAAAAGGAGAAGATTGCAGTAAAATGATTATTCAGCATCTGGAACCTGGACCTCGGCCCTCGGAACGCGTTCGAGGAGCAGATCGAGTGGACGAAGGCAGGGAAGCAGTGGCCGTTCCCCATCAACAACGAGTACATGCTGGGAGAGGAGGAGACGGTGGGTGTATTGGGAATACTGTAGAGTGGGTTTTCTATCGTATTTGATCACTACGTGAGTTATCATTGAAGAATTTTATTTTTTTCTGAGGGAGCTCGTTGAAGTATTCTCTTGCCCTCCATGTCCACCTTCTCTATGTTTGTACACTTCTCCCTGCATTCCCTTGACTGTTTTCTTTCTCCGGTCTCTTCTCCCCTCGTTCTCTTCCTCTTCCCTTCTCTCTCCCAATCTCTCTTTCTCTCTCTTTCTCTCTCCATTTCTCTCTCTTTCTCTCTTTTTGCATCGCTCTCACTTATGTCTCTGTGTCCCTCTCTCTTTCTCTCTCTCTCCCTGATCCTCCTTCTCTAGGTCCCTTTCTACGAGCACATCTTCGTGGACCGTCTCCTGGAGGACCGCGGCCTGCCCACCGATGGCCCAATCCCTCACTTCCTGCATCTCGTGGCCGTTGGGCTCTCCAAGAATCCGCACATGACAGTGGCCAAAAAGAGAGATCATATCGAATGGTAAAGCATTTATTTCCATTTAATATTTCTTTTTTTAAAGTAATGTATTCCGTTTTTTAAACTATTTATTGGGAATTTCTACAATCACTCGGATCGCAAATAGTGTGCGTAGATTGTTTAATTGATGTCGTTTATCTTAATAGTTGTCCACTTTATTAAATTTCTTCACCTTTTATCACTTACAGGTTTGTCAACTTCTTCAACAAGGAAAAGCAAGAGTTGGTCGCCAAGCTACATGCTCAAGAACAAGCGACTGCCGCGGCGGCGAACTAGGGAATATATTTTGATCTCTTTTTAATCTCTCTCTCTCTCTCTCTCTCTCTCTCTCTCTCTCTTTCGCTCACTCTATCTCCGTCGCGTTCTCTCTCACTATCATTTACTCTGCCGCTCTTTCTCTCTCTTTTTCCTCACATCCTCTCTTACTATCTCTGTTAAGAATTCTGAGAGAAAAAGTCAGATGTACTTATTCTTTTAGAAATGTTTCTTTGTTATCATAGTTTGTTTTTCTATAGTTAAGGCTGTTTACTTTTGAATGCCAATGAAGGTCATTCTGTAATCTAGTCAACGCAGGAAAGATATATTTTAAAAGAGGTTCCATTTAATTTAAAAAAAAAAATTGCTTGTAAGCAACTGTGAATTTCGAATGAGAAACTGGATGGAATAGACGACTGAATGCGAGGCAATAGCAAAGAAGTTCGAACGAAAGGGAAGAGTGGAAATGTTGGTTTACTCGAGAATGGGCAGGTTATTAACACTGCTTCGTGAACTCTCTCGACCCTGAACTTCTGCTTCCCCCCAATTATTTCCTTCACTCACTCTCTCTCTCTCTCTCAGTCTAGTTCCATCTCTAACTTCCCAACTACGTCATCCAATCCATCTCGTTTTCTTTCTTGCTTACCTCTATCTCTCTCAAACAAAGCATCTTCACGCACATTCTGCCTTTCACTACGTCTCCTTTCTTCGTTTGTTTCTCAACAATTTATCACTCTCGCTCTCTGTACCTCTTTCTCTCTACTTCTTTCTCTCTCTCTCTCTACCTCTTTCTCAATCCCCTCTCTGCCTCTTTCTCTCTCTCCCTCTCTCTCTCTCTCAACCTCTTTCTCTCTCCCTCTCTAACCCTTTCTCTCTCTTTCTATGCCTCTTTCTCTCTCTCCCTCTGTCTTCGATTTCTCTCGATCTCTGCGCCGTGCATCACGAAGAATGCCAGATGCGTCTTGACAACTGGGGAGGTCTCCGAGATTCGTGAGAAGGAGAAGAAGGGCCCGTCGCCGTGTGATGTGAACCACTTCGTCGCTCGTCCAGGACCTCCAGAAGAGCCGCAAGGGGAGCATCTGGAGAGAGCCTCAATCAGCCATCCTCTTAGCAAGCTCGCTCTCCTTAACATTTTCTGTGTTCCAACTTTTCCGGGTGCATACACTGTGGACTCGCTGGTGCTGAAGACGTATGTACATGACAACAGTCTCGCTGGCCATCATCAAGAAACTCACCACGTCATCGGTCACTCGCTTCCCCGACAACAAACTCTAAAACATGCTCGGCATGGTCACCGTAAAGACCGCCGTGAAGATCAAGGCGCCCTTTCGAGATCGAATCCACATCTTTTTATCTCTCTCTCTCTCTCTCTTCACTCTCTTGCAATTTACACTACGACTCATGGTTTCTCTATTTCTTTGTTTATGTTTTCTCTCTCATTCTTCCATCTGTCTTTATTTACTTTATTATAGGACAGTTGTATTTATTTTTGGAAATGCTTCCATTGAAATTCTTTGTTTCATAGTTTGATAGTTGTGGAGACTTTCAAATGCAAGTAAATGTTATTTTTCAATCTTTAGTCAGCGGTTATCATCGCAGGAAAAAAATTTAAAAAGAGCGATGTAAAAAAATCGCTGGTAAGAAACCCTAAATGTCGATATAGAAAACGGATGTGATAGACAACTGAATACGAGCAGAGTTGAAGAAAGGGAGAGTGGATTTACTCGGAAACGGGCTGCTTATTACTTTGCAAGGTTTGGTTAAAGAGATTTCAAAGACACGGCTGATCATTCATTCAATCTCTTTCTTCCTGTGCTCTTTCTGCTGTCCTCTGTCGTTCTCTCTCTCTCTATCTCTCTCTCTCTCTCTCTCTCTCTCTCTCTATCTATCCCTCTCTGTATCTCACTCTATCTCACTCTTTCCGCCCTCCCTCTCTCCATCACCACGGCAACCACATGCACGACGCGAGCACTTTCTAGCTTCATCGTTTCGGCCGCTAAATAGTTCTGCCATGAAACTGAAGATCAACGAAGCAGACGACTACGGCGGGTGATGGAGGCAAGCCAAGATAATCATTCTATCATTTTCAGTTTTTTTCTTATTTCTAATAATGTTTTTGCTTATATGTTCTATTCGTTTCGATTTTATTTACCTTTCTCTAATCTTCCGATTCGTTTCTTCTTTCAAAGGAAACCTCACATTCTAATTCGAGCCTGTTTGCCTGGTGAGAAAAGGGAATGAAAGCGACCAAAATAGTCATGAAAATTGAAATAGATTAGACTTCGTGTTCTTTGAATTCAAATTTCCCGCCAGATCGCCGTGCTCGTTCTGCTCGCCCTCATCGCGTACATCGCAGCCGTCTTCGCTGTCTTTCTTGTGCTCCTCATCTTTTGTGTCGGTCTTGCCTTTGATATCCTTGGATCATTATATTTTTTTTTTTTTTTATTCTCCTAGTTATTATTTATGATTACACATAATATAGGTAAATAATTAATAATAAACATATATTTCTATTCAGCCGTCATGTTTCCTGTCACGGCTCGGCCAGGGAGCCGTGCCGTCAGCCGGTGCAGCCGATACGCGAGAGCCGCCTACGCCTCCGCCACCGTTCACTATGCTTGGTTAAGCCAGTTTGTCATTCTCGTTTACTTCTTTTATTTGTTTATTTAAATAATTATTCATTCATGGATTAATTTACTGTTGTGTTCCTTTATCTGCATAAATTTAATGTTCCAAAGCTGAATGTGAAATTACTGCAAAAAATCTCGAGTTTGTGTACATTTAGAAACTAATGACTTCTAAAATCCCAAGGTTATATTAAGCAAGATTAGTTAGAAGCATCTATTATCAAATCATTTTGTAGGCTTTGAAAGTTTATTTAGAAAAGAGAAAGTAGTAATTGATAACTATCAGACTTGTCGCCGCTCCGCGAGTGCTTTCCATGTGCGTCGTGCAGTCTGCGCGCCACGTTGCGACGCCTCTGTCCGAGCTGGGTTGGAGATCTTCTTTTTTTATTTTATTTTCTTTCAAATTAACTTCGTCCTCTCTGCGCTCGCATTAGTCTTGCCTAAACAGAAGTGGATCTGTCATGGACATGTCCATTCTTCTCTGAAACGCTCATGTCCGATATCAGTGGCAAATGGCAAGACTAACTCCAAGGATCTTTTTTCCGGTTCTAGTAAACCTTAAATATAGCATTTGCGATCTTCTTTACAACTTGAGCGGCATAGAAAACGGAATGATCATGAGTTGAATGAGAGAGATTCTGAGTAAGAGAGAGAGAGAGAGAGAGAGAGAGAGAGAGGGGGAGAGAGAAAGAGGAGAGCAAACTGGAAGGAGAGAATGAAAGGAAAAGAGAGAGAGAAAGAGAGTGTGTGTGTCACAGAAGGATACTAATGCTGCCCTCCAGGCTCGTTCCATGCGCGAGTCTCTGACAGTCGACTGGCTGCGGCGGCCAATGTTCGGCGGCGGCGAGGACGGCGTGCACTTCGTGTGCTGCGTGGCAGGAGGGGGAGCACCCGCAGCACTCCCTCGATGAGCGGAGGAGTACGGTGGCACCGAAAATAAATACAGAGAAAGTCAACCGAGTACAGTACTCCTCGATGAGTACGCTGCTTTCCTCAGCAGATGGATTAGTAAAGATACGTACTTCTGGCTCGGATATGCTGATTGCGAAAACTAGTGGCCTGCTTGTGTGTACTCCTTGCATTTTCTTGTTGGCAAAAGCGGTCAAAATGATCTGCCTCTTGGTCCTGGCTAATTTGTTTTTTTTTGTACAGCAACAGAAAAATTTTGAGATGACGCAAAATGGTAGCCGAAATAAGACAACACTGACAAGTGCCTCTAATTGATCTCCCAGTCTTTGGCCAATGAATAAAAAAATTTAATGAAATTTTAATGCATAATTGTGTACATCACTGTAAAATCGTCCAAGTGGGGAATCTCAAAAGGCTTTAATAACCGTTGCTTATGATTAAAGAAGAGAAAACGAATGAAGACGATCTTTAATAGATGTATGCAGTAATTACTCGCAGGTGAAGAAATGATGACAAAAAGTTAACCGCTTGAAGTTGTTCTGAAAGAACACTTCGAAACAATACTGGAGTCATTTCTTTTCTCAGTTCCCCACGCAAGAGAATTGCCCTTACAATTAAAAATATTTTTCGTCTAATTTATGTTGCCAAATAATGGCACTAGATATCAGAAAGCGGTCTGCAGCAGAAAATGAAGCAGAGAGAGAGAAGATGGAAAGAGAGTGACATAAATAGAGTGTGAGAGAGAGAGGGAAAGAGAGAGAGAGAAAGAGAGAGAGAGAGAGAGAGAGCTAATAATGGGTTTGTAAATTATGCGATAATTGACACATCTGCGCATATTTATCACATACTTATCCATTATTTCCAAGTCTTTGAATACTAACTTCAGTTTACTTTCTCTCATTATTAAATGAGCTGAACATTCCTGCGATCGTTGTTTTATCCTTCTTCGCCTTCAGATTATCCTTTATTTTCTTGTTTTTCAATGCCTTGACGTTCTTCTGGAAAGACGGCAAAAACTCGTAAACATGCTTACGTATGAACACATATGCCTTAGAGACGCGCAGCTCGTGCACATAACTAAATCATCTGCTCGCAAAATATGTTGGCATATTGACTTCTGGCCTTCCTCAATCTTACTTTTCATCTCTACTCTTTTATTTCTATTCTTGTCTCTAATTCTATGTAGCTCGCTCTCTCTTTCTTACACCCACCCCACTCTCTCTCTCTCTCTCTCTCTCTCTCTCTCTCTCTATCTCGCTATCTCCCAAGCTCGCTTTCTCTCTCTTTTCTTTCTTAAAAAAAAAAGAATTCCGTGAAACTATTTTGAGACACGTTTATCATCTGCGGATGGAAGCATTTATGTTTTCTCTGACTTTGTTGCCTCGTGCTTAAATGTCTTTGTCGTGAGCTTAAAAACATTTCTACATATTTCTTCGCTTTAAACTTTCTTTTCTTTCTTAATGTCTGTGCAACTTTTTCTCTCTCTCTCTATCTCTCTCTGTCTCTGTCTCTCTCTATCTATCTGTGTCTCTCTCTATCTCTCTCTCTGTCTCTGTCTCTCTTTATCTCTGTCTCTCTCTCTATCTTTGTCTCTCTCTCTACTCTCTCTTCCTCTCTGTCTATCGTCATAGCGTGGGATTGCTGGTTGCAGCGCGCACTCTGGCTGACGTCACTTTCATTCTCGCATCATTCCTTCTCCTCCTCTGATGATGATATTCCAAGCTCCTCGCAAGAAAGTCAAACGAGCAATAGCTAATTTTAAAAATTTTTGCTTAGAAAAATTAAAATGATTAAAGGACGAAACATTCGCGATCTTCTCTTTCATTCTTTTACACTTCATTCATGGGTGCATCTTTCTGCCGTGTTCGGCGGCGTCTCTTTTGCTCCCAACAAGTCTCTACTTGGCCTTGTCCAAAGGGTTCCATTCCGTTTTTCTCTCTCTATCTCTCCTATGTCTCATCTCTTTCTCTCTCTATCTCCCTCTCTCGCCCCCTTCTCTCTCGCTTCTTTGCCACCTCCACCTCTTATCTTCCTTTGCCAGCTCATTCGTCCAATCAGTTCACGCTCACCTCTTCCTGCCAGCTCACAGGCTGCTGATAAGAGAGAGAGAAAGTGTTCTTTATCAGATGTCTTTCGTGCTTTCTCTCGTCCTTGCATTTTTTCCCATTTTTCCGCAGTATTTATAATCAATCATGATAATTGGCTTTAAAAAAATTTTTTCAGGGATAGGAAATTAATGGTGTTTAAAGATAGTATAATTTTTTTGTATAATAAATATCAAGTAACCTGAGATTAGCTGAAGGAGAAAAAAAGGGAAGCAACGTTCACTGTTCCGTGCACTTTCTTCTTCAGCTTCTCCATTTCTTTTGTCTTCTTTCTTGCTTTCTTTTCAACGCATGATACAGAACCAGCTTCGGGCCTTCACCCTCTTCTTGCCTTTGCCCGGTCTGTTGTTTGCGATCTCTCTTCCTTCAAGAAGCTGATGCTCTCTGTCTCTCTCTGTCTCTCTCTCTCTCTCTCTTTCCATCTCTCTATTTCTTTCTCTCCTTCAATCTCTCTTCCTCTCCGTCTCCCCATCTTTCTCTCTCTCTCTCTCTCTCTCTCTCTCGCAAGGCCATGACCCACAGGAGGGAGAGTGTCGAGGAGGTCCAATGTGCGAGTGGCCAGCGCGGTGGTTGTGGCTATGATGGTGGTAAAGGGGGGGGGGGGGAGGAGAACTAAGAAGGCGAGAGGCCGCAGGGGCTGGCCATGGGTGGGTGGGGGGGGGGGGACTACACTTGCCCATCTGGCTTGATTTGGCCCTGAGAGGGAATAGACAAGGAGAAGAGCATCTTCACTGGCTACTCTCTGCCAGCGCTTCATAGCACGGCCAATGGAATAAGAAGCTTGGAGTCTCTCTCTCTCTCTCTTCCTCTCTCTCTCTCTCTGCCTCTCTTTCTCTCCCTCTTTATTTCTCTCCATCCCTCTCATCTATTCCTTTCTTCTTTCCCTACCTCTCTCTCTCTCTCTCTCTCTCTCTCTCTCTCTTTCTCTTGTTCTTTGCCAGGAAGGTTCCTTCTCCCTCTTAATCCCTTCTTCCTTCGTACTCGGGCATGACATCTCCTCATCACTGTCGCCTCATGTCGATTGTCAGACTATCTCCCTCCATTTCCTCTTCTCTCTTTCTCTCCCTTTCTCTCCTTGTCTCTCTCTCCCTCTCTCTCCTCCTTCCCTCTCTCTCTCTCTCTCTCCCTCTCCCTCTCTCTTCCTCCAAAAGTGCATGCGTTGTCTCTCATCGCCTACCAATGGGGGCGCTTTCAATTAATTGATCCGTGGCCATATCTACATGAGTTCTCCCTAGTTTGTGCGTGTGCTCTCTTCGTTCCGCACACCGTACCGTATCCATCATGACGTCATGACGCGATGTTCAGGGTCCCGCATGGAATTTCTTCTTTTTCTCTCGATCGCCTGATTGTGAATCATACGCAGATTGCACAGTTTTGAAGACGTACAAATGGTTTGGCAAAGTTCCAATAGATGATTCGTAGGTACCTTGCAAGAAAGAGGAGTTTTTTCGGGATTAAGGAAAGGATATCCGCCTCATTCATCCCATACTTGGCACGTGTCTTCCTTCTTCTTCTTGCTTGCAAACACCCACACATGCATCGCTGCAAATCCCCGCATGATTCCTTGATTCTCTCCACCTCGGCAGCCTCTCTCTCTCTCTCTCTCTCTCTCTCTCTTCCACTCTCTATCTCTCTTATCACATCACGCCGCCTTTATCTATCACCTTCTCCTTTTTCTCTCAACTCGAGTCGCATAACATAACGTGGGCATGCCGCCGTCCATTTATGGCCGAGCCACAGCCAAACGGCCAGAGAAAGAGAGAGAGAGACACAGAGAGAGAGAGAGACAGAGAGAGAGAGACAGAGAGAGAGACAGAGAGAGTGAGAGAGAGAGGGAAAGAAAGAGAGAGGGAAAGAGAGAGAGAGAGTTGGAGAGAGAGAGAGGGAAAGAGAGAGAGAGTTGGAGAGAGAGAGAGAGAGAGAGAGAGAGAAGGTGACAACAGGCACATTTGAGGAGGTGGGCGCGGCTCGCCCAACCTCCGCCTTTATCGGTCTTCTTAGTCCTCTCCCTTCCGAAAAATGAATGGCCGACCAGTGGCAAGCATACGAGAGAGAGAAAGAGAGAGATTGAGAGACATGGAGAAAGAGAGATAGAGAGAGGCAGATATTACTGGGATGAACCAGAAGGATGAAGAAGACGAACATCACTACAGCTCCCTCCTGGCTCTCTCTCTCTCTCTCTCTCTCTCTCTCTCTCTCTGCTTCTCTCACTCTCTAGCTCTTTCTCTCTCTCTTTCGTTCTTTCTCTCTCTCTCTCTCTACTCCTTCTCTCTCCTTTATCACTCTCGCCTCCTCTTTCTCCATCCTATATCCTCTTTCTTCCGTCGTCGTCCAACCCTATTCACATTTGGCGTAGGATGAAATGAAAAGCTGGTCCAGAGGACGAGGTCTGTTATCTCCACTCGTTTTCTTTCTTTTTCGCCGTCTCTTTCTCTGTCTATCTCTCTCCGTCTTCTTTTCTTTCTTAATTTCTCTCTCTCTCCTTCTCTTTCTCTCCCTTTCCATCGTGCGGCATCCGCCCTTTTGCTCGCACTTTTTCACGCCACCGGAGCGAGCAGCAGCCGAGGCAGCGGGCTCGTTCCTGGCCGGAGAGCAAGAGAAAACAGCGGAAGAGAGAGAGAGAGAGAGTGAGCGAGAGAGACATGTATACAGAACGAGAGAGAGAGAGAGAGAGAGAAAGAGAGAGAGAGAGAGGGAGAGCGAGAGAGAAAGAGAAATCTTGCATCAGCAGTAGCGGCAATGGCGGCAGCCCTTGATCTTTCCTCCTCGCCCTGAGGCGCGACAGTGGAGTCCATCCAGTCTCTGTAAGGCTGTCCCCGGGCGTGGACGGATCGGGGAGGGAGAGGGGAAGGTGGTGCGGTGGATAGGAAAGGAGAGGGGGGGGGGGGTGAATGGGAGGGGTTAAAGAAGAAGGAGAGGGAGAGAATGAGTGCAGCCGCACTTGCTATACTCGCCTACCTACTCCCCCGGTTCACTTCCCCACCACTGTTCAGCCTTTCTCTTTCTCTCTCTCTTTCTCTGCCTCTATATCTCTCTCTTTCTATTTCTCTCTCTTACCCTCTTTTCACCTTGAAGGCCCGCCAAACGACAATTCCCTTGACAACTTCGTAATTGATTTCATCAAGCTCATGTTCTTTTAATAACTTCCCACTTTGTCCCCGTTTTTGCCCGTTCAATCCGTCGCGCAGAGGCAACCTTCGGCAAAAGAAATTTCCGCAAGGATTGTGGCTTCTCTTTCTCTCGCTCGCTCGCTCTCTCTCTCTCTCTATCTCTCTATCTTTCTTTTTTTTTCTTTCCCCGATCTTTCTTTCTCTCTCTCTCTTTCTCGCTCTCTCTCACTTACTCTCGTTCTTCACTGTCTCTTCCTCTATCTAACTCTCTGACTTGTCTCTTGTTTTATTTAACCTTAGTGCTGACAACTCTGTGCAACTCGAGTGATCGCCGTCCTTCTCGGCTATTACAGATCACTGAGTAATCTCGATTCGTCCCTACGTCCTTTGTTTTGTCTTCTCTCTCTCTCTCTCTCTCTCTCTCTCTCCTTCCTTCTCTTTCTTTCCCTCTCTCTCTCACCTTCTCTCTCTCTCTCCTTCGCTCTCTCCCTCCTTCTCTTTCTTTTCCTCTCTCTCTCTCCCTCTAACCAAGCACTTTTTAATGCTGACTGCGGGCACACATTTGTATGGCCGAGATGCGGATACCCGCTCATTTTTTTCCTCTCTGTGTCTGTCTGTTCGCCGTCTCTCTCTATCTCTCTGTCTCTCAGTGTTTCTTTTTCCCTCCCTCTTTCTTACTCGTACTCGATGATTCTCCTGCATTCACCAGCTTGCTCTGTTTCTCCCTCACTTTCTCCTTCTCTCGTCGTTTATTTTTCGTGCTGTGGAAATGACCATGCCGGGTGTACAAGTTGTCTGCCGGCGAAAGAGATGACTGGAATATTGGAGAAGGTAGAGATAAAGAGAGAGAGAGAGAGCGAGAGCGAGAGAGAGAGCGAGAGCGAGAGAGAGAGAGAGAGAAATAGGCAGCAAACTGTTGTGGTCAATCGCCCTCCAGCTCTCTATCTCTAATTCTCCTAACTCTCTCACTTCCTCTCTTTCTTTTCTCTCCCTTTCTCCCACTCTCTCCACTCTCTCTCCATCTGCTTTTCTATCTCTTTGCATGCCTCTTCATCTCCTGCTCACCATCCTACATTCTAGCCTTTTCTGACATCTGGCCCGTTTCCTTCCAGCCCGCATACATCCTTTAACAATAACCGGTCAAACTCTTTTTAGTTCTTGCTGTCTCACATACTCATTCTCTCTCTGTCTCTCTCGCTCTTGCTGTTTTCACCCTTTTCTCTCGCTCTCCCTCTCTCCTTCACCCTCTTCCCTCTCTCTTCCCTCTCTCTTTAATCTCTCTCTCTCTCTGTCTCTCTTTCTCTCTCTCTCTTTCTCACTTTCTCATTCTCTCTGTTGCCCACTTTCTTCTCCAAATCGATGCTTCACTCGCTTTTCTTGATCAGTGTTTGTTTAGCAGTAGACAATATGTTCCTTTCATCAAGCACAGAAACCACATAGAATATAGAAGACGAAGCGAGGAAGGGAAAGACAGTCAGGGGAAGAGAGAGAGAGAGAGTGAGAGCAAGAGAGAGAGAGAGTGAGGGAGAAATACCAACTTCTTGACTGTTCTCGCTTTCCTCTTCATCACCTGTCTCTCTTCGGCTGGCAGCCTTGATCAGATTCGCTTTCTACCTTCTGAAAGATCCTCCGCAGGTGGCGCTCTCTGCTTCTCTGGCAGCTCTCTCACTTTCGCACGCTCTCTCGCACCTCGCACCGGTTTCTCTCGTTTGCTTCTCCGACACGCGCACTCTCTCGCTAGGTCAACTAGGGGCGCACAGTCGGCCTCGACTGCTGCTTCCAAATCGCTTCTCTCTCACTCTCTGCCTCTCTCTCTCTTCCTCTCTCTCTCTATCTGTCTCTGTCTCTTTCTATCTATATCCCTCTCTCTCTCTCTCTCTACCTCCTCTCAGGCTTTTGTCTCATCTGCCTCTTCATAGACTTCATTTCTATGCTTCTCTGTGTTCTCCGTCTCTCTCTGCTTCCATTTCTGTCGCATGCGCAGAGTCCGAGCAGATCTGCCGTCTTCTCTCTTCCGCTCTTCTTCAGCTTCTCCTTTAGATCTGAATGAACTCGTCATTACTTATCCTGCACTCTTTCTCTTACCCTCTCTCTCTCTGTCTCTCTCTGTCTCTCTCTCTGTCTCTCTCTTTCTCTCTCACTCGTTGTCTCTCTCTAACTCTCACTCTACCTCTTTCTCTTTCTCTTTGCTTCGCTCTCGCTTTCTCTCATTTATGCTTCCCTTTTCAGCATTCCTAAATTGCCAGTTATAGTTTATCTAATTTTTTTCATGAGAAAGTGGTTACTCCCTGTCTTGTATGGTTGATTTGTAATTCAAAATCCTACAAAATTATCTCGATTTATGCAGAGGAGAAATCGCTTTAGACAAAATACCTATTTATTATCATTTAAATATTTACATTGTTTACTTGTCAACAATGAGAGATGAAAAGCATTTTTGTTCTTGCCATTGACATTTACGCATATCGATGCGTAAGTGATATCTTCATTTTTTAAACTTGTTAACCAGTGAGGTGTCGCAATCCAGGTTGCCGATTCCCTTCATTTCCTCTCTCTCGCTTCTGGTGTCGCTCTCTTCCTCTGCCTCTCTTTCCCTCACCCTCTCTCTCTCTCCCCTTCTCATCTTCACTTATCTGTTCCGTGATATTGCAAGAGTCTTCCATTCCTAATCCTTCCGCCGTCTTTAATATCCCCCTCTCCCCTCTCTTTTCAGGCTGTCTGGTTTGTACTTTCTTCATTCTTGCTATGCTGCGTCCCGGTGCCGGTCGTGGTTCAGAGTTTTATGACCATGTCTGGTTCTCTATTTCACTCATCTCTCTGGTTCCCTCTCGCTCTCGCTTGTTGTCTCTCTCACACTCTCTCTGTTCTCTCTCCCTCTCTCACTCTCTCTATCTCTCGCTCTATCTCTCTCTGCTTCTCTCTCGCTCTCTCCCCTATCCTCTCTTTCTCTTCCACCCTCTTACTTATTATGCACATGCAGCATATTCATTCACAACCTTGTCAGCTAACTCCACTCATTTCCTCTCATTTTGCCGTTTAATGCTCATCTGGGAAGACTTCCTTTTTTCTCTCTTAAATACCCATTTCTTATATCTCATTTACTCGCTGCCCCTTCTTCTTCTTATCTTTCCGAAATTCTCTCCATACTGGCCGGTACCTCGACTTCTTTCGAGGCACTTCTTTTCCATCATATTATCTATTTTCTGCCCATTTCAATTTTCTTTCTCTATTTCACTTGTGCTCATTTCGTGTTCTTCCTCTATTTTCTTTGAATAAAAATTTTCTTCACTTTTTTCTCACTTTATCTCGTACCCTCGAGATTGTAGTCGTAGCCACGACAAATATATGTACATGCTCTATTTCAGTTTTTAATTCTCTCTATATCTCTCTCCTTCTCTATCTTATCTGTCTTTCCCTCTCTATTTCTCGCCCTCTCTCGCCCTCTCTCTCTCTCTCTCTCTCCTTCTCTCGCGTTCTCGTCCTTGCTCAACACTTTAGATGCTTGCAGCTTGCCTGGCCAGAGTCGTAGTCGTTCCAATGATATTTATTGCCGTCGCACTGACGCGACAAGAAGAGCACATGAAGAGAAAGAAAGAGAAAGAGAGACAGAGAGAGAGAGAGAGAGGGAGACAGAGAGAGAGAAGCAGATAACGCGTGAGAGTTTGTGCTAGAGTGCATAGTTCCTCTATCAATTCCTCCGTATTCTCTTGCGTTCTCTTTGCATTTCTCTTTCCTCTTCTCTCTCTCTCTATATCTTTCTCTCTCTCTCTCTCGCTCTCTCTCTCTGTTCCATTCTCTTTCCTTCACGCGTACTCTCCGCAAACCCCAGACACTTCTTCGCCAACACATCAGAAGGAAGAAAAACACTCTTATTTCTTCTCAAGCATATTCACTCGCGTCTTCGCTTTTCCTGCAATGAATTTACTTGACGCTACGTCATTCTCATAACTTCCAGTGTTCTTCGTGTCCTTGTCTCTTATCACTTATTATCATCCTAAAGCCATTAGGAGGCAAAAAAAAATAACTTGAAGCTTATGATTAGGAGTCTACATCTCTTGATCGGGTATATGTAGATATATTTTTTTGATTAGAAGAGCCAGAATAAAATTGTTTGTCTTCTCCATCGTAAACAGCCTCCATAGCAAGAGTGGATTCTGCCTTCCTCTCTTTAATCCCTTCTCTCCTGCAACTTCAGTGTCTCTCAAATGGACGATACTTGTATGCATGCACATTTTGTTTACCTCCCTATTTTTTCTTCATATAAATCTAGCAGCTGATGTCGTTTCCTCTTCTTCACTCTTTATGCCTGTCATTCTGAGTATCTACCTTTCCTCTCTCATCTCGGGATCTTCTCTTGGTTCTCTCTCTCCATCTCTCTTTCTCTCCATCTCTCTTTCTCTTTTTTTTTCTCCCTCTCTCTCTTTCTCTCTCTCTCCCTCCTCTCTTCTCTCTCCGCCACGTGCTCCTCATGTCATGCGGCAGATCGCCATCGCCGATCTCGTCGCCTTCTCTTTATCCGCGCCGTCGAATAAACAATCTGTTAGCTACATATACATATCTGTCCTCTCTTTCTCTCTCTCTCTCTCTCTCTCTCTCTCTTTCTCTCTCTCTCCTCCTTTCTCTTGCTCTACCTCATTCTCTCTCTCTTGCTCTCTGTCTCGCTCTCTCTCTTTCCTGCTCTCCCTGCCACTCTTGGTCAGTGTACCAACTGCTCATTCTCTTTGTACTCCCGGTCTTACCAGATATCTCTAATCTTTTGACAAGTGGATATCTCTCACTTTTTCTTTCACTAATTCGCGCACTCGGTGGTCTCTCACTCAATCTCACTCTTTCTTTTCTCCTCCTCTCTCTAGTACACGACTCCGCATTGTCTATCTTCTCGTGGTCATTCTTGATATCCTGATCTGTTGGTATATCTTTATTCTCTCTCTTTCTCTCAGTCTCTCTCTCAGTCTCTCGCTCCCTCTCTCGCTCTCTCTCTCTCATACTCTCACTCTCTGTCTCTCTCTCTTCTCCTCTCCTCGCTAGTATGCGACCTCACATTGTCTTTCTTCTCGCTTGATTTCTTGATACTATCTTTGATCTGTTGGTATATCTTTATTCTCTCATTCCCTCTCTCTTTCTCTCTCTCTCTCTCTCTCTCTCTCTCTGACATCTCTGTCTCTCTTTCTCGCTCGCTCTCCATCTTTACTCTTCTTGATCATCACGTCTGGCCAGGCAGTGCAACAAGCAAGGAGGAGATGAATGAGAGGGGATTGATCGGGTGGTAGAGGAGAAGAAGAACGGAGTGAGTAAGAAGTGAAGGGGAGATGGCGGAGGCAGACACACGAGCGAAGATTCAAGACAGTCATCTCTCTCACGCTATCTCTCTCTCTCTCTCTCCCTCTTGCTCTCTCTCTTTCTCTCTTTCCCTCTCTCTCTCTCTCTTTCTCTCTACATCTCTCCACTCTCTGTATCAATCACTCTGCCTCTGCCGTTGTCGCTAGTTGGCTTGCTCCTTGCGATAATTGCCTGAGCGGATGCACATGGACGGCGACCGACGGTTTTGGCTCGATCGCTCTTTTTTCTCTGTCTCTCTGTCTCTCTCTCTCTCTAGTTCACTTTCTCTTTTATTTTCTCTTTCTATTTCTTCTTTTTTTCTCTCTCTCTATTTCTCCATCTCTATATCTGCATCTCTCTCTCTCTTTTTCTCTCTTTTTTCCACTCTTCCTCTTCCATAACAACTCTTGCTCTATCTTCCGTAATCTTTTTCTGTATTTCCCTCTCCATCACTTAAAAGTAGAACAAAGAAAAATTCTTATGTATGAAAATATAAATACACTTTCTTGCATTGCTCTGAGATGGATCGCATTTTCCCTTGAAAGCGAAGCACCAGGCAAGACGTGTTGGTTCCTTCCTTCGTTCGTCGTTCTCTTTCTTCTTTTCTCTCTCTCTCTCTCTCTCTCTCTCTCTCTCTCTCTCTTTCTCTCTCTCTCTCTTTCCTTTCTCCCTTGCTGCCTCTTTCTCTCTTCTACTCACTTTTCTTTCCTTTCGCTCTTAGTCTACGAAATCAAAAGAAGGTGCATGCTCCATTGTGAATTATCATGTGCCTTCTCGCTTCCCTCCCCTTTACTCATTTCTTGCAGAACCGAACAGACTTTGCATCAGCATTTATGCATTTATACTCCGCTGTTGTTGTTTGAGATTTTATCTCTTCCACGTTACTATATTCTGCTCACCTTTTCTGCAAAAAAGCCGTTCTGTTTCCATTTTTCCTCACTTTTCTCTCTCTCTTTCTCTCTCTCGTTCTCTTTCTCTCTCTCTCTCTCGTTCTCTCTCTCCCTATATTTCTCTCTGCCTACCTTTTGCTCTCCTGGTCACTTGTATCTTATTTTAGATCTCATCTGTTCTGCTGAACTCTCACATGTCCAATTTATCATTTCACTTTGCTCTGAAAATGGTCTCAGCAACCATTTGCATGGCCGCTTTTTTCGTCGGAATTGCAACGAAAACTATTTTTAGTGAAATTTTTAATTTGTTTAAAATTATTTTTATGGCTTGAATAATTGATTCTTAGGCGGATGAAATATCGTCCTCCATCTTTCTTTTAATTCTTTTGTTGAATTTTGCTGCCGCTAATTCGGAGTCGATCTCATAGATGGCATTTGGTTGCCAGCGGCAAAGGGCACTACCGAGCTAAGGGGAGAGAGTGAGAGGTTAACAATAAAAGAGAGAGAGAGAGAAAGAAAGGGAGAAAGAGAGAGAGAGTGAAAGAAAGGGAGAAAGAGAGAGAGAGAGAGAAAGAAAGGGAGAAAGAGAGAGAGAGAGAAAGAAAGGGAGAAAGAGAGAGAGAGAGAAAGAAAGGGAGAAAGAGAGAGAGAGAGAAAGAAAGGGAGAAAGAGAGAGAGAGAGAAAGAAAGGGAGAAAGAGAGAGAGAGAGAGAACGCGAAACAGTTTGAGATGGCTAAAGAGACTAACAAAAAGAGAAAGAGATATGTATATAGAGAACAATTACAAGAAACCAAGCTTGCTATGTCGCGCTTCTCAAGCAACATTGCCATCGCTGGCTTTCTATCCATCTCACCTACTTCTCTCTCTCTCTCTCTCTCTCTCTCTTTCTCTCTCTCTTCTTCTTTCTTTCTCTCTTCTCTCTCTCCTCCTCTCTCACTCTCTCACTCTTCTGTCTTCATGTCCTCCATGGCTTCCCTCAATACTCGATGCTTGCCCGGCCGACGTCGTTGCACTCTAATTGTCTCTAAGTTACGAGCCCGGCTTTTTGGCTGCTGCTCCGTTCCTTACATGGAGGAGAGAGAAAGGCAGAGAGAGGGAGAGAAAGAGAGATAGAGAGAGAGGGATAATGAGAGAAGGAGAGAGCTAGAAAGAAAGAGAGAGATAGAGAGAGAGAAAGATTATGAGAGTGCGCACAGAGAGGTGATCGACACTCTTTCTCCATCCCCCCGGGCAGAGTCGGCCTACTTGGTCGCAGGGTGCAAATGTGACTCGCTTGGTTTGGAAGAGGGGGGTTAGGGAGAGAGTATGGAAGAGGAGAGAGAAAGAGAGAAAGTGAGAGTGAAAGGGAGAGGGAGAGAAGCAGAGAGAAAGGGAGAAGTAGAAAGGAGATAGAGCTGGAGCAAGAAAGCAATGTATCCCCTCCTCCATTCGTTCAATCCACGCGCGTGTGTATGCATGTACATATGGATGCTGTGGATGGCCCTGCTTTGGAGTTGAGAAGGAAGAGAGAGAGAGTGAGTGAGGGATAAAGATTTCTAAACGATCGAGAGAGAGAGAGAGAGAGATAGCTAAGGCTAAATTATGGAACGGCCAGAGGAAATGAGCGAAAAGTGAAATGCAGAACAGAAAGGAAGAGAGAGAGAGACAGAGAGAGAGGGATAGAGGAAAAGAGACACAGAAAGAGAGAGATAGCAATGAAGATTTAGATCCGCGCTTAGTTGACTTGCGGCCTGCCTCCTCACAACTTTTGAGACCAGAGAATATCACAGACGCACTCTCTCACTCTATCCTACTTTCCACTATTTTCTACTTTAATCTTTATTTCTCTCTCAGTCTCTATCTCTCTCTCTCTCTTTCCCTCTCACTCAGTCTTTCTCTTTTTCTCTCTCTCTCTCTTTCTCTCTCACTCACCCTTTCTCTCTCTCTCTCTCTCTCTCTCTCTCTCTCTCTCTTTCTCTCTCTCTCTCTATCGCATTCAGTCGTTCCCTTTTACACCTCGGCTGATTAATTTTCTGCGCGCTTTCTACTACTTCTCTACATCATTCCCTCGCATTTTTCGCGCGGCTGCGGCGCCAGAGAAGGGAGTTCTTTGGCAAAACATGGAGATAAAGAGGATGAGGATAGGTGAAAGATGGGAGGTGAGAGAGTGCGGCAGGAGAGAGGAAGAGAGATGGAGGGAGATAGAGACAGGGTGAGGTAGAGAGATAGAGAGTTGGTGAGAGAAAAAGAGCAATGGGATGAGAACGGGCTGAAAATTGCGCTCAACTTGGTTCTTCGTTTGAGAATATTCGCGCCGTGTCTGAAAATTAATCTTTCTTTCTCTTCCTTCTTGGAACGTGAGAGGAATCTCGATTATCGCCGATTTGTCACTTGAATAAGATATATTTGCGTATTTCCTCAGCGATGAAGCGCATTTTAGTTATTTTGCAGAGCTTAATATATTAAAATAATTGTTTCTATCTCTCTCAGAAAAGAGCGGGCGCTAACGAGCAAGCGGAAGGAGTAGAGCGACCGCTCACCAGCCGAGAAGTGCCCGTGAAATGGCAGCGACCACGGCAAGGAACGCGGCAGAGGAGGAAGAGAAGTTAGCGGCAATTCAAACTCTTTCTTTTTTATCCCAAACTATCGCTCCGCCCCGCCCACTTCCTATTAACCAAGGTGTTATAAGAGCCATCGGTGCTTTTTGATAACGAGAAAAAGTTCGCTGGCTGTATAATCACGGATTAGCTTGTGTCTAGATAGGCTTCGCAGCTTTTTGTTGCGTTTACTTGCATCTACCTTTTTTCTTCCCTTTTTCTGTACCTCTTCTATTTCTAAAAATTTCTTTTTCTCTACATCTCTTTCCTACACTTCTCTCATTCTATTTCTCTTTCTATTTCTTCCCCTCTTCTGTACCCCTGTTCAAACGCTATTCTCTCTCCACCTCTCCTTTAGCCCTTTAATTCTCTCTCTTCTCCCGCTCTCTCTAGCCGTCTCTCTGCCTTTCGGTCTCTCTCATTTCCCTCTCCCTCTCTCTCTCTCTCTCTCTCTCTCTCTCTCTCTCTTTCCCTCTCTCTGCAGACACCGTGAGCGTCGTAAGCTTCTCGAGGAAGCGAACTGGGCTGCGTTGACTCGTGAGCAGGCAGAGAAAGAGCCTCACTTCGCTTCGAGACGCGCCGTTTACTACGAGAAGATGGCACACGAGGCCGCGACGCTCCATGGAAAGTAAGGGGATTTATTTGTGCTACCAAAAATATTGATTTATTGAAAATTTTTACTATTATCGATTTATTTGTTCACAAAACAATTGATATATCAAAAACTTCTTTAATTTCTTAAGCAACCAATTTAAGTGACGAGTTACATAATATAGAATAAAATGGGTTATTATTCCTTGTTATTTCTTGGCCAAGGAGAATTCTTTATGTGATGAGTCAACAAGTCTCTTTGCATGATATGTATCTTTTTAATCTTCCTCGACTTCTCTTGACGATCGTGCAGCCTTTGGTTTCTTAGCATCCTTTCGATCTCCTTTCAAAATTCGTTGCTGTAATCTATTTTTTCGAGTATCTATATTCCCACGCAGAATACTAGAGCATTTTGTATCTTTTCTTAATCCTGTTTATCTCTAGAAAAAATAACTCATCTTGTTTACTTTGAGATCTTCTTAACTACTGTCTCTTATCCTTTCTTTAATCCTGTTTTCATGTTTTTCTTTTCTCACATTGCTTTTACATGTGCTTCAATCAAATTATACGCCTGTTATTCATCGACATTTTCCTCTTTTTCTCTGCTCGTCTTTCGTCTCTAATCTCTGTCTCCAGATACACGGAGGCTCAGCTCGCGCAACATCGGAAGCGCCAAGAGAAGGAGGCGGATCTTGCACGCGAGCAGAACGGCCTTTTCGGAGGGGGCGGAGTCAAGGTGCCGATGGGCGGAGCCATGATTGGCCACGCCTCTTTCTATCAGCAGCAACGGCCGGAAGTGATGATGCCGAGCAATCATGCATCTGCGGGGCAGCCGCAGCAACTGCAGGCAACGACTGCAAAAGTACGCTTTTCCTTACCTTAGATTTTGCCCGGCGCCTGCCACGAGGACATCCATGAAGCAACCACCTCTCCTTGTAGCCGCCTGCCAAAGCGAGAAAGCGACCGAGTGCGGAGGGAAGCGGCGCCGGCGCAGCCGAAGCGAAACGCGCTGCCGCCGCTGCGACTGCCGCCGCCGCGGCCCAAGGTAAGAGAGAGAGAAAGCGAGAGAGAGAGAGAGAGAGAGAGAGAGAGAGAGAGAGAAAAGCAGTGAAGCGAATGATACGGAAGAGATTGAAAGAAATCGTAAATAAGTTATAATCTTTTATCTTTATGTTATTTTTTCCCAATCTATATCAACATATCAATTGAGGCAAGAATAAGAGGGTAATGACAACAATTTTAGGGATGCGCCCGCCAGGCATGGCTCCGTCGATGCCGATGTCGCCGTGGGGCTTCTACCCTCCCGGGATGGCGCCGGCGCCCCCGTCGGCGGCCGCTTTTCCTCCCGGCGCCTATCCGCCGCCACCTCATCATCACCAGCAGCAGCAGCAGCAGGCCATGATGATGTACATGAATGGCCATCCGGGCCATCCTGGTCAACAACCGCCGCACTTCCAGCAGATGCAGCAGCAGATTACTGTATGTGCAGTCTGTTAGAGCGGAGTTTATATCAAGGATGGCCAAAAACCGGCCAGGGCCGGCCCGGTAACGTCCGGGCCGGGCCCGGGCCGGGCCTGGAATCGTAGGCCCGGCCCGGGCCCGGCCCGTCTTTCAAAAATATCTGGCGGGCCGGGCCCGGGCCGGCCCGCTGTCTCTCGGGCCGGGCCGGGCCGGGCCTTAAATTCCCGGGCCCGGCCCGGGCCGGATTTCTAACCAAAAAAATGTTTGTGGTGGGCAAAAACACATTTAATTCATCAAAAATACATGTATTCCTTTGCAGACATGGCTCAAATATATCAAAACTGGTCAAAAACGCAAAAATAAACGGGTTTTTTAAAGTTTGTTCCGCCATAAATTCGAACTAATTCTCGGATTCCGGAGTATTTTTTGGTTTGAAAGGCAAGAAATTAGGCCCGGATTTGAAATTCAGATGCGGGCCGAGCCCGGGCCGGCCCGCCACTCTGCGGGCTATGCCATGCGGGCCGGGCCCGGGCCGGCCCGGCCATTTAATTTAGGCCCGGGCCTGGCCCGGGCCCGCCAACCTAGCAACGGCCCGGGCCAGGCCCGGGCCTGGCCATCCTTGGTTTATATGCATGCAGTGTCATTGTTTTTCAATATCTGCACATTTTCGCGCCATATTTATCACAGTTGGCGATTTGCAAAATCTCACTTGTTTTGTAAAGTATATATGTAAGTAAATATATTTCCTAAGCTCATATGTATCATTTATTTTCAAATTTATGTTCTCAATCCCCCCCTCCCTTTCTCTATAACGATACGTTCTCTCTCTCTCTCTCTCTCTCTCTCTCTCTCTCTCTCCAGGTGCCCCTCCACCACGAGCCTCCCCGCTCTCTCGCGCCCTCCAGCTGCTCGCAGTTCCCCTCCACGTCGACTGCTCCTTCTCAGCATCTCCACGCTCCTCCCGCCTACTCGTCGATGGCCAACAACAATAACAATTGCATGAGCGGCCATATCAATGGAGGCTTGCCACCAGGTAGTGCATTCGGCTACTGTCCCACCACTTTTATCCGTGGAAGCATTTGAAAATTTATTACTTTTTCAATCCGTATTATTAAAATAAGATGTAATAGTTTGACTATAATAAATAGCCTATGATATTTTCTAATGTAATAAATAGAAAGAGACGATTCAGGCGACTACTTCGACTTGCAAGACATCAATCTGGACACGGACAACATGACACAGGCGGTCGGCGCGGACAAGGTTCTTTTTTTCTCTTCAGAACTTTTTTTTCAATAGTTTTGAAATTTTTTGCCCAATTATCTTTCTGTTTCTCTCACAGCCCCTCCTCCTCTCCTTCTCTTTCCCTCTCCCTCGTCACCTCCCGCTCCCTCTTCCTCTCTTCCACTCATCCCTGCTCTCCCTCTCTCGTTCTCATTCTCTCTCTCTCTCTCTCTCTCTCTCTCCTTCTTCCAGTTCTCTGGCCAAGTGCTCGACCAGGAGGTCCTGGATTCGCTCCTCGAGCCGTTTAGCGACCTTCCTCAGGCGCCACAAGCCTCCTCTGATCCCTCGACCTCCTCGGCCGGCCCTCCTCCGCCTTCGCAGCAGCCACCCCTTTCCTCCCCTCCCTCCGCCTTGACTTCTCCGCACTCCTTTCCCTCCGCCCACAACGGACCGCCTAGTGTCAGCTCGGTGCGTATTCTATCTCTCTCTCTCTCTCTCTCTCTCTCTCTCTCTGTTTCTCTCTCTCTATCTCGCTCTCTCTCACTCTCTCCCTTTCTCTCTCTCCCTTCCTCTCTCATTCTATCTTTCTTTCTCACACTCACTCACTCTCTCTCCTCTCTCTATATTTCATGAGAGACCGATTTCCAGACGGATGGCAGACAGCATCCACCTCAACAGCAGCATCGGAATCCTGGCTCGGCTCCTCCGGTCACCTCGACGACTTCCTCCATGGACGGGGCTTCCAGATCGGATACGGTAGCGTCGTCGCGGGACCCGCCGCCCTTCGCCGCCCTGAATCAGTTCGCACCAGCGCCGCGAGCCGCTGCGCCCGCGCCCCTCCCTACGCCTGGCGCTCCCTTTGCACCGCCGCAACTGCAGCAGCAGCAGCAACATCCTCAGTATCCGGTGAGATTGATATGTTTTATGCATTAATATACACAATTAAACAGAAATTAAAATGTATTCGACACATGTTCTCGTGCCTTCAATCCGATTACATTACTACAAAAAAACTTCTATTGTATTTATCTAATGATACTGTTGAAAATGATAAAATGGAGGATAATAATAATTTAATATGTAAAAATGATATTTGTCAGGGCATCTCACCTGCGAATCTGCAGCAGATGCAGCAGCAGCAACTGCTCGAGCATCAGAGGAGAGCGGCTATGCAACAACAACAACTTCAGCAACAGCAGAGGGCAACTGGCACGCCGCTTCAGCATCCTGGTACATATCTTACAATCTATCTCTTTCTCTAATACTCCTCTTCTCCCTCTCTCCCTCTCAATCTGTCTCTCTCTAACTCTCTCGTTATCTCTCTCTCTATCTCTATATATCTCTATCTGCCTCTCTTTTTTTCTAACTCTCTCTCTCTTTCTCTAACTCCCTCTCTCTATCTGCCTCTCTCTTTCTCTAACTCTCTCTTCTCTCTCTCTCGCTTTCTCTAACTCTCTCTCTCACTCACTCTCTATCTCTCTCGCTTTCTCTAATTCTCTCTCTCTCTCTCTCTCTCTCTCTCTCTCTGTGTGTGTGTGTGTGTGTGTGTGTGTGTGTGTGTGTGTGTGTGTGTGTGTGTGTGTGTGTGTGTGTGTGTGTGTGTGTGTGCGTGTACGTGTGCGTGTGTGTGTGCGTGTGCGTGTGCGTGTGCGTGTGCGTGTGCGTGTGCGTGTGCGTGTGTGTGTGTGTGTGTGTGTGTGTGTGTGTGTGTGTCTTTCTCTCTCTCTCTCTCTCTTTCTCTCTTCCCTCAGGCATGGTAATGACATCCTCGGCCATCAGTAGTGCGGCCGCGAGTGAGCAGCAGCAAAGAGTGGCGGCGATGAATGCTCAGCAACAGCAAGCAGCTCTCTTCTATCAGCAGCAAGCACTGATGCATCAGCAGCAGCAGCAGAGAGCCAAGTCAGTTGGCCATCTTTTGATATCTACCAAAGAGCTCATTTTTAGACAGTCTGCTTGTTCTTTTACAATTTGTGGAACTCTGAATTACTTACATTAAAAAAATTAAAGGAAATTCGGAGATAAAAAGATGTCAAAGAACACACTGACTATATAAATTTGAGCGCATTCATAACCTTATAACGTTATGTACATACATATCGCTGTCACGCTCAATATCTGCTTCACTTACCGTCTCTCTCTCTCTCTCTCTCTCTCTCTCTCTGTCTCTCTCTCTCACTCTCACTTTCTCTTCCTCTCTACCCTTTACTCTCTCACTTTCTCTCACTCTCTCGCTCTCTCTCCTTTAGATACCCGCCTGGTATGCATCCTCAGTCGGCCTCTCCGGCCTATCCGCCGTTCCCGGGTGCTCCTCAGCAGCCGCATCCCCATCAGACCGCCATGATGATGGAGCAGCACCAGCAACAGCAGGCGATGCTCTATTCGATGCATCAAATGCAGCAGGGACAGGGACAATTCGCGCCAGGACAATTGCAGCAGGGACAATTCACGGCCGGGCAATTGCAACAGGGACAATTTCCTCCCCAATACCATGGCCAGCCAGTTCACCAGCACCAGCAACACCAACATCAAAACGGCGTCCCTCTCCCTGCATCCCAACATCAGCAGCAACAGCAATTCCAGCAGCAAATCCAGCAGCAAATGCAGCCGCAACAGCAACAGTCCTGATTAGCCCATCGAATACTTCCTTCGTGGAAGTCTGTCTCTCTCTCTCTACCTGCATATTTGTCTCCATATTTGATCACTACTGTATGCGTTTCACATAGTGAACTTTATGCACAAATATATGCTCCATTTTCGAGGGTTATAAACCCCGTCGTACTACATTCGTTTATGATTCTTTATTTATTTTCGGAATACTTGTCAACTGACCATTTATTTTGCATCACATACATACATTCTCTTCTTTCACTTACATATATCATCTGAACAGTCGCTTCTCCTCCTTTAATTCCTTCTAATCGGTGATATTGATTCATGAGAAACTAACAATAAGTTCATACGCAACAAACAAAGTACATATGTTTGGAATTATCGATTTTCTCTATCTTGTCACACCAATTCGTGTCTTTGATCATTGATCATTTAATTCTTTTGAACACATTTGATCTGCCTCACAAGTCTCTCCACAGTATTCTCCCTCCCTGAAAATGCCTACTTATCGAACCTCGAAATTATTTAAATCGTCAGTATTAGTGTTCAATTAGGAAAAAGATGTTTCATTTCCGCGTGTATATTAATTTTAATTCTTCATGACTGAATTAATTGTCGTCAGGATTTGACAAACAAATCCTTCCATTTCTTTTCTCAATGACAAGTTTCCTGGTGAATTTAAAGTGTTGCAAATACAACGAATCTTGATAAATATTTTATTTACATCAATTTACTGCGCAATGTAGAGAATAGAGCAAACAGTACTGATTGTGAGGATATCGTAGAATATCGTCGAAGCAACAGGGAGAGAACAGCGCCGCCTTCATGGTCACATTTGCGTTTAGATGGAGCTGCAGAGGCAGACTAGTCTTGGATCATGGAAAGCACCAGAGACAGAAGAGAGGATAAAGCGAGAGAGGGATAGAGAGAAAGAGAGATATGGAGAAAAAGAGAGGGAGAGGGAGAAAGTGAGAGAGAGAGAGAGAGATATGAAAAAATAAGAAATCGACAGAAAGAGGACAGGGGAGATAATCTTGGAACAGTTCGGCACTGATAATGAAACGTATTACTCGCAATCTTCCATTGGCATTCCGCTGAGGTCATTATCACATAAAAATCAAACAACTGCACCTGGTGCGAAAACACCTTGCAGCCCTGCTACATACTACCATGTTTTCGAAATTGTAGACATTGTTGTAACCTCAACTCAGGGTTGACACTTCATCCACTGAGCCTGTAATAGTTCCGTGTGAATGAACCAATCTTCTAGGCCGGCCTTTGTTGTGTTTTTCGGCACTCAAGATAAAATATGCTTTCTTGAACAACTAACACATAAGAATATTATAATCATGACTGCACAGAACAAGCGAAGACAACAAAGTAAATGACTATGGGATGAAAACGGGAGAGAGGAGCTGTAGAGGAAGCCAAATTCTGTGTCTCTCCAATTTCCCCACGCTTTAACGATTTGAAACTGAGAGCATGAGGGAAAAAGAAAATAGTCACTCAAATCAGCACACTCTGCCTGGATGCAAATGGAATATCGAATTAAACTGGAGATAAATAATAGACCTTAATTGAGGGGAAACTATAACAGACCCAGAGTTCAGGAACAAGAATGAGAGAGGAAAGAGGAAGAGAGAGAAGGGAAGAGAGTGAGAGAGAGAGAGATATCTTCTTCCAATCAGCGGCGCCCTCCTCTGTCGTAGCGATCAGAACCACGGCGGTCACGGTCTCCTCGGTCATCTCTGAAAAGAGTACTAGGCATGAAGACGCAGAAGAAAGGATGAAAGCTTAAGTAGAATTCCAAGTCTAAACAAATTGAAATAGGAATATCAAAAAAGTAGAGAGTGATCATAAACCCCAGCAAGAATAGACTAGCCTGCGTTCCCTGTCCCTGCTGCGGCTTCTATGTCTGGCCGATCCATTGTCTCGGTCCCTGCCTCGATCTCCTCGGTCTCTGTCACGATCTCCTCCTCTTTCACGGTCTCGATCTCCACGGTCGCCCCCGCGGTCTCGCTCTCTTTCACGATCACTGAAAGTAATCGAAACCTCTATTTTTACTTTAATGCCAGACTTAATATATACGATAGCTTAAATAATTAGTTGCTGAAAAAATAAGACCCCAAAAAGGGCTCTCTTACGAGACGATAAAACTGAACGCATTGCCTCATTTCAGAAAAGTGAGTAAATCAAAGCGGTCTTTCGGCATTACTTTAACGACCCACTTAATACAATTGATATATAACCACTTACAATTCTACCGGAAAATAAAAGCCCAGAGCAAAACTCTCGCTTGTCAGTGTAGATCACTCAGTTTCATGAAAGTGACTCCTTACCGATCTCTCGGCACTCGACTGCTGTCCCTGGAGTCGCGGGAGTCTCTGTCCCTGGAGAAGGACCTCGGAGACCCGTTGGCCACGTACTCTCCCCTGGCCTCGAGGTCTGCCTTGGACTCGCGCGCCCTTCTCGTGTCTCCCTTGCCCCCTCCGAGCCGTCGTGGCAGCCACGTCTTCTGCGTGCGTCCTCTCTCGTAGTCAACCACCACTCGGCGGCCGTCAATCTTGGTGCCATCCGCCTTCTTGTAAGCCCCTGAAGAAGAGAGAAAGGAGTTAGACACGTTCAACTAATACAATTAATGGTATTTACATGTAACAGCAAATACCATTAATTTGAGGCGCGCACGAATTAGTAGAAACCTAAATCTCAGAACACTTTTTAAGCAACAAGGCTAATTAAAACCTCGCGCGTGTTAATTCAAGCTATTTTGCGATGAAATTCGCTTCAATAGCAGCAAAGCATTATCAATAGGACATAGATGGCGCACTTAAAAGCTACCCTGGACACTTTGCGTTCTTCTCTGCTTTACCCTGACCTCTGCTAAAAACCCTACCAAACACGGTGTAGCGAGAATTAAGTAAGTACCTTTCAGTAACTTACGCTTTCGTCGTTAACACCAACTTGTTCAAATGGGAGAGTGAGAGTTGTTGTGTGGATGAGAGAGAGAAGTCAGGGAGATGGTTTACAGCCACAAACTTACCACTTTCGCTTACCCGTTCAAGAAAAGGAAAAAGAAAGTGTAAGGATATGACAGAGTAAGACTAGCGTCTGGTTTCAATCCGAAACTAATGGCAAAAGGTGCTTTTGCTTTCTTCTCTCAATCGGTTTGGTCTACCTAGGACAAAGCAGGGACTGGGAATGGATCGGAATTCATTATCTAGTGTACATTCATCCGAAAGACTATAGTAAATTGAAATTAATTTATGTTTTGTTTTAAGACTAAATAAGGCAGCCTGAATTGAATTCCGATCCACCCTGCATAAGAATAACAACCAACAACAGCAACCTATTTCCTCCTTGTTTACCACCTGTGCCGTGCGGAACAAACAAACCTATCAGACACAATCAGAGGCCGCCGTGATACTGCGGATTCTCTGCAATGAGAGCAGGGATAAGCGAGAGGAGAGAGTGAGAGATAGAGAGAGAAGAACGGAGAGGGAGAGAGATAACGGAAGTAGAAGAGGGGAGGAGAGCGAGATGAGATTGAGAGGGATATAATCATTGGAAGGCGCGGTTGGGCTAGGGTCAGGCTTAGGATCGGTAGCATTCCGTAGAATAGGTGGGAAATTAAGAGCGCTCAAAAGCAATACTCTCTTTTTCATAGCCCGGTATAATTCAAAGTGAATTTAGTAGCAGTTCTTCCTGCTAATGAGCGCTCCCATGAGTGGGGGGGGGGGGGGGTAAAATATGGGGGAATCTATGATGTACAGGCAAATCAATACTTCATCAAAAAGAAGGGACAATATTCGACAAGGAGGAGCTTCCTTATCTTTTAAGTTGTCGTTTCGTTCATACTTTTGCCACCGAATATTTTTAGTGTCACATTTTCCTTGTTTTTCTTATATCAGTTTTAGACGCACCGGACATCTCGTTCTTGTGCGAATACTCAATGAAGGCGTAGCCGCGTGGCTTTCCTTTCTTGTCCGACACCATCACGACCTGAGAAAGAGAGATATTAGATCTAGAATCTCAAAAAGAAGTAATCAATCAATCTCGCAACTCCAAACCTTTTGAATCTTGCCGAACTGCTCGAATTCGCGCTTCAGCTTCGACTCGGAAGTCTCGTAGTTCTAAAACATAAACAGTCTTATTCAAATGTTAGAAAAGAATCCTCTCAACTCGCTAACGACTTGTTGCTGGGAAATGGGAGCGAATAAACTCTTAATAACAAAAGTACTTCATAGAGTAGTTGATGTTACTCCTCTTTTCACAACTTACAATGCGCGCGACAAAGAGTGTCTTGTAAGGATCTTCAGTGGCATTCTCATTCTCGGCCGGGTTCCACATCGCGATTCCTTGCTCGATCTTGTACGCCAGCAGCTCCTCCTTCTCCTTGCGACGACGCGCTCTTTTCTGCTCGCGTGTCTCCACTTCCTGCTTTGGCGGCGTCTCCGACGGCTCCTTCAAGAGGGAAATTACAATGATTTAATCGCAATACGACGTAAGACTATTAAATATCTTGAACGATTAGGTTAAAGAAGTTAAAATGGCGCTATGCTATAGCAGCAACCACGGGCGTTTAAATACTATGCTAGAAAGATTTCTTGTTTTCTTCGTAGGTTTCCGTTATTTAATCATGAGGACAAACAAGAAAAAAGAGTATGATATCGCTTGCAGCGAAGATTAGAAAGAGGTACGCCAAAAAAAAAAGGGGAAAAAGAAGCCTGTACCTCGAATAGAGTGACATACTCCGCGACTCCGGAGATGTGCCTGGGCTTCTTGTCAATGAGCAGATCGGCAGCAGGCGGAAGATATGCTATCGGCGGTCGTGGCGCGAAGAGTTGCAGTAAGTTGTCCGGGAGGAATTGGGTCATTTTCTAGAAAGAAAGCAATACTTTGACTAGAACTTCGCATAAGTACCAACCATGGACGATCTAATAACAATCAAATTACGGACAAGAATTACACAGTTCAAATTGTTTCTAAAAAGCTTTGCTTAAAGAAAAATCTGGAAAACACTAGGCAAAACAGCTCCAACCAAAGTGAACGTTGACAGCAGTTCGACGCACTTTCAAATGCCACTTTACCGTATCGACAATCGATATATTTGAATTCGAAGAAGTCTTGAATCGAAGAGCCTTTCAAATGATATTCCGTTGGTTGCAGTTTTGGCAAGGACCTCGCTCATGATGTTTACCTTTCATCATTTCACACCCGATTTAATCTTGTGCTCGGTTATTTTGCAGTTGGTGGCGATTGTTTTGGATATTATCAACGATTTCCCGAGTGGCTTGAGGCTTTTATGTCTGATATTTCAGCTACTTTTAAATCGTGTTCGCCGAAAGTATATTTGAAAACATGCGCTTTGATTGTACTGTTATTTTATTTAGCGTTCGCGGCTGTTCGACATGCCGCCAAACTTCTTTCAAAAGCCCGAGGCCGCTCTCAAGCGCGCCCAAGAGCTCATTCTCGTTGGAAAGGAGCAAGATGCTCTTGAGACTCTGCACGACACCATCAAGGTCTTGACTTTTCTTGCTTTGCCACAATATTTTTTGGGTTGCCATTCTAGTTTGGGGACTTCTTCTCCCCTAATAATTTCATTACAAAAAAATCATTCAACACATTGGTTTTAAAAAGCTTAATCATAATATGTAAGTAGTCTATTTCGTTTTTATCTTAATCTTGAAAGAGTAGTTTATTTTTAAAAAAATTTTCTAACTTGCTGTTTAGTTTTTGCTCATTCCTAAACTTGTATGATTCTCTGTTCCTCCAGGCTCGCCGTCACAAGCAATGGTCGCAGACACACGAAGCTATCATGCGAAAGCATCTCGAGCTATGCGTCAATCTACGAAAGCCTCATGTGGCCAAGGATGCGCTTTTCCAGTACAAGGCACTCACGCAACAGGTTCTTTTCCTCTTCTTTTTTCTTCAAGTTTACTTAAACATATTCAGGTGGCCGTCGAGTCTCTCGAAGTGGTGATTGTCCACTTCCTGAGCATGGCCGAGGCCAAGACGGAGGAAGCACAAAAGACGAGTATTGAGAAGGTCGAAGAGATCGACGATCTGGACAACGCCGATGCTCCAGAGAAGTGAGACATTGTGAATGATCAGCTGACAGAGACAATTGATGGTTTTTGGCAGACATAGACAGTTGGAAGCTAGATTCACAACATAAGAAAACAATATCGAATTAGGAATGCTATTAAGTGGAAGAGAAATGGTGTAAGGGGTTAATGAGTTTATCCTACGGGGAAAGCACTGAGCGGGGCTGTTTCATTACGTCCTTTGAATATGAGGACTATATGATTGTTTCGCATCAAGAATATAACGTCAGAATGCTCCTCTTAATTAGTTTATTTCCAATCGAGTACGTTATCTTTATCGCATGCTTTTCTCCAGGGCATCATCAATATAATGCTGAGATTGTTCCTTCTAATGCCAACAGTATTATGTTGACAAACTTATTTTAATTTGTCCACTATTCCCAATCTGATACGTCATCTTTATCACAAACGGTTGCCCTCAGGCTGCTGCTCTCCGTGGTGTCTGGCGCTGCTGCACAAGACCGTATGGATCGCACGGTGCTCTCGCCGTGGCTGCGCTTCCTCTGGGACTCGTACCGCAACTGTCTCGAACTGCTACGAAACAATGCTCAGGTTAGGAATCGAGAACAGAGAAAGGGGTTCAAATATGAGCGACTCCTTATACAACAGTGTTTCCCGTGAACTAGAGTGGGGGTCCTGATGTGTATTATCGTACCGAAACTATTCTACTTCCTTTTTGCAAGGAATTAGAGCCGCAATAGATAACCGTTTGAAGAATGTGGGCATATAGGTAGGCCAAAAAAGGGAGTATCTATTAAAATGTCATTCAAAACCATTTTGTGGACATGGCTCTCTTGAGGCCCAAATCAGGAAGTGTTTGTGTAATTGACAATACATTTTTGAACCAGTTGTTGACTGTTTCGAGGGTACTGTAATGTTTTATGGTGGTTTTGTGGGGATACGGTAGAACTAAAGCTCACTTTCGCTTAGGTCGAGCAGCTCTACCATCGCATCACTCGCAAGAGTTTCGGCTTCTGCGCGAAGTTCCAGAGACGTGCCGAATTCAGAAAACTCTGCGAGCAGCTGAGGCTGCATCTCGCGCAGATTCAGAAGCATCAGCATCTCTCTCATGTGTAAGTTAAGGGGGTGGGTTACTCACTGCTGCTTGGGAATTTCTTAATGTTAGTGCCCTTTACAATCTTTAAAATAGATGAATTTTAGGGTGAAGCTGACATCTGCGGACTCGCTGGCTCTGATGCAAGAGACCCGCCTCGTCCAGCTCGACACTGCCATTCAGATGGAGCTGTGGCAGGAGGCTTACAGGTTTCTTTTTCATTCATGGAATTTGTTTTTAAAGAATTTGCCCTAACGGAATTTATTCTGTAAGATTAGCATCTTTAACTCTACGGTTCCAATCTATCTCAGGAGTGCCGAGGACGTCCACGGAATGATGCAACTGTCGAAGGACAAGGACAAGCGAACCGTGAAGCCTGCCAGCTACGTCAACTATTACGACAAGGTCGGAGCGACCAGCTAGAGTCTTGGCATATTGGTTGTGTTGGGATGCTAGGATGCAGAGGGTCCGGGTTCGACGCCGAGTAGGTGACTATGATGATATTGTGCGATGTCCGAGGACGGGGAGTGCGCCAGGCCTGAATAAGGCCGAACCCACGGTTGCGCCCCGCTTCAGATGGTAGATGCTTCGCACGCTAACTGAGTCTTTGTTATTGCTAAAAAAGGATTTTTCATTTGCTTTTGGAGAAGGACGAATGGTAAATCCCGTAACCATTGTTTGAGAACTACGCTTTCTTTTTTTGTTGTTGAGAATGTAATCTAATTACGAGTTTACTTGCAGCTCGCTCTCGTCTTCTGGAAGGCCGGAAACCGTCTCTTCCACGCTGCGGCTCTCCTGCAGAAATTCATCATTTACAAGGTGAATAAAGATTTTTAAAAAAAAATTGAGAAGGTTAATGAATGTGAAGGTTTTAGTGCAAACAACTAAAGAAGGAATAAAAAAGAAATTGCAATGTTAGAGATGGAATTAAAAGAATTTAACTTTTTTTAGGACATGAAACGGTCGTTCACGGCGGAGGAGGCACTGGAGCAAGCAACTCGCGTGCTCCTCGCAACCCTCGCCATTCCTGACGGCGCAGATCTGCCATCCGATCTCACGAGGCACCTCGACATTGAAGACCAGCACATTGGCAACATTCGGTTGGTTGGAGGGGGAGGGCGGTTGAATGGAGTCTAGAAAGTACTGAAGTCAGAAAATATTTGACATGAGAAGAATGAATAATAAGATGCCATGAACTGCAGCCTCCTCTCGAATCTGCTTCGTCTTCCGATTGCGCCGACCAGAGCCGGCATTCTGAAGGAAGCCGCGCGATTCTCGGTCCCGGAGATGGCCAGCGAATCTGTAAGGGAATTTAGTTAAGAACTTTCTGAACAATTCTGTAAATAATGCGGCTGTTTCGCCATCTATCGGTAACATAGTAGTGCTGGTCATACTTTTGTGCAACACTTGACTAACTCTCAACAGGCTCGTCAACTGTATCGCGTGCTCGAGAAGAACTTCTCTCCTCTTCGTCTCACAAAGGATGCGGTGGAAGTGATGGATAAGATTGGAGAGAAGCCAGAGTTCCAGCAGTACATCGACTCGATTCGGTCAGTGTTACCAGATGTTGCACAAGGAATAAATCCCCCTGTCGACTGCTTGGAAAAACTGGAGGGGGTAGGCAGTTTGTGGCCAGGAAAACAATGTGGGGAGTTAAAAAAAAACTCAATGTTTACGTCAAATTCTGGATCGAACGCTCAAAATCAGGATACGTACCTTGTATCTTCGTAACCCTGTCTTGCATTCCTTGTCCGAATAGGGTTGAAATTTCGGGTTGATTCAGTGCTGTCGCGGCGACGAAGACTCTCAAGCAGATTTCTGTTATTTACGAGACCATCTCGTGGGAGCGTCTCAAGAAGGTTGGAGGTTTTCTTTCTTTCTTTTTTTAGTTAATAAATTCTTTCCAAATTGGGGGAATTGTGTTGTTTTTACAGATCATTCCATTCTACGACGACCTCCAGCTTGAGAGATTCATCGTCGATGTCAGCAAGCACCGCTTCGTCAAGGTAGAGTTGGTATTCTCTTCCAGTCGCTCCTCTCTCACTCCCGCCCTCTCTCTCTCTCTCTCTCTCTCTCTCTCTCCTTCTTCGATCCATGCTTATCCCTTTCTCTCCACTCCTCATCCCTGCAGGCCCAACTGGACCACCGTTCCAACTGCGTCCGCTTCGGTGGTGCTGCGGAGGCAACTCTGGCAGGCGGAGTGGAGCAGGAGGAATCGGATGGCACTTTCACAGGTGGGCAGAAGATGAGACCTTTTATTCAATAGCTGGGTTACTGTAGTCCATGGTTGCCATGCCAGTACAGTATAACTGAGCACAGGTTTTTATTCTTTCAGAGGATACTGTATTTAACACCTAATCTAGTAAATGGTTATAGACTATATATTAATATTATTGCGAAATGAAATGGCTTCATTTTTAAAGACAATCTTATAAAAAAGCGCTATCAGGAGACGATGCCCAACTCGGGGTGGACGGCATTCGCTCGCATCTCGAGTTGATGTACAGCAAGTTGAGACAGATGATCATCCACATTGACGGAGAGGAGATTCGGAAAGAGGCCGTGGAGAAGGTCCTGAACTATTTTAATCTCCCCAGAAATGGCCGATCAAATTTGGCCGTTTGGGATAAAAATGGAATCCTTTTTGCAGGTGCAAAAGCATGCAACCATCTACGCGCACTACAAGAACCAAGACTACGAGAGGATTCTGATGCGACGACGCAAGATTGAGACGTACAAGGTGGGGGCCAAGACTTTCTGATTGATTTGTATTGGGACAGAAGTATATTAATATTAATCTCTTGAAGGGAGATCAATGTTTTCATTGTGATTAAATATCAAAATGAGTAAATCGTGAATTTTCAGGAGACGAGCGAGCGAGTGAAGGCGGAGAAGTGCCAGCGTGCATTGGAAGAGGCGCAGAAGAAGGAAGAGCTGAGAAGGGCTGAGGAGAAGAAGCGACTTGAGCAGGTCAGAGAACAGCTTGAGCGAGGCAAGCCCCTCTGGAGAGGTGGGGTTCAAGGGCCCTAAACTAAAAGGGGGGGCTTCCATTGCCCTAAACTATTACGAGTGGGGTCTGAGGAGACTGCAGTCCGATCATCTGCACCGTTATATCAATGGAGAAAGAATTTTGGAAATGTTTCTAATCCTGTAGTTTTTTTTTAAATTTGTTTCAGTCATTCAGAAAATGAAGAATACAAGTTTCTTTACCCACTCTAAATTTCCCTAAAAGAGATTTCCCTTGTTAAAGGAGAACATCACAAATGAAAAACGCCGTCGCGAGGCGGACAAGAAAGAAGTGGAAGAGAAGATTCGCGCAGAGCAGATGAGGAAGCTCCTCTCCACTTCATTCGCTCAGGTCAGAGGGAGTCGGGCAATAAAGTAGAAGATTTGAGGAACAGCTTGAATTGGATATAAACACCGCGCTTCTTTCAGGTTATCCTGAAGGAGAAGGGTGAGCAGGCCTTCCATGAGATGGATCCCGAGCAAGTGATGCGTGAGCAGGTAGGCGGTGGTCATTGAAAAAGTAGCTATTTAGGATGATCAAAGTAGCTATTTAGAATGGTAAAAGTTGTTACTTAGGATTGATTATAAAATTAGCTATTTTAGATGATCAAAAAAGGTATTTATGATAATAAGATAAAAATAGCTAATGTTGTATTGGTTTGAGCGCCAACGCCTGGACGCGGAGCGTCAGCAGCAGCAGGCGCGTCTCCAGCATCAGGAACGGAAGTTTGACCACTGGGTCAGGGCAGTGCATCTCGAGGAGATGCTGGAGAGAAGAGTGGCCATGGAGAAGAGGAAGGCAGAGGCACCCAAGGCGCACGATGAGTACGAGGCCAGACGCGTACAGAAGGCCATGTCAGTGCGAGGGAAAGTCCGCCGGATGTAGGGCGTGGAAGGGAAGGGAGTTATGGGGCACAGGTGGCGCAGAGAAGCGGAAGTCGATAGCTGCAGTTGGAATGCAGGGACTTTTGCTTTTGCTGCTCCTTTTGTGAGGATATCTGGCTTGTTTCAGCGATGAACACCAGAAGCAAGTGGACGTGTACAACAAGTTGCAGCTGGTTGGAGATGATGCAATGGAATGGATGGAGAAAGTCAAGGAGAACAGAGCTGACGACTTTGCTGCCAAGGTGAGCAAGAAATTTGTTAATTCATTTTATAATTTCATTTACAATCATAAATTTAATTTGTATGCAATATAAATATTGTTTCAGATGGATGAATGGACGTCGAAGCTGAACGCCGTGATGCGAGCGCGTCTTGCAGAGAGAGCAGAGGGACGCAGGAAGCACAGACAAGCAGAGCACGAGAGGATCAAGGCAGAGGAGGAGAAGAGGAAGAAGGACGAGGAGGAGAGACAGAAACAGGCCATTCTCGATGAGCAGAGACGCGCCAGAAGGGAGCCACTCGGGGATGGCAGACGAGGAGAGAGATACGGAGACGATAGCAAGGTGGGGAGGGAAGATATAAGAGAGAGAAGACGAGAGATGTTAAAAGGGAAATAGAGAGAGAGAGAGAGAGAGATGGGTGAATAAAGTGTGGAAGAAGAGAGTGATAGTGATACGAAAGAGAAAGGGAAATAAGGATATGGAAGATATAATGAAGAGAAAGAGAGATGGAAAGAAATGAAACGGAGAAACAAAGAAGGCTTGCTTACAGGCGATGGGCGACGACAACTGGCGCCAGGGCCCTCGCTCGGCGGCCGCGCCCTCTTCCCGCCCGCCGCCCTCTGCCTACCCCTCCGAAAGGGACCGCGGCGGCCGCGAACCCATGCGAGAGAAAGATGTCAGTGAAAGCCAGAAAGCTACTTGATTCATGCGTTATATTTGGAGGGTTCATCGGGAATATACTAGGAGCAAGAGAAGAATAAGAATCTCCAGATAAATTTTTGCTAAATTGTCTTTTCCTGTCTAGTTGAGACTTTTGTTATTAGGAAATAATAATTAATTCTATACGAAATAATAGTTATTTTTACTTCTAGGTCGTAAAAAAAAATAAATATTTATCTTAGTCGAACGCCGACCGCGTGGACGACTGGCGCCGCGAGGCGCGCCCCGTGACTGCGGCGGCGGCGTCGAGCCGCATGGACGATCGCGGCCCGCCAAGTCGCGAATCCTTCCAGCCACGCGGCCCACCAGATGGAGAGAGGCCCCGACTCAACATCCAGCCACGCACTCGACCCGAGGAGCCGAAGGCACCCACCAGGTGGGCAAGTGGGGGGGGGGGGGGGCAGAGGAACAGAAAGCAATTATTGTGGGATGTCTAGAGCTTATTCAGTTTTTAAATATAAGAAAAGAACTTATATAAGATGTAGTTTTAAAAAAAAGAACGAGTAAATTTTACTGCTCGGATTTTCTGACATTTATTGAGAGATTTGATGTAAACGAAGAAAAGTGTTTAGAGATGTTTAAAAGGTAAATTATCTTTTTTTAATGAATGAAAAAAAGCGAATAAAAAAGTTTTTCAGAGAGGAATTCGGCACTCGCATCGTGACGGGCCCTCCGCCTGCCGCGCCTCCGCCCACTCGCCGTGAGATGCCGGCGGCTGCGGCTCCCGAAGGGGGCGCGTGGGAGCGAGGCAACGTGCGCAAGGCACCCCCGCCAGGTAGAGGGAGGGGTCTAAGTCGATAGGGGTCTACGACTATCGGGGTCTAAGGGGGTCTGTGGATATAGGGGTTTAGGGATATAGGGTAGGGTGTCTGTGGATATAGGGGTCTATTTGTTTCTAGAACCAGGTTTGCAGGAGAAGACTTGGTAGGCAGCTTGCCAAAATGTTGATTTCAGAGAAGGATGGCCCGGCGCCTCGCACGGGAGCACCCGCATCCGGAGCGGCTGCAGGACCTTGGCGTCCGTCCATCATGCGCAACCAGGAGTCAGGGGGTGCTGGGAGTGCACCCCCAGCAGCCAGCGGGGGCCCTCCTCGCACCACTCGCCCTCCCCCCAACAAGAACACCACTACGGGAGGAGCGGACTCGGGGAGTTGGCGCCGCAACTAGGATTCAAGATTGGACTTGCTGCCATAGGCCCGTCACTGATGTGCCCAAGCGAAAACTGATATTGACCACTCCCCGCTGCACTCTTGGACCCCTTTGAGACCCCCTCTCTCTGATACAGCCCCCTTTTTATCCACTTCTACTCTTCATAACACTGATTGTGAGAATCAGTCACTCCTGTCCTTTCCCCAAAGGTTTTTTTTTGTTAAATTTAAATTTTATTTTATGCGCATACTAGTTGCCTTTAGCTGTTGCCTCCTTCTTTCTCTGTTATTTTCTTTCCTTCCTTTTGTTCTTGTTTGGTTTAGCGGTCAAAACGTAATTAAAGGTTCTGCCCAATTATTTTTTATACTTCGATGTCCTTTCAATTGTGTGTCCGTAGTGCGGTAGGATTGATATATTGAATGATTGGCACTGACCACTCCCGCCCATCTAAGGCCTCGTCCAATGAATAAGTGTCTAATACTTGATTCGCTAAGTGTTATGAATGAGATGCAGTATAAAGGGAAGAACGTTAACCAGATGTCATCTAAGCAAAGAAGGCAGTAATCAAGTGAGAGTGAGAAAGCTCGAGACATAGTAGTTTGTACGCTGAAACGGGCTGAGCCTGTGTATGAAACTGAAGGAGAGATTTTCCTTTGGGTATCGAGTAAAAATAAAGTTTTTTAGACAAACTGTTGGCACTGAATATGATAATAGTACTACAATTCATAGTCCTCAAGTATTAAAGAAGTCGACTTTTCGGAGCCAGATAAAATGATGTGGTCCCGAAAGGATGCTGCCTTGCTACCGTAACCCTCTCCATCCCTCTCTCAAGCTTGTACAGGAAGAAGCCGTCGTCGAGAAGAGGGACGCGCACTCGCTCACCGCCGCACAGAAGAGTAACGATTAAATCAGTTAAAACAAATATATCTATTCCTACTGTACAAATATATCTATTCCTACTGTACAAATCATCTACTTCATAGGAAGAGCTTTCTCACTTTCCTTGGATCAACTCCTCCTCCGTCTCTCGTGTGCGCGCGCTGTCCCTCACTCTCTCCCTCTCTCTCTTTCTCTCACTCTCTCTCTCACTCTCACTCTCTCTCACTCTCACTCACTCTCTCTCTCTCTCACTCTCTCTCACACACACTCTCTCTCTCTCTCACTCTCTCTCTCTCACTCTCTCTCACTCTTTCTCTTACTCTCTCACCCTCTCTCACTCTCTCTCACTCTCTCTCTCACTCTCACTCTCACTCTCTCTCACTCCCTCTCTCACTCTCTCACTCTCACTCTCTCACTTTCTCTCTCTCTCACTCTCTCTCACTCTCTCTCACACTCTCTCTCTCTCACTCTCTCTCACTTCCTCTCTCTCTCACTTTCTCTCTCACTCTCTCTCTCTTACTCTCTCTTTCTCACTCCTCTCACTCTCACTCTCTCTCTCACTCGCTCTCTCTCTCACTCTCTCTCTCTCACTCTCTCTCTCTCTCTCGCTATCTCTTTTATCTCCTCTTCTATCTTTCTCTTCTAAACCTCCTAATCTTTTACCTTCTGGTTGTATCAGCTCTGTCTCTCTCTTGCTTTCTCTCTATCACACATGCTCGTACTCCTCATTTGCTCTTGTCCCTACACCGGACTCTCCAGATCACTCGCAAGTGCATGCCAGCAAGAGCCTCCTTCTACTCATCCCTCTCTCACCCCAACACTCTTTCGCTCTCTCTCTCTCTCTCTCTCTCTCTCTTTCTCTCTGTCTCTCTCTCTAGCGCTCACTCACTCTCAACTTTATCTGACCTTCTCTTTCTCTAACTTGTTCTCTCCTTTCCTTTTCTCTCTGACACCCTCTCTCTCTCTCTCTCTCTCTCTCTCTCTCTTTTTTTTTACTTTCCTCTTTGTCTCGATCGCTCTACTTCCTCATTCTTCCACTGCTTCTTCATAATTCACCCCATTCATAATCTCCTTCATCTGTCATAGTTATTTCTTTGTTCGTTTACATAGACTGAGAATGGCACAAGTGTATGGCAAATACATGAGGCGCTCACAAAACATTGCTTTTGAAAAAAAATTTGCTTGAAAAAGCGACAATTAGCTTTAATTGAAGCAACAGCACAAATACTTTATTTTATTTATAAAAAAAAACTTTATTTTTACTCAAAACAAGGAAAAATGTAATGACTTTTATCACTAGCTTACAAAAATCAGAAAAAAAATGTTTTTGAAACTATAAAATATTTAGACCGTATTCCTTGGCGATGCAAGTACATATATCAAAGTGTCACAGTTTGCAATAGAGGAAACGGCGAGTAGAAAGATTGGCTAGGCTGAAAAGATTGATGATTGACACGAGAGAGAGAGAGAGCGAGAGAGTGAGATCAATTGTAAGTACAAAAAGCAAGTAGCCTGAAGATATTGATGCAGATAAGAAAAGAGTTATAGATAGGATGAAAGCAGTTGAAAGAAAGACTATGAATGAGTGTTTTCTTATCGTAATCGCTAGTGGGGCGTCCGTAGATTCTCTCCCCCTCAGGGGAATTTCTCTCTCCTCTCAGCCATATCCGAGTCGCCGTTGTTGCTGTCTGCATGTGACACCTGCAACAAGTCTTTCATTTGTTGACCACTCGTGAAACGAGAGTTGTTAGCAAGAGAGAGAGAGAGAAATAGCGAGAGAGAGAGTGAGAGAGAGACAGAGAAAGAGAGCGAGGAAAGAGGGAGATTGAGCGAATGAGGGAGAATACCTGTGCATCGACAATGGACGAGTTGCCCGACGCTGCCTGGAGGTAGGCCAGCTCTTCCTTGCCTCGGCGTAGCTCCTGACCATGAGAGCGGGAAAAGTTAAGTTTGAAATTTTAATATTGAAACATATATTTTGATTGCTTTTTCTTCCTTATAAACTTCACATTTCACGAAAAAAAGCTGACTGCTTTCCTATTTATAGCGCGGGAAAACAATAGGAAAGCTGCCAAGAGAAGGGTGTGCTCGACCTGCTTGAGTTTGTTCAGCTCTCTCGTGGTCGTTCTGCTGCTTTATCTTCTCCTCTTTTCGAAGCCGCTGCGCACGACTTTTGGCCGGAGACATTGGCATGCTGCAAATGACTACGGTATTATATGGGGGGATGGCTTTCAGAGGGGTGGCCAGAGCCTGGGGATTAGAAGAGGTGTTGGACAGTCGCCGGCTGTCCGAGAGAGGGATATCAGATGATATCCTCTTTTTGACAGAGAAACAGCAATGACGACTACGGAATTCTCTGCTGATATTCCGTGTTAGGGAAGAGGACAGCCATGCGACTCTCTGCTCTCTGTGGCTTTATCCACTTGTCAGCCCTGCTTGCTCCTAATCTCTGACAGTCTCTGTCTCTCTGTCTCTCCTTCTCTCTCTCTCTATTCTGTCTCGCTCTCTCTCTGACTCCCTATGCTTTCTTCGTCTCTCTCACTCTGTATCCTCTGCTCTCTGCATGCCGGAATGTCATTCTCGAACGCCATCAGGCCAAGCGGCGCCTGAACGGGGTCATGTCCCGAATGCCATACTCCTTGGCTCAAGAGAGAGAGGCGAGTGAGGCAGAGAGAGAGAGAGAGACAAAGACAGAGAGAGAGACAAAGAGAGAGAGAGAGAGAGAGACAGAGTGCAACGGAGAGAAACCAAGGCAAAGATATGGCCTGCGTGCTCTTATTGTCAATTGGCCGCAAGAAGTATTGTTGCCGATTATTAATGCAATACGCGACTGCTTCAGTGATTCTTGCCCATCTCGTCGAGATACGTAGAATCTCGTACTTGCGCCTGTTTTGCTTCGTCTCTCTCTCTCTCTCTCTCTCTCTCTCTCTCTCTCTTTCCCTCTCTCTCTCTCTCTCTCTCTCTCTCTTTCCCTCTCTCTCGCTCTCTCTCTCTCTCTCTTTCTCTCTCTCTCTCGCTCTCTCTCTTTCTCTGTGTGTTATGCATGCTTATAACTGTTAGAAAACCGTAACTTATTCTTCTAGGCGCCCTTGCTGTAGACTGCAGCTGCTTCCTTACGTTTGGCTTCGTCGATTCGATCATCCTTGCCCGTTACAATCTCATAAAACGTCCCTGTGCGGTTGAAGCCTTTGGACAGATGTAATTCGTTCGTTGAAAGATTGATTCTTAGATGATCTTAAAGATTTGCACATTAAAAAGGTGTATTGATTTGTTTTTGTTCCCGTTTTTCTGCTGTCACAGACGTGGCTGTACAAATGATGAGACCATATTTCAGTAACAAATAGAATAATCTAGTCGAGTAATTGATACGTAAGCGAGTCGGCAAGGTTATTTGCAAGACTACGCGCATTGAACATGACACAATAAAGAGATGAAGGACGAGGAACTGACGGAGAGGCGAGATAGCTTCCTTAGTGGCTCAGGTTCCCATCGGGGAGTCGAAAGAAGTCGCAGGAGTGGTGGAAGCAGAAAAGGGCATCGGAGTGGGGATAGGCCGACATGGGATGTCACTCCTTTTCCAGATCTGTTCTCTGTAGATGGTCCAGGTATTGGGCTCAGACCGACTCATCCACGATCACGCCTCTCCTCCTATGTCATCTACAAGCGGACGAGGATTCTAGACCAGGATAAGTGGCCACAGAGGAAAGGCGCCGCCCTCAAGGCCTGTATGAGGTGGGAGCGAGTCGGGAGAAGAACCTTGACCAATCGAAGGCGGTGTGTTCGCTGTCACATGCGGAAGACGGTCTGGGGATCGGCCTCAATCCCAAAGGCATCAAGACAGATCCTCGGAGACTCGCTGGGAGGAAGAGCTGTTCCAGATGCCCCGCTACGACCAGAGATCGCTTCCTCAGATGGCGCTCCATGGGCGACTCGGGTTGGGGGTCGGCGACGCCCGTGGGGTTGAAAGAGCGGGAAGGACGGGAGGCTGAGTTGGAAGGGAGGAGAGAGGAAAGCTTCTCTACCGTAGCAGACAGAAGGATGAGCATGCTTCCCAGGTCTGGCGGTTATTCCGGGGACGCCACGGCATCAGTGACGATCTTCTTTAGATTGACATTCAAAACTGGTACAACCTAGGCTGCTGATTCCACTTGGCCTCACTCTTGAATCATTAATTGTATACACTTTCTTAATTTATTATAAATAACTTTTTATAGAACAATATATAGAAAACAAGGAAATTATTCATCGGAAATATATATTCCTGTCTAATATATACGTGTAAAGAAGTCATTAAAATATTTGCTGGGTGGACGAATGAACTCGTGACACAACAACTGAACGGGGAAAGGCCTTCTTTCTGATCTCATGGCGGATGGTCGAGGAAAGGACCAAAAGTGTCCAGGGAGGCAGGTGGCAGGCGAGGTCTGAGAAGATGAAGCCGGAGAAGAAGAGATTGCATGTTTAAGAAGAAAAAATATGCAAGAATTGGAGAGATCCATGCAAATAAGCTGAGCTCATCCTTTGTTCTTATTTTCACTGATGTTCTCAAGCTTTGCTAAAGAACATTCGCAAAAGTGCGGAGAACTACTGTACTTACCATCATCTAAAGAGGAAAGCAGATTGCCACGGGGCATTCGCTGTCATTTCAACCTAATACCTTACTCGATGGCGGACGGCTCCGCTGTTTCTCCTGAACTCGAGAGGTCCGGCCGGCTTTTCTGAAGATTCCCGTTTCCTTTTTCACACTGAAGATATGCGTTCCTGTGATGCAAAGCATTTTTAAAGTTGTAATCAAGACATGAAATAAAGTGCTGTAATATTGAGTAAAGGCAATTTTGGCCCTTTGTTTAATATAAAAGGTTATATTTTGCAGGTTAAATGTTTTACAAAAGAAAGAATATATTCGATTTATTAAATATAATTTGACTGGTTTTGTATTCAGGTTCTATTACACTGTAGTGGAGAACTACGCAGCGAATCCGAAGTCTAGAAGGAGGTTCTCTGATAAGCAAAAACTCATTTTAGAAAAAGACAATCTTTCCGACTACTCATCGTTTTTAACTTACAACTATATTTTTCTGTAATTCCCTACGTGTTCAGGGACCTCAACTGGCCGGTGGATGAGCAAAAGGCACTCGAATACTTCAGTCGCCCAGCCAATTTCTATTCTCTACGGGATCACATCAAGGAGTTTACTCTGGTGAGGCTGTTCGGCTCTCAGCATGCGAAATCTTATAATAAATCTTTCACATTTCGACATTCGCTCGGTTCCATATTTTAATATGGAAATCTGTTACGTCTCTAGAAATCATTATGCAGAGCAGCAACATCATTATGCAAAGAGCAGCATAATAATTCTCCATCACAGAATTAACATTTACGCAAACACATTAAGATATGTACCAGTAAAATAAATTTCGTTTCTACGCACAAAGAAGGAAATAAAGTGGAGCAGTACAATTGAACTTGAGAATAAACTTATTGAAATGCTCCGTATCACCTGATGTAGATCACGGCCTTCCTTCGAGTGGTCGACGAGAAGGAGCATCCGCCGTCGACCGTGAAGGCAGCGTTAGACGTGCTCCGCGACTGGCTCCGCTGGTTCTGCATCCACGGCGACATCCACAACCGCCCAGTGAAAATAGTGAACCAAGTTTTTATTAATAAATTGCTTCAAAAACAATATTTAAAATTAAAATTAAAATAAATAGATTTTCAATTTGATTAATTTTTTTTATTTAAATCAGCGCCATTTCAGCACGATTTTTGGCCTCCGCTCGCGCGCCTCTTCAAGGCAGCCGACGGCGAGAACGACCACTCACTCATGGATCAACTTTGCAGAATGATAGTCTATCAGAAGAAGGACTGCAACAAGTGCACTGCACACATTGTCAGACGGGCAGCTATAAAGAAGGGGGAGTAGGGTCGGAGGAGGGAAACAAGAAGACGGAAAATGAATAACAATAAAAAAATATAAATATATTAAACAATCAAATATATAAATAGATAACTATCTCCATTAAAAAGCAAATAGAAAAGATGTATGAATGTTTAAATATTCTCCTCATTTCAGCATCGTCTCCTGGCTCCCCTCTGCTCCTCTCTACTCAGCCGCTTCTCGCAGATGGCCGATTCGCCCTTCAAGGAAACTGAACAGCTCGAAGCGTCTCTGAAGCTTCTCCAAGAGCACGTTGATCTCTGCGGAGGCCCCAAACGGTCAAAGGTTGTAAAAGAAACTGAAAGCATGAAATGGATTTGATTTTCCTGGGGGTTGAGGAAATTGGTGAAGAGCGAAAATAAATGATCGCCTCGATCCAAGGCCTCTGGTCATTCTTCTCTTCCAGTTGGCTCACGACCTCTTGCTGGCCATTCGGCCATCCTTCGCCACTGTCAACTTTAAGAGTACCAGGATGATGGCAGCCTTCCTCCGACTTGCCACGGAACAGGCTCGTTCATGAATTGTTGATATCTCTCTCTCATTTTATCACTATTTCTAGAATGGCTTCGCGAAATGTTTCGCAATGTCGTTGCTTTCTGAACAGCTGACACGCATCTTCATTGTGAATTCCATCCAGGACCATAACGACTGCACCGCGGGGTCTTTCTTTTTAAATATGTTTTTCGATTCTTTCCTAGGGGGGCACTCTTTGTGCTCTCCTCATTGAGATCCATTGAGATAAAAGGGAGGGGATGAGAGTGTCTGGGATGGATGGAACAGGTAGAAGAAGAGAGCCTCGTATTACAGATGCATCGTTGCTCCTCTTCTCCGCCTGTTGCGAGACAATCCTGGCCCTGTCTTCTCCATCGAAAATGGATTCCCTCACCTTCTCATCGATGCCGTCAGCAAGTGACTCCTGCAGGGTCGTCTCCGTTGGTCGAGGAGCGACGTAAACTCACCCTACTTTTCTAGCTCCTCAGATTCCTACAGTATACCAGATTCAACTGTAGCCCCACCAAAATCCTTCCCATTTTCACATAAGCCTCTAAAACTCATGTCTTACGTCGCCATTACTAACGTAATCTGTGATAATGGGCTCATTTCATCGAAACCATTCAGGAGGAGCACTGGTGTTGCGATTGCCTTCGCAATCGCTGCAAATGCTTGCTCAGCCGCTGCGCTGAAATTCTTGTGAAACTCGCTGAGACGGACGCTCTTGGCACATTCGTAAAGGTTCTGAAGTATATATGGGCATATATTCATATTGAAATTCCAAGAAGCACAGTTAAACTACTCTTGGCGCGTATTCCAAAGTTCAATGGCCGAGTAGGAGGAAGTGCTACCTCGTCTAATGGACGCGACCGTCCGCCGCTTCGACCGCATGGCCGAAATGCCGTATTGCTTGCGCGAAGACGTCGACGCGGCACTCTCTCTCATCCACTTCCACTTCCGCAACAACTCGCAAGACCATGGATACAAGAAGTTTTGCGGCGCACAGATAAACTAGTTTAAATCATTAATTGATTAATTAAATAAGGTTGTGCGATTATGGCTCTAAACATCAACAATTCAACTAAATAAATGTATGAACAGGTCACCTCCGCCGTACGCAAGGGTATCTACGAGTGTATCGAGTCGAACTCGCCGCACGATGAACATCTTCTGACACTCGCGTCGCTCGTCCGATACGCTGCCAAGTTTACTGACCGCAATCGGGTCACTTTTTCTATCCGCAGAACCAAAAGTGACGAGCATAAGAGATCTGGAACTTGCAGCGTAACAAAGAAACTCGCTTCGCACGCCACCTTCTGGGCGCGGTCTTCTCGGACTCGAAGATCACGCGATTCTTCTCCGAGGCACTCTTCCACGAGAGATCTTGCGCTGTTGGGTGCGTCCACATTCTGGAAGCAATTAGTGGATGATTCTGATGGCACCTAAGTAGATTTTTGCACATTTTCAACACAGATGAACCAGTTCAAACTGCAATCGCTCATTACTTTCAGATCTGTAACTTGCTAAATTCCAGCATGTATGTATCTACTAGTCTTAAAAAAAACGCCCCATGTTGGATCGTTAATAATGTCAAAAGCAAGCTTTTTATAATACAAAAAATAGATGGATCGCGGAGAGTCTTATGGACGCCTTTGACTCTCGCTGGAGCAGGGACTTCTTCATTGACCAGAACTCGCACTTGAGTCTTGTCAACAGCATCCTCGAGTGTCTGCAGCGAGTCGTAAAGCAGGGAGTGCCGTGTGTTCGTTGCCGGGGCAGTTCCGAATGTTACCGTAGCCAATATAGTTACGGTAACAATTTAACTGGAGATTGATTTGAATATTCAGTCGTCAATGCGCGAAGACCCCGAATGCGAGTGTTTGTTTGTCGTCCGTCACAGCCTGCATACTCTCTTCCGTCTCGTATCTTCCGCCTCTGTCGGCGATTTCATCGACGTCAATCCACATCTCCTCTCTCACTTCTTATTCCGATCAAGTCGACGTGGTCAATACAGCTCACCATCAGCTGATAGAAATGCGCAAATAAAAAAATAATACGCTTCCTTGAGCACACCGATCTGACCGAGATCGTCCGCGCCGCTGTCTTCTCCTCTTGCTTCGATTGGAACGAGGACGGAGAATCGGAAAAGGAGGAAGCCGCGAGCCTCTTCATGAGCCTTTTACAGATGGGCGAACGGAAAGGAAGCATGGAAACGCTGCTCGGAAATGGTTCGTATTTGGCCCGCTCTTTCTTCTCTTCTCTTTTTACACAACAAGAGAAGCAGACAACAGAGAAAGAGGCGGTTGAGGAGGATCGATAGGGAGTGAGAGAGGGTAATAGAGTGTAAAGTAGAGAAAGAGAAAGAAAGATGGATAGTGAAAATGCGAGGATTTGAACGAGTCTTGGAGCAACCTGCGACTCGCCCCTCTCAAGAAAGTTACTTTTTTCCGCAGGCGTGTTATTGGCACTGCTGGAGATGGACCTTGACCCCTTTCTCTCCCGTCGCCAGCGCTCGCTCCTTGACCGGATCCTCCAAAAGTTCCCTGGATGGGCTTCGAAGATCACCAGCCTCTTCGACCCGTCTTCCAACATCCACCAACTCGCCGCTCTTTATGCGTACGGGACACCCACATTCTTTCTCCCTGCATCCCAATAACTCTACTAATAAATTATTCAAGCTCCTAGAAGCCTGGAATCTTTCGATCTAAGGCTAAAATCACGATAGAAGTGGTTAATTGCTAGAGCAATCTGCTTAATGTTGTCATTCTAAATCATCACTTTAAGAACTCCTCCGCTTGCAAAGTCACTGTTCTTTGACCACCGCACCGTTGCGGGAGAGTCTGTCTCCGTGGAGTGTGAAGTTTGTAAATCTTCCTAATAGGGAGATTTTGAGTCATTTCTTCTCTTCCTCATTTACTTATTTTGTCTTTGTGTTTCGACATAAGAAATAAGTTGTTTGCAGAGCGCCGTAACGGCAATGGAGAACAGCGCCATCAGCACCCAAGCAGCTTCTGGTTAGCTGGTGGATATCTCAAGACGTATATTCATATAATGAGGGCCTTTTCGTCTGGGGATCCTTCTTCGTGACTCTATTATACCCCTTTTGGACTTTCAATTCATCAGGAAAACATTCTTTTTTTTACTATTTGCTCTACTTTTTGGCCGCCGTGACTATACACTTAAAATGTTCCCTCAGACTCGTCCTCGCTGGCCGCGGCTACCTCGCCTCGCACGCCCGCCTCGCCTCTCGCGTCCGCCTCGCCTCGCGCGTCCGCTTCCCCCGATGGACTTTTCTCTCTGCCGGCGCTTGTTCTCTCTCTCATCACGTCACTCCTTTCCCTTCCTGATCTCTCTTCACTCGCCCTGTCTTGCCGCGCTGCCTATGAGGTTATCCAATTATAGTTTTGATCTCTATACCTGAACTGGCTAACATTCTTCAATGAAATCTTGGTACCCTTTTACTTATTTTTTAAAGATCTGGCAGAAATTATTGAATATAGGTAATGCATATAAAAACTAAATTAAACAAATACATATATTTATTATCGAAAAGCTTGCAGCCCGTAATCCGTCAGCTCCGCTCGATCTCCGTGCTCTCTCTCCCCGTGCTTCGCCACCTCCTTCCCTCCGTCCCGCGCACTGCCCACACTCTCCGGAGTGTGCAAGCTGCCTGGTCCAAGGTGCAGCAGCTCATGAGTCCCGCCGCGATCCGTCACGTCGATTTCGGAGGCATCGACACCTTTCATGGCGGCCAACTTCAGAAGCTCTTCGCGGTGAGCAATTTTGTCTTCTTCTCCTTTTGACAAGCCATTGTGGAAAGATTGGGATAATTATAGTCATTATTTAATAATTGTTCTATTTAATTAAATTAAATTAGATTTAATTTTAAGTTCTACATATCATCTATAAAAGAGCTACTATAATATTTCATTTGGCGGTCATTTTTACTCATTATAACTCGATTGATGGCGTTTTTCGTTGAGGAGCCATTCACGTCCGTTGAGACGCTCTCCCTGAAGGGAGTCGTCATCACGCAGGACATGTGGGCGACTCTCGGAGCAATCTTCCCGAATGTCCGTCGGGTCTCCGTCTCTCCCCACCTCGCGCACGGGCTGTCAGTTATCAAGAATTAATCATTTTGTAATCAGCAGGAGTATAATTATACTATTATAACTAACAATACTTTTTGACTAATCGGATAATAGAGATATAAGTAAACTATATTGACTATTAGATAGCTGGTTCAATTGAAGTGAAGGACTCAAATAGTTATTCTTCCATGTGAACATCGTTTCATCCAACCACAGGCGAATAAATATATTACTTTGAAGAGACAGCCCCTGCCATCTGCTGACCACAGAGGATCTGAAGGAGAAGGGTCAGCGAGTGCAGGGGAAAGAGTTCGACTGCCTTCTCCTGACGCTCATCGGCACGTTCCACCAGCTCCAGTTCAGCGAACTGGCGTCGGCTTAAAATGAGGTCCATAATAATAACGTCTTTTCTGCAATTTTTTCTGATGAAGAGCCCGAAAAATGAAATAAACGCATCTTTTAACTGCTTCTTTATGGCCCATGGCACGTATCAAGTGATAGAAGTAAACTTTTTTTTTCGGCCCGTGCTTTACATTTTTTTCTTTTATGTCCGTGTTGACGATAGAGCCTTTTATTATTTGTTATATGGAAATGGTTCAGTTTTATTACTATTCATAAAGATAGTTTAATCTAGTCTCGAACACTGGTTCCTTTTTTAATTAGTGCTTTCCTTGCAGAGATCGCGCCTTCTTCGTCAATTATTGACAACCTCTTCCATCCATAAAAAACGTTCACTTTGGAGTGAATTTCAACTAGAATAAAAGGAATTCGTAGATGGAATTTCACACATGAAATCTAGGCGATGATCAAGGCGCTTTGCAATGGTACCATCATGAAATCAACATCAACACTCTGAGGAATCGAGGAAGCAATCAAGACACATTTCTTTGAAATTTGCATCACTTTTCGTCTTCTTTCATTCGAGCTCCTCTTCAGGATTCTCGAATTAATATTACAATATTTTCTCCGGTTCACTTATCACTCACAACATAGTTTCCTAAAGAGTTGAGGAAAATCGCATATTTTTTTAAACTTTCAATCAAAATTGCCGTCAAATTTAACGTGTACAAGAGACGATTTTTTTTTTAAATTTTGAAAAAGAGATCTCAATGTGGTGGGAAAGACCTTGGAAATGTCCAAGGTTCCTCCTTATTACTGCTGTTAAAGGAAGATGTTCTTTCCTAACTATTGTGAGACCGAGGCTAACAAAGCAACGTCGGAATTTGTGTTTCTTTCTTTATCTAACGCACACTTTACCTCTTTCTCTCTCTCTCTCTATCTCTCTCTACTCTGTTTGAACATATTTTCCCTCGATTCCTTTGACTTGAAGAAGACGTTGTTTTCCTTTGTCTATAAGGAAGACTCGTGAATAATTCAGGACTATAAAGCATCGCTCAACTTTTTTACTTCCTCTCTAACACAATGCCTGACCCTGAGAGACAAAAGAAAATGTTCAATCAAAAATGGAAATACTAAAAGAAGCGCATTCAACGTTTTTTAAAGCGATTTAGAAAGAAATTCTGACTGCTTTGCTGTTCGTTTGCCATTACACAACCACGTCTTTTTACTTTCTTCCAAATTCATTTTCATTTTCTTTGGACTGCAGCATCTGTTCCGAAGGAGAATGTTTTTCTCCAATTCGGAATCCATCTTGCTCTTCTTGTCTGCCTGTCTGGTCCTCTACTCCTCGACGAATAAGCCTTCGACGCTTCCTCCGGTTCCCTCTGGCTGGTTCTATTTCATCGATTCCATCAGTCTGACCTGGAAGAACGAGACTTTTGATGACTTGGAATACATTTACAGCGAACTTCATGCAAGTAACAAGTCACAAACGTGTCCCAAAGGCTTCGTTGATGGTTATATTTTTTTTTTGTAAAATAGAATTTGAACGATATTTTATAAACAGAAGTCCACCCCTTTATACGAAAGAAGTTTCTGTCATTTAAAAAGATAATTTTGTTTGAAAATTTGAACAAAAAGCTGTTTTGATTCTTCCATTTGGCAGCCGTGTTCTCGAATAAGACAGCGTTCAATAAGATGTTGAAGAAGAAGATTAGCGAAGACTGCTACGTCGGCGCCTTTTTGAAAGAAGAATGCAAGGTGCGTAGTGCATCTGGTCAATTTCTTTTTCGGAAGAAATACAGCAGAAATCTAGCTGTTCTGCAAGCCCTTCGTTGTGAGATGTGTATATTTTTTCAGAATGAGGGTCATCCCTTGAAATCGCGCGAATGCTTCGAATGGCGAATAGCGAACGAATCTGCGCCCGTTGAAAGCGTTGTGTTATGGCCTGCAATAGATTTGACAGAGGGACTGCCTCAGGCCGTGTTCTCACCTTCGATCTCTGTACTCCACAACATGGACATTGGGAACGCGATTCGGACATGCTGCATGGCGGAGCCCTTCAGGTTCTGTGCAACTATTTCAAGTATATTAGCTCACATAGTAGTTTTAGAGCATCCAAGATGACGACGATTTCTCCACAACTTTCGTTGGCGGCAACGGACGCAACTTCTGTCGCGGAACACCGTTCAGTGCTTTACTCGCCTTATTACTTACTGCTTGCCCCTTCCTCCTTTGATGCGTAGAACGAAAAAGAGCTTGCATAACAACTCGAAGTGCATAAAGTACATTTTCCAAAAGGTAACGAATCAATGTTTCCTATAGATCCTGTGACGTTGACGGTCTTCGACAATAACTCAGCGACGACGTTGTTAGTTTTGTCTAACATAGAGTGTTTCTGAGGGAGTCATTCATTACAAAGCGGTTAATTAAGGAGCGCGCCGTTTTTCGAGACTTCCCAGAGCACCGCCCTCTGCACCAACTGCACTTCCTCTTCATACCCTGAAGAAAGTAATGCCTACCATTACATTTCGATTGTAACCAGTGAATGTCTGCAGATTTATTGATAGAGAAAATCTGTAGTTTCATCAACGGAATCTTTGCCGCTCGGTCCGGAAGAAGAAGAAGGTTCTTCCCTATTGCTCATCATCATAATCGTCGTCGTTGTGGTGGTTCTCGTGATCCTTGCAGTCGTCGTATTTCTCTGCTTCGCTCGCAACTGTCAAATATATCAGGTGAACATAACTGTGCAAGCATTCAAGATTGTTTCAGAAACATTTCATGAGCAACAAAAATGCACTTCAATCCTGATGTCTAGAAGTCGCATAAGTTGTTGTGCAGGTAGCACGCGAGAGCAGTAAGAGCGGCGTTGACAGGGAGAAGCAGCGAGAGAAAGAGAAGAAGAAGAAGAGTGACGCTGTCACTTACAATGCCAAGGACGAGTCTGTCGTTTACAGCGTCGCGGAGACTGTGGACTCTTAAATATAAAAATTAAAAACTTTTTTTTCTATTTTTTGACCGCTTATTATGAATGTTAATTTCAGAAACACTGGTTGCGCTTTTAAAAGATTGCCATATTTTTCATACCCAAAATCTATGCACCTATTTTTTTTTCTTAAAGTGTATTGATTTTCTTGTCTAATTGTATTCCAAGAGTAATATTATTATTCTTTGTCTTCAAGTCTCGTGATGACTAATTGCCTCAATTTTTGTTACTACAAAACGCCAAATAAAATTGTGCCCAATAGAAACTGTATAGACAACAATAAAAGTAACATAAAAGGAAGATTTTCATGGTCATTCTCGTTGTAATTTCTTGTCAGTTACTTATGTACATGCATACTATGTACATGTGTTAGCTTTATATGTCGCCTACATCGACTGGACGAATTTCCTGATTTTGTTCGCTGTAGTGAAATCCTTGATTTGCGAGTGTGATGCTTTCGCTTAATTTTATATACTTGAAATGACATGAACTCAGCACTGCACGGGCGATTGCACAGCGTCCACTTGGCTTACTAGAAACAGAGTTTTATAAGCATTCCAAAAAATTGAAACTGAAAGTTAGGTGTAGTCGTAAGCAGGTGTGGCCGGATTCCAGCTTCCAAAACGGTTTTTTTTTCTTCAGTGACCTTACTTCCGTTGTGCAAACAAGAATTTGTGTAACCAAATGGATGCAACTAAATATAACGATGCAATTTTGATAATGATAAAAAATCAGCTTGAACGGTGCTCCTCGGTCACGGGATTCTTCATTCTTACCAAGTAGGGATTCCGTTGTTATTAGCAATGATCGTCGACGATGAACGACTAACTTTTAGTCGCCCTTCTGCAATTGTTCTTGGCCATTGAACAAAATTGTTTATGTATAAAGAAGAGATTGAAAGCAAGGAATGCTGCTATCCGGAAGTGGTCTTTGAAGTTAATTATTAATTCTTTTGAACAATTAATAATGCGGCAAATGACCTCAACTTCATCGGATTATCAATTCGCAACACTAATACATGATTGATGTAAGAGTGGGAGCCACCGGTGCGCGAACTCATAGAGGAGTTTTTTAAAATAATAATTCTAATGTAAAATCGCTCCATCTAGAGTTTATTTTAAAATTTGAATTTATTTACCATTTTAATAAATGCTCACTTCGTGGAGAGAGCGAGAAAGAGAGGGAGAGAGGGAGAGAGAGAGAGAGAGATAAGATGTAAAGCTTATTTTTGGAGTTTTAGTCTTTACGGCGTCGGAACTACAGCTTCTTCTAGAGTAATTTGTTTAGATTCATCATTTCTATTTGCATTTCCCCATAAATTTGAATATATTGAGAGTGATCATTGTTTTCATACATTTAGCAGTTCTCATTTGAATGCATCTTTCCTTCTCTTGGTATGATGCGATCATTGCACCCGCGTCCACCGCCGGAAAACGGTTAGCCCCTCGTCTTTCTCTGCCGACCGCTCTCCTCGACTTCTCCAAGCATGCCCAACCGAAACAAGACGCGCCGGAGTATATCTCATCGTTCGTCTTTAAATTTTAAAATCTTCCTTAGAAATATTCTACTCTTTTTATTCCATTGAAAATTTTTTTAATCTCACTTTTGTTATTTAAATGATTATTGCCATCCCAACCTTTGTTTCGTTTCAGCAGCGACCGAGGAGAGAACCTCGCATGCCATTCGCTTCGTGCGGAGCCTCGTCACGAAGGACAGCGAGATTGAGGTGAAGGGGGGAGAGAAAACGACTGGCTGTGAGCTCTGAACGAGAAGAGAAATATGTATATGCATAGTCATTCGGAGTGAAATGATGAAGGAAGTACAATGGAGTGCTAGATGTAAAGAAAGAGAGAGAGGAGAGATGAGAGAAGTATAGAAAGACAGAGTGAGAGAGAGAGTGTACAAAGAGAGGAGAAATGAGAGAAAGATGTCTCCCCTCGCAGGCCATCCGCATCCCTTCTCGTCTGCTCTTCTCCATGCTCCTTGAGGAGCCGGGCGGTAAGTCGACTCGGCTGAACATCTCGCAGTTGAGGGAACAGCTCGATCTGCTCGGTCAGCACACCACCAAGGTGCTGCACATTTCCTCCCCCCTTCTATCTCTCTGTATCTCTTTCTCTCAGTCTCTCTCTCTCCTTCTATCTCTCCCACACTTTTCTCTGTCTCCCTCTTTCTCTCTCTCTATCTCTTTCTCTCTCTCTCCAGGTCCATCTGAGTCGCTGGAAGAATGCCCCTCTTGCTCTCTCCTGCGTCGATCTCTCTCTCCCTCAGACCATCGCCTTCGGCTTCTGTCCGGCCGATCATCCGCCGCGCTTAGGCGTTCCTCTTCCCTCCTTGGCCTCGCTCTCTTTGGCCCCGCCCCCCGTCCAGAAGAAGTCAGCACTGGCGTCATTTATATGATTCTTTTAAATCTTTTCATTTTATACATCAAGCACATTTCAAAACTCGTTAAAAAATTCAATTATAAAAATCGATATTATTTAAGAAAGCCGAAAGTCGTCAAGAAGGACAGCACCTCCCGTGACTCCTTCAAGTACCGAAAGAAGGTTCTAAGATTTCTTGGTGCTATCCCTGTTGGGGGGGGGGCATGATTTTTTCAAAGCTTCTAAGGAATGTTTTGCCCCATCTACTTACGGTTGAAAGCTGTCTATTAGTGCTTATTTTTCTAGCTGAACGCGAATATGACATCGAAAACGTCAATTAAGCTACTTATGCTAACATTTCTGTGCAAATAAACATTCCTTAGAAGCTTTGAAAAAATAATGCCCCACCAACAGGGATAGCACCGATTTCTTAATATATTAGAAATAATTATTTATTTTATTGGATCTTTCCAGGGCAGTAAACGGGTTCCGCAGGTGTTGTCGTCGAGTGCGCCGGCACCTCCGACCGCCAGAGTCTGTTTTTTTTGCATTAGGACATAATTTATATTTTTCGCAGAAATCTTCCAAAATTTGGCAAAATGCTTATAGGCTATATGAAATAGAGTTTAAAATACATGAAATATTATGAAATTAATAGGAAGGTGACCTAAATTCTTTCTGCCCTTATCATAATAAAACATCGTGAACGGCGCTTGATACTAAAAACAATTTCTCCAGGCACATAGATATTTACATTTCTTCCAGGGTGCTGGAGATGCCGGGCGAAAGCCAAGCACCATTCGTGGCGAATCTACGACTGTCCCGTAAGATTTTTCAAATTGCAATATAAAAAAATTATTTACCAAAATGAAATTACGGAAACTGAATTAGAGGAAGCCTTTTATAGTGTCGAGTCCTCTGTGAGCACTCCTTCCTCTGCTGGCTGCCTCCGCCCCTCTGCCGTGCCGCTGCTGTCTGCGCTCTACTTGGCAGACTCGCTCGGAGTGGCTCCCGCCCTCTCTTCAAGTCAACCCTCTGCTAACCACCCGCACAGCTCACGGTAATCCTTTTCTTTTCTCTTTCACTTTCTCTTTGTCTCTCCTTCTCCCACTCCTCTCTCTCTCTCTCTCTCTCTCTCTTTCTCTCTCTCTCTCTCTCTGTCTTTCTCGCTCTTGTAGAACGTCGCTTAATCTGGAGGACATCGCAGCGAACCAACGTCGTGATGCAAACGAAGGTCCTAGGTAATTTCCTTGTTCTGAAGGCAAAGCATTGTTCCAAACTTTCGTCTAGCGGTCCTCCGGCTCGTTTCATCCGCCCCCGCACCAGGCAGGGAAACCGCGAAGCGTCAGTACAATAAGAGAGAGAGGAAAAGAGAGATGGATACCATGAGAGAGAGAGAGAGAAAGAGAGAGATTGTAGGTCAGTGCCTCGCTACAACGGATAGGGAGTCAAGTCGCGTGTGCGTACCCGTTCTGACTCGCCGTTCCCTCTCTGACTCATCACTTCCTTATTGAGTCTCGTCGCTCTATTCGCCCACAGTAATCTCCCTGCATGATAAGCTCTTTTGTTTTATCTTTTCCCTGTCTTGCCCGCATTGTTAATGAGGAGAGAGAGATCGCCGACCACTTCCTTGTTGAGTTGAAGGAGTCCAAAACCAATCCTCAGGATTGGACAGGAAGTGATTGACGTAAGCGAGACCAATGTCACGGTCGGTCACAAGAACGTTTTCTGGTTGGCGGGTTATTATAACGCAATTAAAATTGAATTTTTTTTAAATTAAAAAAAGATCGTGAATATGTAAGCAACTTTTATACATCATTTTGTATAAAGCAGCAAGAACGGCGTTGACATAGAGAAGAAGCGAAAGAAAGAGAAGAAGAATGACGCTGTCGCTTACAATGCTATGGACTAGTCTGTCGTCTACACTGTGGACTCTAAAAAAAAAACTTTTTTTTACCGCTTGTGTTAATTTCAGGCACGCTATTTCCATTTTATCTTTAAAAAAGATTATCATATTTTCCATACCCAAAAACTATGCATACTTTTATTCTTTACACAATGACCACTTTTCTTGTCTAATATTCATTATTTGTCTGCAATCAATTCGCTCATTATCCGTTTTGTTTTTGTTCCTACAACGACCAATAGAAACTGTAGAGAAAACATACAAAAGCAAGATAAAAGGACGACTTTCGTGGTTGTTCTCGCTTTTATTTCTAGCCACTTACATATGGATGCGAGCTTTATGTGTAATATCACATCGACAGGAAGAATCTTTCGTTCTTTATCATGAAATTTATTTCGTTCTTTATCATGAAATTTATGGAAAGTTGTGCACGCCTTGAGGGTGTTATGCTTTTGCTTTATTAATTATGCCGTAAATGCTTTTATTCTCACTTGTATTACATTTTGAATTTGGCTTTCTCAGAACAAAATCTGACATATAAAAACACAAAAAAAGTTAACAACGAATGGAAATAACTGGTGCCATGCATAGCAATGAGAGTGAAATGTTACTCTGGAATGTAATGTCGTCAAGTCCCTCTTTTTGGTCAGTTTACTCTACGAAAGAGTTCGGAAGGCGGTCGGCGGTGGAGACGAAGACGGCCTTGTGTGCCGTGTAGTGCTCGAGGGCGGCGAGGCCGTTCTCGCGGCCGAAGCCGGACTGGCCGATGCCGCCGAAAGGAACCAACGGCGCTGGAACGGCATTTATGCTTGAGAGAGAGCGAGCGAGAGAGAGAGAGAGTAAGAGAGCCAATAGATAAAAAAAAGTGACTGACAAACGTCGTTAAAGCTGTTGACATAGACGTTACCGGCGCGCAAACGCGATGCGAAATGGTGAGCACGGGAGAGACTTCTGAAAAGAATGGTTTCCATGCCAATTACGTACATACACTTCTAACAGTCGTCAAATTTAATTAAAATTTTCCCTAATTTTCACAGCTACAAATGACGTCATACTTGGTGAAAACGCCGGCAGCGAGTCCGGTGTCCGTGTCGTTCGCGATGCGCAGCGCCTCGTCGTCACTCTCGAAGGGCACGAGAAGGAGCACCGAACCGAAGATCTCCTCCTGAAGGGGCGCATCCGATACTCTCCGAGTTTTGCTTCCACAGTATTGCTCCAAGATTCAAAGCATTCTGGATCTCGACGGGATATTGCCTGCCTTTTCCTTGCTACCGTAACCCCCCCCCCCCCCCTCTTTACCTTGTAGACAGCCATGTCCTCGGTGACGTCGCCGAGCACGCACGGAGACAGGAAGAAGCCGTCTTCGAGAAGAGGGACGCGCACTCGTTCGCCGCCGCACAGAAGAGTCGCGCCCGCCGCAACGGCTCCTGGTGGAGCGAGGAACGGTTTAATCAGTTCAAACAAATCTGTTCCACTTTTAGAAGATGAATCAATCCGTAAAGAATGAATTTGTCTTGTATTCTTTTTTAAAATTATCTTTTGCTCTGTAATATTTTGCATTAATTTTAATAAAGAATTAATGCAAACTATGCAAGATGAGCCGAACCGTCAATGTACGCCTTGACCTTCTCGAGATGCTCGCGAGAGATGTGCGCGCCCACGCGAGTCGACACGTCCAAGGGGTCGCCGACCTTCAGAGACGGGCATTCATTGAACGACAGCTATTTCGTTTTTTTTTTCTTTTTCAAAGTGCTTTTTCGCTTTTGATTTAACTTAAAATTATTATAATGTAAAGAAAAAATTCCTGAATACCTTCATTTTTCGGGTCAGCTCTACCAGACGCTCTTGGAAAGCTGGCATATGCGACTTGTGCACGAGCACCTGGAGGGAAAGAGAAGATAAGAGAGAGAGAAGGCGAGAAGGAGAAATGCGAGAGAGATATATTAGAAGAGGAGTACCCGCTGAAGATAAAAAGATGGCAGGGAGCAAAAACCTTGCTCGCATTCGTGCAGACTTGCCCCTGCGAAAAGAAGTTGGCAATCATTGCGCCAGCGACCGCGGACTCGAGGTCTAAAAGCGAAGATCAACTCTTGGTACAACCTTAACACTTAAGTGTGCCTTAAGACTTTGGACCCAAAGGATTTACAATTAGGATCGTAAGGCCATAATGGCTAAAATGCAGTGCCTGCATCGTCGAGAATGACAAGCGAAGACTTGCCGCCGAGCTCGAGTGTCAACGGCTTGACCGCACGCGAGGCGCAGTCCTCAAATCAGTCAATAATTATATGTTTTCTTCATCACATGTACATACATATGTATATTGGTATGATTGTATGAATTCAGGCAGCTAATAGGCAATCCTCCTGCATAATAGGCAATTCAGCTCAAATATTGATTCAGACAATTGACCTGCATGATCCGCTTGCCGGTCACCGTGCTGCCGGTGAAGGAGATCTTGTCGACGTTGCTCGACTTGGCGAGCGCAGCGCCGGTGACGGCGTCGCCCTGAAGAAGAGCGGGGAAGATTGTTAGCGAGATAAAAAAACATTATTATTAATAATAAATATAATAATAATAATTATTATTATTTAAAATGATTACGATATAAAATATCGACATAAACAGTATGAAAGAGAAAGTGGCGGGGGATTCAGTAACAAATGGCGACTATCGATCCATGCCTGAATGACGTTGTAGACTCCACGAGGGAGGCCGGCAGCCGCGAGCAGCTCGCCGAGCACCACGGCGGACACGGGAGACAGTGGGCTCGGCTTGTAGACCACAGAGTTGCCTAATGGAAGAGAGAGATGGCGAGAGAGACGGAGTAAGTGAGAGAGGGAAAGAAAATACAGAGAAAGAGAGTGAAAGAGAGAGAAAGAGAGACAGAAAACAGAAAGAGGATCGAAGAAAGTATGTATGTACATACATCTGCAACTTTCCAAAAGTTGTCCTAGTCCTAAAGAGAAGGCGATTTTCTTGCTCATTCTTTTAATTTCTCTTTTTTTGCTAAGGGGTCTCTCTCAAGTTCTTCTGCGTACATATCGATTTTTCACAATCTGCATCCTACACTTGGCGTGTTTACCTGCGGCGAGTGCGGGCGCCGTTTTCCACGAGCACGTCTGCATCGGAAAGTTCCACGCCCCTAAAAAGAAGACCACACATTTATGCAAATTTCATTAATATGCAAATTTTCATGAACTCGAAAACAGGCTCTTTTACGCTATAACTTTTATACAATTTATATAATATGTCGCGATTAAAGGGAATAGGGGAGGGCATGAGAGGAAAGCCTAGGGAGAGGCAATGATACTTTAGGCTCAATATGAATTCATATTTATATCACCTAATAGAACAGACCAGTGAGAGTGCCGATAATATTCAAATATCCAAAGCACAATGCCAAAAAAATTCATATTTTCCTATCTAGTCCATACTGAACAATATTTCTAATCATAAATTGGTGTAACCTTGTTACTAATTAATTTATTATGACCCTAAATTTTCGTAAAGAAGGATTACAACACTTTGAGCATTTCATCCAGTAATTTCAGAATATGTGCAAGATCATCGTTTTGCAGCAAAACGTGCAAGAAAGCGTGCAAGCCTTGGTCTATACTTTGGTACTACAGCATGAGCTGTTGGCGGTGGACGGTGCATAAATGCAGACATGGACATGGATCTAGTGCTAGACCCTGAAAAGGGCCGTGAACTAGTCTTGGGACAAGACCGGGAAATGGGAACAGTCGGGGAGGTGTACGGTAGCCGCTTGGACTGCTCACCGATACAGCCGACAACGCCGAGCGGTTCTCGTGTCGTGTACGCGTAGCGAGTAGACTCGAGTGGAAAGTAAGCGCCCGCGAGGTTCGGGCCTGAAATGGTGATTAATCTTTAACCTTCTTAGGTCTCATCTGGATAACGAGGTTACGGTAACAGCGCCGTTAACAGCGTATGTCAAGAATTTTAGTATGCCGCGACTGAGCAAAATTATATTGCTGCGAGTGGTTTTCTCACCGATTCCGGCATAAAATTCAAAGGTATCCGCGCACGAGGCGACGTCGGCCTTCGCTTCGCTGATCGGCTTGCCGTTGTCGCGGCACTCGAGATCGGCCAGCCAGTCGATGTGGTCGCGGATCAACTGGTGAGAGGAGAGAGAGAAGTGAGAGGGCGAGACAATGGGAGAGAGAACGTGCCAGGATGAGAGGAAGAGTGAAAGAGAGAGGACCAGACATAATTATATCTGACCCTCTTAAGAAAGGGAAGAGAGAGAGAGAGAAAGAGGGCAGAGAGCGGGCCATAGAGAGAGAACTCTAAAATGGAACAAAAGGAGGGGAGAGAGCGAGAGAGAGATATGTAGATGGAGAGAGAGAGCTAAAGAGTGAGAGAGAGAGAGAGGGAGAGAGAGGGACCATCGACAGACCTCTGCCGTCTTGCCGAGCACGCGTCCCCTCTCGGCCCACTCCTTGCCCGCCCACTCTCTCTGTACTCTCTTCGCCACGTCCACTGCCTCCTCCGTCTGCTGCTCGGTTGCCGCCGCGCACCGCGAGATTATCTTGCCTAACAATAAGAGAATGGAGAAAATATAAATTGAAACTCTTATCTCCTGACTTTTAACAACCAAACGTAACATTTAGACATTGAACAATTTGTCTTCTACTATCAATTGTCATGTCTAAATAGTTATCAATTTATTCCATGAATCAAGAATTTAATTGGTTAACCAGAACGTGGCTCGACCACGTCAAACTCGGCGCCGTAGCGAAGGGCGCACGCGGCACCGTCCAGCCAGTGCAGCGTGTCGTATCTACAAGAGGCTTCTTGGGTCAGAGTCATCATCCGGAGGGAGGCACCCAGAAATAATGCATCCATTACTAAACTTATTAACTTATACGTCTTCAGCAAAAGAGCTCTAGTATTACATTATACATTAAACTGCTCGCTTTACATCTCGCGAAAATCTACGTTCGCTTCGCAACATATCGCGATAATCTCCGTTCTCTTCGCAAGTCGAAAACGTTCGCAATTTCGAGATTTCATTTCATTTTCATGTCATTAAGAAAGCTAATCCGTACCTCCCACGCTCGCGTCGGACAAAGCTGGAGGCGAAGCGAATGCTGAGCAGCATCTCGAGACGAGCAGCCTCCACCAGGCGGGCCGGATGCGAGCCTTCTTCGCCGATTGGGACAGGACGGCCGCGACTACTGAAAGGGAGAGAGTGAGAGAGAGAGAGAGAGACAGAGAAAGGAGAGAGATTGAGAGGAGGAGGACGGAACGCCAGAAAATAAGCAGATAAAAGAAAACAAAGTGGAATCGAGGAGACGATAGGGGAGAAGCAGCGAAACAAACCGGTGGCTAGACTGATTCTCGGTGGAAATGAAAGAGAAATGTTGCGAAAGCTGATGGGACGCAATAATGGGAAAGTGCAATGAACTAAACAATGCAAATATAGATTGCTTATTGTTAGAACAATTATAGATTGCGATTGGTCGCTGATGGAAATACGAATCAAACGCTATAAAAATGAGAGAATATTTAATGCAACAAGGCAATATGCACAGATATTGGATAGAAAGAAAAAAATTTATTTTAAATGAAATGAGAATAACATCAGGAAAGCGTGATCGAAAAGAGTGAGAAAGAGCGAGAATGAACGTGCGAAGGTGCAAACAAAGACAGACTTATAGCTGGGCAATTTCTGCACCTAAAGTACTGCTTCCAGTAGTCGGAGACCTCTCCATCTGAGCCAGCGAATGCCATTTTGTGTTCGGGGAAGCCGACATCGATGTCCTTGTATGCTTCGGTGATGAGCTGCGAGCAGTAGTAGGCTTCTCTTCCCTTCGAGTCCACGCACTCTGGCGAGAAGACGTCGTTGTAAGTGGCGCCCACTCGAGCGCGCGCCCACTCCGCAGCCGCGACGCGTGTCGACGCGTCGCGTGCGGTCACGGCGTACACCTCCAATCGATATTTGTGGCAGCTGCCAATGGCCACTGACGTCCCTGACCTCGAGTGTGTCCGTGCGGCAGCGCGCGAGGATGGCATCGAGCGACTCGAGCAGCACTCCGTCGTCGTCCGCGTGCACGATCCGTAAAGAAAGGGAATTGCCAAATTCGTTGCGCATAATTCCGGAAAAATCCTTTCTATCAATATTTGGCCAAATTTCTCAGGCGTTCTTTCGAGGCCCTGTTAGAATGATATGGGAAGTGCATGAAGATATGTAAGTGGTAAGCTTGGTGCCCTCCACCTGGAATGAGGGTGGGGGTTGGCAACCTTGAGCTGTCCGCCTCGTTCCTCCTCGACAACGATGCCGCAGTGGAAGATGCCGCGTCCATTGCGCGCGGCCGCGAGGATGGCGTCCACGAACTCCTCGCCCGTCTGCGCCACGTCGCGGCCGAAGAACACGAGGTCACCCGCCGCCGCGCCTATTCGGACCAGGTGCTCGTCCATAGGGGAGGGGCCCGGGAGGGCTGCAGGAGATAAAGAGAAAGAGAGGTATAGAGAAACAGAGATAGAACATGGGGGTGAGAAACAGAGAAAGACGGGGTGAGAGAGACGAGAGAGAAAAGAGAGAGAGAGAGAGAGAGAGAGAGAGAGGGAATGAGAGGGATAAGATAAAGAGAGAGCTAGAGAGAGATAAAGAGTAAGAGAGCAAGAGAGAGATAAAGGGAAAGAGAAAAAGAGAAGGAGAGAGATATGTATGTTGAGAGATACAAAGAGGAAGCTGAAACTGAGGGATAAAGATGTAAAGCAAAGATCAAGTTTTAGGGAAAAATAGCTAGCTGGGATACCCATTGCTCCAGGAGATCAGTGTTGCGCACTTTAGAACCGATAGAACTGATGCAAAGTCTACAGTACCAAGTTATAAATAGCAGACAATGATGTGTGAACATTGAACTATAGATAAGATTACTTCCCCGATCTTTGGCAGATCACTGCTTTCGATTGTCCTCTTGTGAAACAAGAAGATTGGTCGTACTATGTATGGGGCACCCAGTGGGCACTAATCAACAACAGCCACTCAAAGCACGTGAGAATCGCCGGAGAAGAAGCCAATCCGTGAAGAAAACGAGATATTAATTAATATTCATGATTGAAAATTCCTTTCTTATGTATATGTGTGTATGTCTATTAATTTGTGCAAACAATACATCAGACTAACAAATATGTAACAATCGAAGACAGGCGTAAAACATTTTGACAGAATTTCAGGAGGAGAAGCAGAAAATAAAACCACGTGCACAAGATGTGTATGTACATAATACATACGTTTAACAGTTTGAGTGAAAATCTTTTGCTAACCCCAGTTGGGTAGTTGATAAAAGAACCATAGCAATATTAAACATTCGTGGTAAAAGGAAGCACATTGCAGTAATGAAGCATTCATGAAATTGTCAATTAAAAAGGAACAGCAAGCGATCTTTGCACGAAACGTTCTGCAGAGTGCAGCAGACGCAACGTTAGAACTCTGAACGTTCTTTGGAGCCTGACCTAGAGGAGAGAGAGAGAGAGAGAAACAGAAAGAGAGAGAGAGAGAGGGAGATAGAGAAAGAGAGAGAAAAGAAAGAGCGAGAGAGAGAGAGAGAGAGAGAGAGAGCGTGCGGATCCCGAGAGTGCTAGGAGGCACACGTAAAGAAAAAGAAGAGGTCGCTTCAGTGTCCAGACATGCCCATGCCTTCCTTCTCTCACATTCTATTTCTCTCTCCATTTCTCACTGTCTCTCTCATGTATGTGTTCTCTCGCTGTTCACTCTTCCTCCCACTCTTTATGTCTCTCTCGCTCTCTCTTTCTCTCTCTTTCTCTCTCGTCAACTCTCTTGTCATTCCCATCCACTCTTTCCTTCTCTTCACTCTATCAAAATCCTTCTTCTTCTCGCCCATTTCATCGCGTGCTGGTATTGAGCGGCCTGCATGGAACGCTCCACACACATCACCTGATTCTTCTTCTGCATCTCTCTTTCTTTCTTTCTCCCACTCTCTGTCTCTCGCTTTTCAAACGCTTTCTATGGTTGTGCTCATCTCTGTAACTCAGAACTCCGTCATGTTTTTTATTCATTTGTAATACAGCGAAACACGAAGAGTTTTATCATGCAGCATTTCTCCTTATCAGTCCATTTTCTTTATTTTGAGAGCATTATTACTGACGCCTATTTTCTTTTGAACAAATCGGTGACTATAAGTTGAAACGTTTATTACATCAAAGCCATCAAATATCCTTTCTTGGTCGTTCTCAAAGGCGAACGTTGATGTTGATCTCGCTGGCGGAGGGGCGTGGACGCGGCTGCGACGGAAAACGAGCCGCGCACTCGGCCAAGGAGGCGAATGTCAGGGGCAGCGGAGGCAGCGGCGGCAGCTGGATCTTGTTGTTGTGCGGCGGTTTGGTCAGAAGGAGCTGTTCGATTGGGAGCGCGCGAGAGAGAGGCGGCGACAGGACACCGAAGCAGCGAGGGATGCAACCGGCTCTCGGGTCGTACACGTACTGAGCAGGAACTCTCAATACGCCTACAACATCCGTAAAACAAAAGATATCTAACAAGAAGTAAAATAACACGTACAGAGCACGCTCGCGGTGGGCTTGTTCCATCAGCGACTGCGACTAGAGCGGAAATGGCAGTAAGGAGTAGAAGCATCGTCTGTCTGCTGCATATTTGTATTACTATTTATTATAATAATAATAATATATCTATATTTTGATACAGTTAAAGTTTGCGATGATAATGTCTACTCGTTTAGAATTAATTGAAATAATGAAATTAAAAATTATTGATCGCGTCTACTCCGAAAATAGTGGAGAACGCCAAGCGCTGTTTCTTCGATGGACAGACAGCATTTATATGCGAGAACAGAAGAAGCCACATCGACCAGCGACGATAAAACATAGGAACCAAGAGGAATGATCTTCTGAACACGGCCAAAATGACTGCCATGAATTAAGCACAAATGCCCACTCTTTCAGTGTTAGTTGAAGAGACGAAGGCAGAACAGGACAGATTATAACTTTTTGGTAAAAGGCCATCGTTATCTTTTTCTTTGTAAAGCATGACAAAAGGTGAGTGAATGCGGTCAATTGAAGAAGTTATGCGTTTTTATTCATGAACATTGAAATTTTTTAACAGGAAAAATTTGTTAGGGGAAATTGAGGCCTCCTTCTGTTCCGGCTTGGTGTCAGTGTGGGTAAGATGAAAGAATTCACTTCAAGAACATAATTTAAAAAAAAATATATGTATATGTAAATAACTTCTGTTGCTGTAATAGAAGGGAGTTGTGAGGTGGACGGAGAGCGAAGAAGAGGAGTCGTCGATGGAGACTTTGCGATGGCCTGCTTTCCTTCTTGTCGCACAAATAATGCATTGTTTCGTAGATGTATTATTGCTTCACATATAGATTTTTTTTTCTTGAGAAATAAATATCAGTCTGCCATAAATAGGCTTAAAAATTTAAAAATGCCAAAAACAAATGCCTTACTTGTATACAGGCAATATCTTTTCACTTGTATCTTTACTAGATGACCAAGTTGGACTCTGGCATGAAAAATTAAGAAAAGTCTCAATGTTTACTTTCTTCAATCCTTGGAAATGACTCATTTTAGGAAACTCGAGGCTCTTTCCTCATATGTAAATATGCAAGATACAACTGTAATTTATTACTCCCACCAAACTCTTACTCACAATAGGCTGAAAAGTCCAAGGTACATAGTATTCTCGTTAGCAACAGAGGAATTTCTTGAAGTTGAACAATCATTATCCCGGCACTGCCAATTGCTAATGATTCCACGGTAGCAAAGGCCAGAAATCGAGCAGCGTGAAAAAGGCCTAGGGAGCCGTGTTGAGAACAAAGGCCTTCTAGGAATTAGAGTACATTGGCCCAATGATCATTGTAGTCGAATTAACCAGAATCAAGAAGATAATGTTCTCGAACAATTTATTTTAACAACCAAGTGCACCATCTCATTAAACTAATGACAACAATATTAGACAAAAAAAAACATATTGCGAACTGTATTAGAAATCTTACCCTTTCAATATTACAAATAAAAATGGTTGCGTTCGAACGAAGTGGCTTTAGAAAAATACTTCTGTTTAGGCTCATAAGTACATAACTGCATAAATAATTTCTATGTAAAGTCAATCAATAAGCATCTGTTAGTTTACATTGCCGATGCGTACATTGTCTTACAATTAGATTCATATACATACATATTTATGTACATATGTATGTACGTACATTCATAAAGACGATATATCAATACTATTTACAACTTTGTGTTGTACTTTTTGTGTCTACGTCATGCATTCCATACGCTACGTGTTTTTGTAAGCGCACGCACTAATGATTCAGATTCTTAGAATCTCAATTCGACCTTTTTGTTTGTGTCTTACTACTCTGTATAAGCTGACAATCCGCACTGAAACTTTAGTCCTTGTTTTTCAACTTTTTTTTTCTCGAATATCGTTGTTGTTTTCGTTCCAGCCCTTATTGACTCACAAACGTGAGAATATCCAGTGTTTGTACATTTCTTCTCTCAACAACTTGTTGCCACAGGCGAGCCCAGAGTAAGAGTAGATACAGTCTCTCTGTGGCCGCCCATTCGCAAGGTCGTCTGGACGTGGGAGAAGATAAAGGAGGGATAAATAGGCTCCGCCAGACTGGAAGCACCGTACTTCCACAGTTCCTCTATCACATCCCTCCTTTTTGCCTTTCTCTCTACTCGCGTATCCTTTGAAAGACGAAAAGAGACAAGTTGCACAGCCTAATCGAAACTTCGATGCCTAGTAGCCAAAACAGTGTAGATTCCGCGAATACTTCTAGCCGTGCGCAGAGCTGGAAACTGGCCCAACTTTTTTGGGCCCGGCCGGCCCTCGGGCTCAAAATCTCGGCCCGGCCCGGATCGCAGATCTTGGGCCTTGAATTTTGGGCCCGGCCGCCTTCCATCTGTCTGAACTAGACGACCAAACATATGTTGTCTCTTCTCGTTCTTTCTTTCTTTTATACCCTTTGTGATCAAATAAACATATTTTTTGTGTGTCTTCAGTCACATAAATATTGCCGCTTTTCAGACGGTCACAGTCTCTGGTAGAACTTGGCCATTCTCTTCTCTCTCCTCACGATGAGTCTCTCTATTCTGAATGATCCCACCTTCCGCGAGGATCTCTACGACCTTCTGATGTACCGTAACCTCTCGTTCCCCTCGAGCCCGTCGGCCACAGCTTCCCAGTCGACAGAGCATCGCTCGGCTTCCATGACATCATCCTCTTACTTTGACTTCTCCTCCGTCATCGTTGATTCGCTGCAAACTGAAGAACGCTGGCGGCCAAGCAACTCTTATCGTCTTGGCTAAGGATGATAAGCCCTTTTCTACCTGGCAATGCGAGTAGCCAACCAGATCAACAGCTCTTGCCAATCTGTAATAATTTTCCTACTGTGAGTGTATATAAATGTCTTGCAATATTCAGCGAATATCGTAATACATCCATGTTTCAGTGTATTCTTTTTTCCACTCGCGATGTTATTTTTATTCAAGGATTTTATTGCGCTCGGAGGCAACAGACAGCTGGAGAATGTTGTCTCTGAATAGGCAGGGTACTTCCTGAACAACATCAATCAGAGAGAACTAAGAAAGACAGAAAGGCTCTTGACATGAAACACCGCATTTCTCCTTAGCCGAGAACAGATCTTCAAGTGATGTCACGTTATTATTATTGTGTTGAATAAAAAAAAAGTGTCTCCGATAAAGATGCATGTAAACTACTGGACGTTTTGACCTGCTTCATATAAAACAGCCATATGTTCTCCTCGAGGTGAGCCAGGCAGGATGGAAGTGTGTTGCAAGGCTCCCACTTCATACCATCTCCATTGGAACCAAGACAAAATGGTACATAGAAAAGTGTGATTAGGAAGGATACATATTGGAATTAAGACAGCCTATCTGTAAGGGTCGATCTGCCCTCTGCAATGGGAAATTTTTGATTTTTAAAATTGATGAAAACTTGATCATTTGTACTATTCGACATGCTCTTTAAAATGGTGAAATCGTGATTTCGAAAAAAAAATTTTCTTTCGAGATAATAGCGATTTACGCTTAAAATTCACATGCCCATATCTCAGTTATTTCTTAAGATTTTTGAAATCTCTTTTTTGTGTTTTATAGATCTTTGTATTCTCTTTAAAAAAGGTCGCGGTGACGTTTCGTGAAAACAACTTTTAAGCAGCAAAAATCGTATAAATAGATTTAAAAATATGGTTTTTCTGGTTTTTCAGACCAAGTAACCCCCGCGGGGAGGATAAGCTGTTCATAGAAAGAAAGCCCGTGAAATTTGCTACAATGCGATGTATCTTTAAAAGAATTCTAGGAGGACATATTTTTGGAATATGCACTTAAGCAAATATACTCAACTTTAAAAGTACCTTGCAAGAGGTCCGGGTTCGAAGCCCGCTCGGGGCAAAGTTTTTGCAATGTTTTGTAAACTGCCAAAAAACATATTATCGATCTAAAATTGATGTCTATTCGTCTCATAGCTCCATAAATTTGCATATGCTTTCCGTTTTCATTCTGATTTCACCAACTGAAAATTTCTTCAACATGTTTTTATTCCAACAAAGGTGCACAATTATAGAATCATTTTAGCTTCGTGATTCGAAAGTGCAAAGCATTTCTCAAGTCTCTTGAGGGGCTCATCAATGAACAAATATGTAGGGATTATCATGACTAATGGTCAGAATAGTTCATCGTGGACGCGTCTGGGTGCTGTCTGGGCAGACCCGCTCATGTCTACAGGCTCAAATACGTCTTCATTCGAGAGCTCCTCAGGTGATTCCGTTTGCGTGGCTGTGGGATTTCTTTTTGGATCTGCCTTCTCAGATGGGTACTCAACGTCATTCTCTATCAGTTGTCTAAATTCGTCGAAGTCAGTCCCAAAAAGCGGTTCCGATTGAGCCTCCTCAATGATATCACCTTCCGTATCGAACAGTTCATCAAGCTCGTCTAAGACGTTCACAGATGTTGGTTGCGGTGTCGTTGTAGTTGTTGATTGATCCAAGTCGGGCACATTTGCATGTCTCTTCTTCGAGGCAAGATTTCCGAAAATGCTTGCTATCTGCTGGTAATTGAGAAGTTCTGGCGGTGAGAAGAGTAATTTTCCAGCTGCGTCGATTTCCTTGCGCATTTTCTTCTCCAGCTGTCGAGGATCATGTTTAGTGCCCGTACGAAGGCCATCATTAAACGCTTCGATCACATACGTCTTAGACCTGGGTGGAAGTCGAGTGCCCTTCTTATGCTCGCGAAGTGCCCAGCCTTGTGGCAAACGAAGCCCGTTATCTGTCACTTCTGCTAGCGACTCGATTGCCTCGTCGACTTCGGAATATGCCTGCTCAATCTTTTCTCCTTCGAGACACATGCCGTACCGCTTCAGAACATAATCCCGAAGAGTCAGCCTCTCGGAAATTGCCCTATGTTTGCCAAAAAGGAGATGTCTCTCGAGATTGTGGGCTTGCAAGAATTCAGCTCCACGGGTTTCTTCTGGGCATCTGTAAAGATACCCATATTCAGGGCAACTTCCCGTGAGAGTGTATTCGGCATCTTCAGGAGCGCGGCAGGCCTCATCATCTATTTCTTCATTACGATCACGGCCATGGTCCGGCGTGACCTCGCCTCGGATTGGTTGGCCTTCTCTCCCCAACCAGCATAGTTCAGATGTCGTGTCCAGGCAACCTCCAGATGAATCGGTGATGAACTCTCCTTCATTGTGTTGTAGAGATGAGTAGTCGATCTCTTTGCCGATACCGATAGTAGAATATCGATGAACTCGAAGTGCCGTTTCTTCAAATAGGAACGTGTTATACTTCCTTATTCCGGCAATTTTGGCCTTAGACGCTTCTCCTCTTCTAATGCTTCCCGTGTAAACCGAGACTGCACGTAGCGGTTTTCCGTGAGTTATTCCTGCCAAAATTTCATTTGGAGTGGTTACGTCCTTTCCACTATCAACGTAGTTCCGCAATTTTCTCTTCGCCAATGCACTCATCCGATCGCATGGTCCTTTCCCAGCTTGAGTCTCGGAGAAATAGTAGCCGACGATTTTGACTCCAGAGGACGCACTTGCGCCCCGCAATCCAATGCCCATCGTCGCCTACACAGATCCTCGACCATCCGCAATATAGGGCACAATGTGCAACAGCTCGCTCATTGTCAGGCTACAAGTGTCTACTCTTCTTTTTCCCTCCCCAACTTCTCCATTTTGCTTAAGTCATTTCTAAATGCTTCCTCGTCTTTTACTTATTACTTCTATCCAGGAAGCTTTTAATAACGACTGAAATTGACTTTCCAAGTGTCGTTACATTAATTTATTTGATGTCGATAAATATATATACATATATAAACATGTTAACTGAGCGCAGTTTACTATGAAGAAATTTTCAGTTGGTGAAATCAGAATGAAAACGGAAAGCATATGCAAATTTATGGAGCTATGAGACGAATAGACATCAATTTTAGATCGAAAATATGTTTTTTGGCAGTTTACAAAACATTGCAAAAACTTTGCCCCGAGCGGGCTTCGAACCCGGACCTCTTGCACGGTACTTTTAAAGTTGAGTATATTTGCTTAAGTGCATATTCCAAAAATATGTCCTCCTAGAATTCTTTTAAAGATACATCGCATTGTAGCAAATTTCACGGGCTTTCTTTCTATGAACAGCTTATCCTCCCCGCGGGGGTTACTTGGTCTGAAAAACCAGAAAAACCATATTTTTAAATCTATTTATACGATTTTTGCTGCTTAAAAGTTGTTTTCACGAAACGTCACCGCGACCTTTTTTAAAGAGAATACAAAGATCAATAAAACACAAAAAAGAGATTTCAAAAATCTTAAGAAATAACTGAGATATGGGCATGTGAATTTTAAGCGTAAATCGCTATTATCTCGAAAGAAAATTTTTTTTCGAAATCACAATTTCACCATTTTAAAGAGCATGTCGAATAGTACAAATGATCAAATTTTCATCAATTTTAAAAATCAAAAATTTCCCATTGCAGCCCTGTATTGCGCCCCGCTCGACCCTTACAGATAGGCTGTCTTAAACAAAACTAATTTAGTATTACCATGTTGAAACTACACATGGTGTAACAAAGCAATGTAGCCTAGAACTAAAACATCGACCAGGAAGTTTGTTGTTTTATTTTCTTGTTTTCAAGTAAAATATGAGTAACCGCACGCATTCTTGACTGATGTTTCAATTACCCAGTGATCTCCCGTTCATCATTCACCGTTTTCTGTATATTCCCATGAGCTTAGCCCTAGTTATTGAAAACTGCATGCATGTTTAGAGGCATAATTTTTGCCACTAGAGAAAACAACAAGAAGAGAAAGTATCTGATTTGTACTCTGACCATGTGAATCTGGTCTGCTTTCTGATCAGGTTGTAATTCTTGAATTTGGCTACTAGGAAGAGTTGCAACAAGTATATTACTTTTGTATTTGAACATATCAGAATTATTTTTGAAAAAAAAAATGAAAAGAAAACTGCACAGAGTTTGGAGATCGTGTGCCTTTTCTTCTTCTAACAATAAGTACTAGTGCTTTTTTTCTTCTCTCGTTCTCTCTAAATAGTTCTCAAGTCGCTACAAAGGCATTCCAACCTGCGTGCTTTCCTTTCCAGAGTACTCTACACTTTTTTATCTTGCGTTTATTCTTCTCGTCTTGGGAAAGCAAGAACTGGCTGTCTGAGCATATGATTTATTGTTTTTGTTTTTAACAATCCGTCGAGCACTTGAAAGCAAGAGAAATAGCAAGAACATAAAGGCATTGTAGTGTAGACATTCACTTCGCAAGGACATTCGCATGTCTTGTTCTTCCACTCTGTTCTTTGTCTCACGGTAACTGAAAAAGAAGACAGCAGCAGAAGACGAGAATAATTGGCAGAAGAGAAGACAAATTTAGTCGTCCATCTGACGAGGTGACCTGAAAGAAAGTGCGATACACTCGTTATTTAAGTGGGGGACCTAATTTAAACGTGACATTCGAGAAAAATTATGCCTATGTACATACATTATATGCATTCAAATGATATTTAAAATAAAACAATTCCTGAACACCGTAGACCATTATATTGTAATTGAATAAAAGACATCAGTGGTGTTTTAAAAATATGTATGTATGTACAAAGGCTAATATTCTTGACGCTTACCTTCTCTGAACAACCTCATTGAGAAGATTCTAACTTGCCAAACTTATTTCCGCTTTGCAATGTTGCGTTACCTATGCACAGTTCAACATAACTGAAAACTGCAGAAATAATTGCATACACCTTTCTAGAGATATATTTTTGCAAATCGCTGGCATGAGATAGAATCACATGTGAAAATATTCCATGCATGAATTGCTGACAATAAACAGGTAGTTTTGTAGTTCTTCCGAGCACTTGCAAGGATCGTAGAAATTTTGCAGTGACGTTATCTGGGTATGTAACATATATTTACATTTCAAATATTATTGAAAAAGTAAGGATACTCTGGCGAAATGTAGTTTTAGAAGAGGTTATGAAAAGAGGCGCATTTGCCAGCTCGTTTTCCGTCTGGAGTTTTATCGACGATCACGCCGATTTGTTGAAGGCCCGCATTCGCTCGTCCACGACTGCAACAATCTTCGACGACGTTTCCGCCAAGCGCTGTTGCTTCGATGGAAAGAACAGCATTTGTATGCGAGGACAAAAGTAGCGAGAGAATGCCCAAGAAACATACAAGAATTCCCACTTTTTCGGTCTTACTTGAAGAGACGAAGATGGAGCAGGACAGATAATAACTTTAGAAAAAGGTCCTAGGTATCTGTTCAAGAAATACGTGCAGGCATGGGATTTGATTGTGTTCTGCATTTTTATTCAAGAATATTAAATTTATTAAGGGGAAGAATCTGTCGGGGTCTTCTCCTTATGTACAAGTGAGAGAGAGAGAGAGAGAGAGAGAGAGAGAGAGGAATAGAAAAGAAATAAAGTGGGAAAGAGGTTGAATGAGGAAGTGAAACAAGAACACCTAGAGAGTGCGATATAAAGAGAGGGAAATGAGGGAAATTATAGAGTGAGAAACAGAAAGAAAAGAGAGTTGGAAATAGAGTGAGAGAGAGAGAGAGAGAGAGAGAGAGAGAGAAAGAAGGACAGTGAGAGTGAGATAGTGCAGATGTAAAGCGATAACGAAAACATTAACAAATAATTCACGTAGATTTTGTTCCTTCCCTAGCTTGTACAGCTTACTATTTCTGTTTTCTCCTATTTATTTCTCATTATTCCCTGTTTTTTTTTAAAAATATTTCTCGTTCTGATTAATATTTCGCAGGTTCTTTTACGGGCATTATATATCGAATATTTATGGGTTTATTTGTATCGAGCATATTGAAGTTGATTTTATTTATTGCAATTAACAGCAATAAAGACGGTTAGTTACGCGACGAAATAAAAACCCTGATACAAACAGAGGACATAACGGAGCAAGCTATGCAACGCACAACTTGGAACAACCAAAAAGAGCAAAAGAAGTTTGAGCAATTTTCATGAAAGATGATACATGTAAAAAAGAGAACAATGTGAATGACAAGTTCAACAGCCCGCACACAATCAATATACTTTCGTGAATTTGGGTGTTACAGGAGAGACACAGACGCTAGAGTAAGGTTTAATGTAAAAAAAATATTTTTTATATTTTAAGAGTGAGCATTTCCCTACATAGATTACTATCGGTACTCTCATTGCGTAACTTGCAGATGCCGAACGGTGAAATCGTAGAGCATTGCATCTTCTTTGAACCCGTCCTTATGGAACTTCTCCGATTTTGCCTTGAAAAAACGAGAAGGGAAATGTGCTGAAGGCATATTCCATACAAATTATTTCATAGTCATATTTAAGCGTAAAAATATGCAAACTAAAATTTTAACATACTACATTTCACAAAAGAAAAAGAAATGATTGTTCATGCTTTCAAATAGTTGTTAACAATAAGCGAAAATTGCCAATTTCTGGAGACAAACAAATCAATAAAAACTGATTTATGGCTCTGAAACTCTCACAAACCTCGTATGCTATAACGATGTTGAGCCAGACATATCTTGGCAAGACGAATCCGTATTCAGTAAGGAGAACCTCTTGCGAAGGCTGAACGGCCGCGTATTCGTCAGCTAGTCTCAGGAGTACACGCGAGTTGTAAAGAGCGACAAGACATGTCTCAAAGCTGAAATAGGAGTACGGTAGATTTACGGGTTACGGTCGTTCAAAATATAAAGTATATGGTGGATGAATGGCGGATATTTTCTATCCGATTTCACGGATTTCTAGAGGTAAATGAAGGTGGGATTTACAAAATAGCTTCAGCAAGGCACTGATTAATGAACCTGTTAAGTACTACTGGGAGACGTACCAAAGGATCGGCTTGCAGGGCTGTCCAAGCCGGTCAAACTTGTACACGTTCGCATGCCAAATCGAGGACGAGAGGTCATCTTAAAACACATCCAAATCAATCTTTCGCAAAATGATATTAGGTAATAAACTTGGCAGTCATTTAAAAACCTTGATTACTTTTCTCAAAGAACAACTACAGCATGCAAGTATGGGAAAAGGTTCAAAGCTGACACTTTGGGGACTGTTGCAACCACTTGGAGAAGAGTTTCTTTACCGTGCCAAGTCTGCCATTCTGTGGACCCCACGGGCCCCATATCTCAAGTTCATCCATGTCCAGAAAGTCATCATTCTCGATCTTGAAAAGAAAATTCTAGAATTATCTTGTAGATAACGCTGGGAAAACCGTTGTTCGGGCCAGCAAACATAATGTACTTGTAAAATACTAACTTTAAATGGTTGTAGCATGTCTGATGACATAGAATCGAGTTTTGACTCGCGTGCGATAATGGGTAGAATCTCCGCCCGATGCATCATGTCCTCCAGAGGTTTCAGATCACGCTGCAAGTGGAAATAACTAGAGAGAATGCAAAGTTGCCAAAGAGAACAAGTAATTTTTAATAATTATGGGCTTAAAAAAAAACAAATTAAAGATGCTGGCTTAGTCTTTGATTAGAGCGTAATTAAATTTGCTAAAAATTCTATCAGAAAAAAATACAAGAAAAAAATAATTTATTGCTCGCATTTCTTTACAATGCCTGTGAAGACAAGAAATAGAACTAAATGGTGAAATAATAAAACAAATTGTTTATAAAAAAGAAGTATTAAGAGAATAAAGTGATAAATCATGATTGATAGACTTTGTTCGTCTACAACCAGCAAGAGAGCAAAGGAAAAATAACTCACTCTTGATATTGCATCGAGAACGAGTTTGCTGATATGACGCGAGACATCGATGAATCCATCTTTATCCGGCAGATGACTACGGTAGTCGTGCATAATCATGTTTCGCTGAAGAAAGAAGAATTATAAGGCCAAACTGTTTAGATTTAGAGAGTTTGTAGGCCATGATAAAGATCTAAAAAGAATGAGACGGAGAAAAAAACACACCAACTGCACAACCATAAGAAAGAAATGGAAGGAATCAAAGGGCAGGTGAATAAACTTACCACGAGAACTTTGAAGGGATGATATCTTCCCACCTGCAACACAATAGGGGACGCATGATAATATTTTTATAAACAATGTCTGATAATTAGAGAACGATTAAATTAGAATAAGTAGGTTTAGCGAAATAAAATGGTATGCAGCAAGCTTCGAACCTGATTTACATCTGGCATGGGATTCTCGATGACAAGCTTCTGCGTATCTTCTGAGGGCACGAATTGAAAAAGTGGACTGAATGATAAGATCCAATAAGATATTCTGGAAACCATGTGCAGATAATGAGTTCTCTCAATTTACCAGAATCGGATCCTTGAATGAAAAAAAACACGAAAAGACCCATAAACTCACCATATGCGACTCTTGAAGACTTCCCGGCCTGAAAAGATTGAAATCGCCCTATTTTAAAAGACACATCTTATGTTTATACTTTCAGAAACAATATTAGAAACAAAAGAAGATCCGAGAGTAAAAGAGGTATAAGACACTGATAGATAAAAGTGGCTTTTCTGAGAGCCCAATTAGAATTCAGTATAATTGAATAATACATTGAAAAGGCGGATAATAACAAGTGACTTAAGAGAGCATCTACGTATGCCTCCAGTAGGGCCTGCCCTAGATCCAGATGTTGGATTTCGAGAGCGAAAATTTTGTCGGACATGGCACTGGGCCCCAGTAACAAGATTAAATGACAAAAATTTTTTTTCACAAAATATACATGCGTGAACAGTTAAAAGTTTTAATAATATGTGATTTGATGTATCTCGCTTCAAAATCAACATTTTTCCATTTACTTTTTTTTATTGGCATCCCGGTTGAATTCTAATCAAAAACTCTATTGATGTATTTGGTCAAATATTTTATTCTCATGTCGAAACATTATTTTAAATATTTCAATTTCACCGTTGAATACCTTATACTCATTTAGTCCTGGGTTTTATATCTCAAAATGTAGAGCATTAAGAACTGTATAACATATATTCTTTTTGTTTAGTGTGTCCTACCCTAAAGGGGTTACAAATAGGCTCAAATGGGGGCAACTCGGATATGTAGGATTCAAGGAATGCGTGAAAACGAAGTTAAATTCTTGTTATGACATAAAATAAACTACTTCATACGATTCAGCACGTTTTTCTTATCATAAAAGTTTTCCAAAAAATTTCATTAAAACATTTTTCTATGAAAAAAATGCATTTTTCGATTTTTCTGCCATAGTCAGAAAATGACCTAAAACTATTCGAATCGCTGTATTTTCAATGTTTTCAGCGAAAACAGAATGCGGATAGTACTGAACAATACGCGACAAAATTCTTTACAACGTACATCATTTATATCCGAATACAAGGTCCCTACGAATGGCAGTATTGATTTTCCTATGGCCGTCGTGCCAAAACTGACAGATCCTCGTTTTGCAAGTTTTGTGCAATCTACATGATTCCTACTTATACTATACATCATTTTGCTCCACGAAGCACACTAAGGTCAGAATCGATGTTTGTTTTGCAGATTTCACATGGTAAAAGCTCGCAAAAGGGTTTGCACGCGCGCGGCTTCGAACCTGCGACCCATGACATTCGACGTGCACAACCAATGGACCAAAATTCCATAAAAAATTCATTTCTGGAAAATGCCAAAACCAATCTTAAAGAATGACCTATCAATCGATAGCTATTTTGGCGCTCTATCGAAATAAATATATCCGCCAAAAAGTGTAAATTGACGGTAAGGCCAACTAAGCGGTCAACAAATTCGAACCAAAAAAAGTAGATCAAACAAGCTATTCATCATAAAGTGATGCATGGGAAAGTTGTTCGTCTGAGCGATAGCTATAGAATGGCATATAACATGTGGTGATATGTTCAATCAGCGAGAAATAACGGCTGCGGAAATGGCTTCCCAGAAAATTGACTTTTCAAAGATCCATTGGGCACTTTTCCGGTAATCCATCTGAACAGAAAATAGTGGGTGATACAACATGCCCTGTACATTAATACCAGTGCTGGAAAAGTGCCCTATGGATCTTTGAAAAGTCAATTTTCTGGGAAGCTATTTCCGCAGCCGTTATTTCTCGCTGATTGAACATATCACCACATGTTATATGCCATTCTATAGCTATCGCTCAGACGAACAACTTTCCCATACATCACTTTATGATGAATAGCTTGTTTGATCTACTTTTTTTGGTTCGAATTTGTTGACCGCTTATTTGGCCTTACCGTCAATTTACACTTTTTGGCGGATATATTTATTTCGATAGAGCTTGATAGGTCATTCTTTAAGATTGGTTTTGGCATTTTCCAGAAATGAATTTTTATGGAATTTTGGTCCATTGGTTGTGCACGTCGAATGTCATGGGTCGCAGGTTCGAAGCCGCGCGCGTGCAAACCCTTTTGCGAGCTTTTACCATGTGAAATCTGCAAAACAAACATCGATTCTGACCTTAGTGTGCTTCGTGGAGCAAAATGATGTATAGTATAAGTAGGAATCATGTAGATTGCACAAAACTTGCAAAACGAGGATCTGTCAGTTTTGGCACGACGGCCATAGGAAAATCAATACTGCCATTCGTAGGGACCTTGTATTCGGGTATAAATGATGTACGTTGTAGAGAATTTTGTCGCGTAGTGTTCAGTACTATCCGCATTCTGTTTTCGCTGAAAACATTGAAAATACAGCGATTCGAATAGTTTTAGGTCATTTTCTGACTATGGCAGAAAAATCGAAAAATGCATTTTTTTCATAGAAAAATGTTTTAATGAAATTTTTTGGAAAACTCGTATGATAAGAAAAACGTGCTGAATCGTATGAAGTAGTTTATTTTATGTCATAACAAGAATTTAACTTCGTTTTCACGCATTCCTTGAATCCTACATATCCGAGTTGCCCCCATTTGAGCATATATGTTATAAAAGAATATATGTTATACAGTTTTTAATGCTCTACATTTTGAGATATAAAACCCAGGACTAAATGAGTATAAGGTATTCAACGGTGAAATTGAAATATTTAAAATAATTTTTCGACATGAGAATAAAATATTTGACCAAATACATCAATAGAGTGTTTGATTAGAATTCAACCGGGATGCCAATAAAAAAAAGTAAATGGAAAAATGTTGATGTTAAAGAAAGTTATGGCGATGTACACTTTTTCCTTACTTTTGCTTGCCCAGACAAGAAAAAAATTTTTATACCAAAATTGATCTACTAATCTTCTTTACAATGCATATGTGAACCCCTAATTAAATTTTGCATAACTGAATCAGAAAATTTTGCGCCGGGGAAGGCCTCCATTGAGGGCTGCTTGATCCTTACAGAGAGGCTCTCTTAAATAATGACTGACTAATATTTAGTGACCGAGAGAGATGCATCGCTTGGTGTGAGGCTCACAACGCAGAGGACGACGCAGAATCTCTAAAGAAAACAAATTCCATTTTACAGAAGAAAAAAAATTCAGGCATAAAGCAGACGAACAAAGAAAGAACTGGCGGATGTAGATACAGCACAAAAACAAGAAATAATTTAAATCCCCGCAATTTTCGTAATTTAATTTCCGGTCCGCACTAAATATTCAAATTCAAAGTTTTCACGGATTTTCGTTGCTAGTTTTTTCCCCTAATTTTACCTTTCTTATTCAGAGATCACTTTTCCTGTTTGTGATATTTTCTAGCCCTGTTTTCGGTCGCTGAGATCATGTTTTGTTTAGTTTGATTTCCGGGGACCTAGAAAAATGACGATTCCTTCCTGTCTTCTTGTTTCCGCATTTTCTGTTTGGGAAGATTTCTGGCACTTTTCTTTACCGAGACTTTTTTTTGTTGTTGTTTAGTTTGGCTATCGGAGGGCTTCGGAAGAGTGAGGGCTATCCATGAAAAGTGTTCCACTGAGAATTATTCCTATAATCTCGGTTGTTGTTGCTGCCCTTTTATCGAAACATTCGGTACTTATATCACATTCCAGCCTGCTCAACTTTAACCTTGTTTACGGCATTTGGAATGATAATACGTGATTAAATAGCATGGTGGTTGGGAGAAGAGAGCAGATTTGGGAGTAAGGAAGAAGCTTTTCTTTTTGCTAATTGATGGATTGTTTTTTCGCTCCCATTCATCTATATAAATTCACTGGATAATACTCGTTGTTGTTATTTTTTTTGGCTCCCTATTTGATCATTCCTTGCAGATGAGCTCGTCTAATCACGAGCGATCCGGCGTGGTCAAGAATGAGTACTTTACTCCGCGTGCCTACCAGGTATAGAGTCTCATGCTTTTGGTAATGACTTTTTAAAGGCTTTGGCCTATTTGATAATATAAGGATAGTTGGTTTGATTTCGTATGACATTGAATGATATTCTCTCTTTCACCATTAAAGCTCTCATTATCTCGAATCCAAAAAGGATACCTTTATTTGTTAATTCTCATTTCAGATCGAGCTCCTGGACAAGGCGTTGAAGAAGAACATCATCGTGCAGCTGGGCACTGGCTCCGGCAAGACATTCATCGCCGTCCTCCTCGTGAGGGAGTACGCTCTCCAGCTCAGACCCACTCTCAGGGACGGCGGCAGGCGGGCTTTCTTCGTCGTTGATAAAGGTTTCTTCAGTTAATACCAAGTAAATCTTCTCTAAAGAATCCTAAAAAATATGGAGAAACGAGTCACAATTCGTTTTGTATATGTTTCTTTTTTATTCTTTAGCCTCTGCTCGTTTCCCTTTTCCTCGGCAACAAAGTTGAAGCTACAACATTCAATTTTGTTTTACAAGAAGGAAACGAGATAATGCTTTTGCTCTTTATTCAGGAAAAGAATATTTGCTAGAAACCTTTAAAAAATGCTACTCTTTAGAGTTTACTCATTCTTACATGGATAAGTGTTGCCTTTTCCTTGTCATTACGGTGTTTTTGGATAAAAATAAGTGATATTAAAATAAAGGGTAAAATTTAAATTCCTTTAATTGTAGTTGCTCTGGTGGAGCAGCAGGCGGCGCACATCGAGTGCCACACTTCGCTGCTCATCGGCAAGACGCACGGCTCTTACAACGTCGACATCTGGCAGTCCAAGGCCGCCTTCGACGCCTTCCTCGATGCACATCATGTCAGTAGGCTCCGCCCACCCGTCCAGGGAACTTGGTTCCTCACAGTCGTGAGAGTAGGCTCCGGCCACCTGTCCATGAGATTAGGTACCGCCCACCCACGAGTTCATTTCGTAGATGTGTTGGTTGGTGCATTCATTCTCGCAACTTCCAGTGGAAGCAATCAAACAATGAAATATGCGGATTTGGATGGAAAAAAAAAACGAGGGACCTTGAAGACTCCTTCTCGTTTCATTAAAAGTATAATATAAACATGATGTGCCGTGTTAGAGTTGTTCTCCCTATTCCTATTCTTCACGGATGCAAGTGTCATTTTAATAGCTGATTCTGACCCGTTATTGCTATAGTTTCCCGTTTCATATAATAGAAATGTTGGTTGAAGTAGAGTCACCATAGCAGTTGGTTGAAATACTATTATATTTCTTTTATTTAATTCTAAAATTAAATGTTGCTTTCCCTAATCTTTCTAATATTTCCAGGTGATCGTGCTGACGGCGCAAGTGCTGGTTGACCTTCTGACGCACGCCTTCCTGCAGATGTCCTCCGTTGCACTCATCATTATTGATGAATGTCACCATGCACTCGGGTCAAGGCATCCATTCAGGATCATCATGGACAGATACAGAGAGGTCCCGAGAGGTCAGTGGGGACGTCTTTTGGAATGGCATTCCGAGAAGTCAGCTGATGAAAACAGTCTATTGAGCCTCCTTGGATACCATATAAATCATGAGTTTTCGTACCGTAATTAAGTGAATTACTGTAACCCGATCCGATTTTTTTGGATGGCTTAAATTAAAGTTTTTTATATATTTCATTGATTAATTCTGAAATAAAATTGAGAAGAGTTCCGTGTTTAAGACGAGCGCCCCCGCGTCCTCGGCTTGACGGCGTCGTTAATCAACGACAAGACGGATCCGGAAGCACTCGAGGAGAAGTTGAGCAAGTTGGAGAGAGTTCTCGACTGCTCCATTGAGACATCGTGTGATCTCGTTTCGGTTAGATCAGCTGTTATATTATAATTAGGTTTATATTAAAATTTAATATAAAAAAGTTATATAACGAATTAGTTAATGTAGTGTCTTTGAATTTATGCGCATTAAAGTTTTATTTTTTAGGTGTCAAAATACGGCGCCAAACCGACGATTCGCTTCCTGGCATGCGCCGACTTTGCTTGGGACAACGAGTGCACCGCAACGGCAGTTCACTACCTGGTAGGAGACGCACCGAAAATAGATGGAGAGAGAAACTTCCTCTAGCACTCAACCTGAGCTTAAGTAAAAAGGCCCAAGAATTCAATTCATTCGAGATTTATGAAATTTCACTTTGATGAAATACCGTTAATAGTACGACGTATATGTTAGTAAAAGAAAAGGGAAGAGAGGAAATCACAATATTTTTTTTTAATGTAGGAGTTCGTGTGTAACTTCTGCAAGTCGTCGCAAGAATTCCACGGCGACTTCGATTTGGATGTGAGGAAGCACGTAGTGGAGGCAGCATGGAGAACGCTCACCGTACTCAAACAACTCGGACCGTGGGCCGCGTGGAAGGTGGGAACAACGGGTATTACGGTGTAGTTGTGGGAAATGATATTACTGTAGTTTTAGTAGGCCTTCAGGAACATCAACCCTTTACTGGAATATCCGTAATAAAGTAAAGTTCAAAGATTAAATTGAAGTTGGAAAGTTATTAATGATTATATGTTTACTTCTACAATTTTATTCATCTTAAGATTGCTCCACTCCGAGAACGCGAGTTGCGAAAGCATCGTCAGTCGCCTCTGTTCGGGCAGAAAGCCCTCGACTTCCTTCTTCTCGGAGAGACAACGATGATTACGGTTCGGAAGCTGCTGGAATCGAGGGTAAGTGATTGCTGTATTTTTTTCTTATTTTCCTTTGTTTTTATTATTTAGTAGCATGGTAAAAGTGCTGTTATGTTCATTAATATAAAAATTTACTATAGTTTTATTAATAATAATAAAAAAAAGGTAATGCATCATTAAAATAATTTTCTTTGTATTTGAAGATGAGGCAGATCACTTCGCTGGAAGCTCTTCTCTCTACAATGCCTGGGAAAATGCGGAGACTGCTGCAGATATTCGAGAAGTACCACCCCGACGAGCTGGCGAAGAGAGGGGCGACCGGCGACCAACTCTGCTGCATTGTATTCGTCAACCAGAGATATATTGCATTCGTGCTCAGGGTAAGGAGAGAGCGAGAGAAGGAAGAGAGAGAGAGAATGAAGAGAGAGAGAGAATGAAGAGAGAGATAGAGAATGAAGAGAGAGAGAGAGAAGGAAGAGAGAGAGAGAGAAAGGCAATAATGAGACAGAGTTCGAGCTAGCAAGGAGATGCAGAGAGCTTGGATAAAGACTCGTATGAGCAAGGGATGAATAAAATTGAAATTAAAAGGAATTCCACTGTTATTCTATATTTTACCACAATTTTCTCCTCCATTTCTGCTGATCCTGCGATTCATCGGGACCAGGCTTGAGCCGGGCCGCTTTGGCTTCCTGAAAGTGGACTACGTGATTGGAAATAATGGAAGCAGCCTCGAGAGCGAGAACAGCCAGCAGCTGCACAAGAGGCAGGAGGAGGTCGGCAGGCTTTTCTGGCTTGTGGGGCTGGTTAAGATGAAGCATTATCATGACTTTAAACAAAGACATTTTTTTGTTTCTGCAAGAATTTTTTTTTTCGAAGGAAAAGTCTCTGATGATCACTGCCCTCTTTAGGTTCTTCGCAAGTTCCGCAAGACGGATCTGAACGTGTTGGTGGCGACGAATGTGCTGGAGGAGGGCGTTGATGTGCGCCACTGCAATGTGGTCATCAAGTTCGATCGACCTACAAGCTACAGGTGCCTACTTTGTTAGTGTTGAAACATAACGATTTATAGTCCCTTGTTTTTTATATCTATTTGACGAGATAATAAAGTGGCAGAGTTTTAGAGATTAATTTTTTTTAGTATGCCTTTTTGTAATAATTGAATTGTCTTCTAATTTGCTCCTTCTGTTTAATGTTAGATTTATTTGCAGATCCTACGTGCAAAGCAAAGGGCGAGCCCGCAAGCCGGGCGCGAACTACTTTGTCCTCTCCGAGCAGGCAGACTACGACAGCTGTGCACAAGATCTCAAGGACTTTCACGCTATTGAACAGGTTCCGCTTCCATTCCTAGCATCTTCTTCTTCCGACTACCCCGGGGAATAAATGCCACTGCCGACTGCTACGAAAAATGGGAAGGGGTTTGGGGCCCTCAAAGCAAAGTGGGGGTAGAAAGAATAAAAACAAGAAGAGAATTTGCACGTCAAATTCTGGGGGAGGGGGGCTATAACTCCGGGAAGGCGCAGAATCAGGAACCCTCCTGATTCAATATGGGTTTATGAAATAGACAGTACCTTTATGACCCATTCCATCATGATCACTGTGAAATAATTGATTGTTTCCTGCCTCAGCTCCTGCTCCGCCGCAGTCGCAGTGTGCACAATCCGCCTGAGCAGCTGGAGAATCTGGCGAACATTGATGATCTGGTGCCACCGTACTCCGTTCCCTCCACGGGTGCCCAAGTCTTCCTCTCGGGGGCCATCCAGCTCATCAACAGGTACGCAGTTTTCTCATTGAACTCACTTATAGTACTCGGTTTCATCGACCGTCCCCCCCCCCTCCCCTTCTTCCCCTCTAATAAGTTTCTTGTGATCGGTGAAAACTGAAGAGAAAAGGATGAAGGTTTTTTTTTTATAGCTTTTGATCCTCCTTTTAGATACTGCGGAAAGCTGCCTTCAGACATCTTTACGCAGCTGGTGCCGCATTCTCACTTGATTACGCTCCCTGGAGGTCCCGACGGGAAAACCCTGTACCAGGTTGGCTTGAAATTGAGGACGTGTGTAATATTCCTAAATGAGAGGAAATAAATGGATGAACTTTTTTCTTGAGGATTCTTTTATTTATTTAGTAACACCCTTAAAATGGAATGTAAAATATTAATCGTTAAAAATAATACCTTTTTACACAAACACGTGAAAATTAAAATTCTTTTGGGCCGAGCTTTTGCTGCCGATGAATTCGCCACTGAAAGAAGCGATTGTACTCGACGAGCCGGTTGAGTCGAAGAAGATTGCTCAGATGATGGTCGCGCTCAAGGTACTGTAGATTTGGGTTCCAAGCTTAAAGTACTGTAGATTTGGCTAGGTCTCTAATCATCACTTGGCTGTATTCCAGGCCTGTAAAATCCTGCATGAGAGGAAAGAGTTGAATGACCATCTGCTGCCTGTGGGAAAGGAGTCGGCGGTGGAGATGGAACTGGATGATGAACCGGACGAATGGACTCCATCTCTCTCGGCCAAGGTCGGCTCAGTCAAGAGGAAGCAGCTTTATGACAAGAGGGTCAGAACATTTTGCGATGCATTTGAAATGTTATGCTTCCCGCCATGAAGTTATGTCAATTTAAAGTATAATGGTAAAGCCCATGGAGTATCACCTTTGTGCCGGTTCTATCTCTTTTCTATGATAGCATCTCTTTTCTCTATGTACTTTCTTCAATCCACATTTATCACTTTCTGTCTCGCGCGCTCTATCTCTCCTTTGCTCTCTCCCTCACTGTGAGTCTCCCTTTCTGTTTTTCTCTCCCTTCCTCTCCCTCTTACTCTCTTCTTATCCCTCCCTATCTCTCTCTCTCTCTCTTTCTCTCTCTCTCACTCTCTCTCTCTCTCTCTCTCTTCCAGGTCGCCCGCGCCCTCCACGAAGCTCTGCCACAGAAGGGTGGCGAGTGCTACATCTACGTGCTTGAATTGGATCTGATTCATCCTCTCTCCGCGGAAGAGAATCCCCGGCAGAGGAAGATTGTCAATCCGAAAGAGACTGACTTCTGTTTTGGCTTCCTCTCTGCCAAGCTCATTCAAAAGGTTCAAAGAAAGAAACTCACTTCATACAAAAAATTTAATTTTTTTTTTATTTTTGACTCCAGAGATTCATTATAAATAACTATTGGTAAATGTTATTTAGCACTGTTTATTGAAAATATGAAAAATTCTTTCCTATTTTTTTGTCCTTATTTTTCATTTCATTTATCTGCCTTGCTCTCTTTCTCTCTCACTCTCTCTCTGTCTTTCTCTTTCTCGATCCCTCTTCTCTCTCTTTCTCTCTTCCTCTTTCTCTTCTCTCTCACCTCCCTCTCTTTCTTCCTTTTTCTCTATCATCTCTCCTCTCTCCTTCAGCTCCCAGCCTTCCCTGCGTACCTCCGCCAAGGCGAGAGTCGTGTCTCCGTGGTGTTGGCTCCTCATCGTCTCCGTCCTGATGAGAAGACGCTGACCTACCTCAAGCACTTCCACCACTATATATTCAACAATGTGCTCCAGTTGTATAAAGTAAGTAATATTTTTTTGAATTAAATATATTACATATGATGCTAGAACAAGACGAATTGGCACATCAGAAAGTCAACTCCTTTATTTGTCGAGACTAATCCAAACTGGCTAATGTGATTTCATATGTCCCCGTTAAAATTGTTGATACATTATTGTAGCATATTTATTTTTCGAAAAAGACAGTCCTATAAAATTTATAAACTGACTAAAATTTTTAATCGGAACAATAAATAAACATCTGCTGGATAGTTGTTTATTTTGTTTCCTGGCCAATTTGAGTATATAATAGTGAGCTCCTTTAGGAGTGCCTTGCCTTCCGTCTGGACGAGCAGACTCCGATCACTACACTCATCGTGCCTCTTCGTAGAATCCGCAGTCCCGCCGGAGAAGTCGACTACCAACTGAACATGCAGTATGTCACCGAGGTCGTCACGAATATGCAGGTGGGTCATTTATCATTTGTATGTTTATAATATAACAAATAGTCATTTGCACTATTTTAATATTCTTGAATATTATTTCGTTAAAAAATCTTATCTTTAGTAAAATTGAGTTGTCTTTAACACCATTTTTTAATATTCATATGCTTTTCTTTTATGCAGAAAAAAAAACAAATAATTTACCTTTCTTCCTCACAGGAGATGCCCCGAGTGCCGTCGCTCGAGATGCGGCAGCAGTTCAAGTTCGACCCCTCCTACTACAAGGACGCCGTTGTCATGCCGTGGTACAGAAACGTCGACCAGCCAATCTTCTTCTATGTTGCTCAGGTTACTGTCTCACTTATGTTACATTGAGTTGAATAAAGCTACTATTGTTTCCTCACACATTGTTTATTTCATTGATATTATGAAAGAAGATCCTTGTTTACTTTGCATAACACATATGTCTTGTGTATTTATTCTCAGAGGGAAGCTAGACATGTTTCTTAAATAGGCTTCCAGTGACCTTAAAGTCTGCCGTAATCTTCAAGAATAGATCACGTAATGAGAGAAGTACGGTGGATTTTAAACTCTATGTATAGCCTTTTTATGTAATGAAAAATATCTCTGATTTGCACGTCTATGTAGGTGCTCGAAGACATGACGCCAGCGTCCAAGTTTCCTGACGATGAATATGACACGTTCAATGACTACTTCAAGTCGAAGTACGATCTCGAGATCTTCGACCAAAACCAGAATCTGCTGGAAGTCGAGTACACGTCCAAGTGAGGAATCATTATATTCATTTTATTCGTCCTGACTGTTTTTTCTTACGAATCTGCAAACATCGAAAAAAAGGACTATTAAAAGTGCGTTTTTGGAAGACTTGTTGTTTTTTTTTATTCCTCCTATAATATAGGTACAAAGATAAATTAAACTACTTGAGCCGTCTTAACCTTCTGCTGCCGCGTCTGCGTGCGCGATCTCGCGCGAGAGCTCCGGCAGCCGCAGCCTCTTCCGCTTCAATCGCGGCAACTCCTTCCGCGTCACTCGCGGCAGCAGCTCCCTCCGCCACTCAGAACAGCCACTCCCACTCTCACCACTCGTCGCCATCGCAGAGACAGATCTTCGTGGCCGAACTCCTCGACAAGCACCCGATCTCTGCTCATCTCTGGCACTCCATCGCGGCATTGCCCTCTTTCTTCTATAGGTTAGAGATTACTGTAGTGGACTACGGTCAACAACATTTACGGTAGACCTGGCAAACGATCAGAGACTACACCCGTCTCTCTCTCTCTCTCTCTCTCTCTCTCTCTCTCTCCAAATCTCTCCTTTTCTCACGCTGTCCTCTTTTCTATCTGACTGTCCTTTCTGTCTAATTCTCTCTCTTTCTCTCTACATGTTAACTATCTCGCACTCTCTATTCTGTCTTCTCTCTCTCCCTTTCTCTCCTTGCCAGAGTGAACTGTCTGCTGCTGGCTGATGAGCTGCGCGAGCGTGTCCTGATGGAGGCCCTTGGCAGCTCCCCTGAGGATGCTCGTGTCCCTGCCGACTCTGCCTTCTCCTGGCGCTCCCTCACCTACCCGACCACCAACGAGGACAGGCATGCTCAGATGTAAGCTTGGGGAGAGCCCTTAACCCTTCATCTGTAAGAAAACTTGCCGACGCTATCACTACTTTCCGAGAGAAAAAAAGCTACCCAGATTGCTGTGAGATTTTATGAGAGTGAGGTTTTCCCGCTCGAGAGTACATGAGAGTATATATGCTCAACTTGGATTTGTTTTCAAGATCCTTTAAAATATTATGACATTTTATTAGTTGTTAATAAATAAATAAAAATTAAGGGTAAAGGGAAGAAGAAGTAATAAAAGTAAAAAAATATTGTTCAGGTATGTGCACAAGCTAAAACAGCTCCACGACGAACACGCGAGTGCGAGGGCGGCGGAGGCAGCGAATGGCAAGGGAGAGGGAGAGGCACGCGAGCAGGTTGGCTCTCTCTCTCTCTCTCTCTCTCTCTCTCTCTCTCTTTCTCAGCGTCTCTCTTCTGTCACTATCCTTTTCTCTCTCTTTCCCTCAGTAGGATGAATGGTTGACTTCTTCTTCTTAAAGACATTTGATATCGGCGTGTGGGACCCGGAGTTGGCGGCGAGCCTCTGCAATTCGACTCCTCCCTCTCCGGCGCCTCGGGACCGGAATGACGGGGCATTCGAGACGGATACGGTAGGATTGAGCAGCGGAGACGTCGTGAACGGGGGAGATCTCTCGGATGACGACGAGGAGGAACACGCGCTCTTTTTCGACTTCCGCCAGAACATCAAGGATACGTCGAGTCAGTTCAGAGAGGGAGAATAAAAAAGAGGGGTTGGACTTGTTAGATTGTTGATTCGGCGAACAATACGGACATTATAATTGAATTATGTTTAAAAAAAATTAATTAGTTGTTATTGCAGAATTCGCCGAGCCCCGCGATGGGATAGAAGCGATTGGCTGGGGAGATCTGCCGGCCACGACAGTCGACACTCCTTTTGTATCTTTTATTTTATTTATTTTTTTATTTTATGCTAAACATGCCTTCTTCATAAGAACTTAAAATAACGAAGTAGTTCTATTAGAAGAAAATTAACGCTTGGTTTTGCGGAAGAAAGAGACGATGCCAAGACATTGAGATTGTAATATGTTGGAGCCGTGTGAGGGATAGTTTAGATATAGAAAGGCGTGCTCGCTGAATTCATATAAAAAAGCGGGTTAAAAAAGAAAAATAAGAAATGATTATGAAAGCCACCATCGATCAATCAGTTAATCCGTTAGAACTCTTAAATAAAAGAAAGAATAATAGAGATTTGCCCTTCAGGTTCTCCTTGAAGACTCTGTGATTGGCGCACAGATCAACCTGAACGGACTAATGGCAGATCTGGCTGGCCAGATACTCGCACCTGTCGGAGAGGAGAAGAAAGAAGTGGCACAGAGAGGGGCGAAGACGGGCGGAGGAGAGGAGAACGAGAGTGAGCCAGTCGCTGCCAAGCACCCGAGAATGGTTGGGGAATCGATTCATTGATTCGATGATATAATACTAACTATAAGGTTTGGCTAGTTAAAGAACTTATTTATACATGGTTTTTTTTCGGTTACTAAGGTTAATATTAAGTAAATGTTTTGAAGAGAACAAAACAATGTTCAAAGTTAATATGATAAATAGTAATATATCTGACAACTCTACTCAAACTGCAGGCGGCGAACAACAACAACATGGCCTGGGAAGGCGACGACGACTTGCTGGATGACAGGGAGAAGGCGCCCACTGGCAGCAAGGCAGAGCATGTCGTCGATCTCATCTCATTCGACGATGAGCCAGGTTGGCAAAGAGCCAAGCCACGCCCCTCCGTTCTTTTGGCCGGGCGCTTAGCCACGCCCATGTTCATTTGAGTAGTAGCAAGCCACGCTTATTTGCGAAGGATTCAAAGGCTAGTATGCCGATGGTAGAAGTGTTTGCTGTAGACCATAAGAGAAGAAACATTATTATTATTGATTACAAAATTGCCTATTGCTAAGTTCAAATGAAAATTTTAGATATTTCCGGAACGCAGCCTACGGAGACGCGAGTGAAGGAGATTGTTGGAGAAGAGGAGAAGAGCGACGAAGAAATGGATGAAGACGAGCGAGAGATGAAGAGATTGGAGAGAGGAGAGAGAATCAAAGAGAAGAGGGATCACCATGCTGCCGCGGCAGCCAGGCACACGGAGATGCTAGAGGTGAGGAGTGAGAGAGAGAGGGGAGAGAGAGAGAAAGACAAGGAAAGGTTTGAAATATTCAAAATTTTTATTGTAACGTTTGTCCTTGTTATTTAGTGTTTACTAAGTGGATTCTTCTCTCTCTCTCTCTCTCTCTCTCTCTCTCTCTGTGGTTGTGCTAACTCATGTTTTTTTTCCTTGCATGCAATCTCTCTTTTATTCACTACGCACCGTTTTCTCTGCATGCCGCATAAGTTTGTACAGCTATCGCATGCCGCGCTCTCAAGAAATCCACCTCCTGGCGGCCCGACACTGAGCACCATCAAGGCAAGCAGAGCAAAGGTCAGCCAATAAGCGGTTCAGGACCCGGCTTCTGCCGTTCGGCAGAAGGTTAGGGGCATCATATAGCCCCTCACTTGTACATTGTGGCCTCCCCCGGACGGCTCCTTTACATGGGAAATATAAGCTTCCTATTGGCTATTTACTATTGTGGCTCGTGTGACTTTTGTTCCATTGCAACTTTCAACTGTAACTGTCTCTCCTAGCACGACTTTTCCCAGGCTAACAGCTTTGTGTACTATTTAACCGCTTGCTGCACAGTTACATAGTAAGTCGTCACGTTGTCCTACAACAGCTGACTTATTTAATTTAACCGACTCTATTTGTTCGTGGAAGGGATATTATTTACTTTTTTTCAATTCTTACAATTACTGCAGTTGCAGGGCGCAATATCATATTTGCAGGGCGTAATAATGGCCCCGCCGCTCAAGGTCCGCAACTTCTCTTTCCACGCACCAGCATCATCGTTTGCTGAATTCGTTGAAAAGGTTATAATTAATGTTTCTTTGAATTCGTACTATATTGTGCCTATTACCAATTAAAAGTTACCTTTTTTCTCGGCTTTATCATTGTTTTATCACTTGAAAGGAAAAGTGAGCTTCTTACTCAGAGAAATGATTTTGTAGACAGTCGATGTGGAAGAAGTGAACGGAGACGAGGCGACGAAGGAGAATCGTCTCTCAGTTGCCAAGAAGCACTACGGAGTCTCGCCCTGTCTCCTCCTCACCGCCCTCACCACTTCCAATGCGAATGATGGTGAGAGAACGAGAGAGAGAGAGATACAGATAGGGACTCTTGACTTCTGGGCCAGGGTATTGCGCCTCTTGATTTTTAGGCTAGATCTTGAGAGGTTAAAGCTCATCTCACAGGCTGGGAGGGTCCACCTTTTAGCACTGGACTGCTAAAAGGACTACTTGGGATGTTCCCTTAAAATGGATTCTATCATAGGCAATGACTTACGATTAGCGTGTATAAGGCTCAAGGTTAAGGCTAAGTAGGGCTAAGAAGTATGGATAATCATTTTGATAATGAACCGCGAGAGGTTTTCCACTGATTTCAGGAATTAATCTGGAACGCCTCGAGACGATTGGAGATTCCTTCCTTAAGTTCGCAGTCACCGACTTCCTCTACCACGCACACGAGGATATGCACGAGGGAAAACTCTCGTTTGCAAGGAGTAAAGAGGTTAGAGAGGGGGAGGTCATGGAGGGAGAGAGAGACCATGGAAGAAAGAGGGGAGCGACCATGAAGAGAGGAGAGATAGGCGTCATGACAGAAAGAGGAGAGAGAAAGAGACCATGTAAGAGAAAGAGAGAGAGAGATCACGAAAGAGAGGAGCGTGGAGACAGAGTGAGAGTAGGGACTCTACAGGTCTCCAACTGCAATCTCTACCGCCTCGGCAAGCGGGCGGCTCTTCCTTCTCTGCTGGTAGCCAGCAAATTTGATGTCCAGGATGCCTGGCTTGCACCGTGGTAGGACGTATTTATTTCGTAGTATTGAAAAAAGACTCAAATGTTTTAATACTATGCACTTTACAAAAATTCTTTTAGCCATGGATCCGTAAAGAATTAGAAATAATGGCCTCTTTCAGAAGTGTTAATACAGGATTTAAATTTAAAAGTTTTTTTTTAATCAAAGATTCCATTAAACTGTTCGGCAAAGCTAGTCATCTTGTAGTTTCATGAGCTACTGAACAAGAAGCAAGCGTTTGATTTAATTAGTTTATCTTTACAGAATCTTAAAATTTCTCTCTTTTACCAGTTACATCCCGACGACTCACTTCAAGGCGCCAAACAACGAAGAGGCCGAAGAGAAGGACAAAATCATGGACAGCGTCTTGGATGGACATGAGTACGAACCGAAGCAGGTTATAGCTCATGTTTTCTCTCTCTTTCTCTCTCTCTCTCTCTCTCTCTCTCTCTATTTCCATCGTTTGCTCTGACTCTCGCCCACTTTTGGTTAGAAAGAAGTATGCAGTTTCTTACTGATTACATTCATTGAAAATCGTGATATTTAGTATTCTGCGTAATAGATTTCTTTCGAGATTCGCAAGGCGACTGGCTGGGACGAAGCGGATGCGAATGACAGCGTGCGAACCATGAAAAATGGCGTCGAAACCATCGTCTTCCCCAAGGTACGAAATGTTTTTTTTCTTTCACGAAGCATTCAGTTGTTTTCCTCCTATTTTTCATTCTAAATATTGATTGGTAAGCTTCCATATATTTCAAAAAAAAAACTGGTATTATAGCAACGAAGTAATTTTTGCTGTTTTCCCAACAGATGATTTTCATTCTAGAGCAACCTGTATAAAGATACCCGTTTGATAGCTCGTTCACCGAGAACGCAGCAGATGAATGAGGATTATGGTCAAAATATGTCCTTGCTGGGTAGTCGAGAGAGAGAGAGAGAGAGAGAGACCAGAGTGTGTGAGAGAGAGAAAAAGAAAAGGAGAAGAGCGAGAGTGCTACTTTCCTGTTCAGAAGCCCGACGGCCTCGACGACCTCTCCCCCCTGCCCTACAACATGCTGACGCAGCAGTACATCTCGGACAAGTCTATTGCAGACGCAGTGGAAGCACTTATCGGAGCACATCTGCTCAGTCTAGGGCCTGATGCAGCCTTGAAGGTGGGAGGGAGTTTGATAAAAACATTTCTAAGAGCTGAACTATTTAGTTCGTATTTTAAAAGTACTAGCGGAGCTATGGGGGGACCTGGTTTCAGTATCTTTGCCCATTATCTCCCTTGGAGTCTCCGCTATATCCTAGCATAGGTTTTGTTTACTTGGGGGTAATATAAAAGCGCGCAAAAGGGTTTGCCCGCGCGCGACTCCGAACCTGGGTCGTTAGAAAATCTGCGTGCGATGAAAATGCACCAAAAAGCCACAAAATTAGTCATATCTCGAATATGCCTGAACGAATACAGAAGATCAACCTATCATTCGATAGCTAATTTTAGGCTCTATTCAAATAAAAATATGCCCCAAAAAGTGTCAGTGATAGCTAAGGTCGAAAAAGTGGCCTAAACATTCTGACCCCAAAAGTAGATCAAAAACGTCGTTGTATGAAAACGTTTTGTATGACAAAGTTGTTCGTCTTCTCGAGAGCTACAGAATCATATATAACATGTTGCCATAAGGCCAATCCCCGAGAAAAAACAGGCGCGGAAAGGGCCTCATAAAAATTCGACATTTCACGGCCCCCTCAGGGTACTTTTCCGGAATCCCAGCCAAACGCGAGTAGGCTCATTTCAAAGCACTCGTAAAACTGTACAATATTCTAAATGTCCCATCCCGCTCCGGTCCCAAATCTCCGAGTACTAATTTTTCAAAGGTTCGCTCCTAACAAAATGGGTTCGCCTGTTTTTGCCTCGTATCTATCTATCTAGGTACTTTCAGTAGATCAGCTATAGATCAGTCGATGCGCCGTCAAAAACTACATGATATATGTCGAAAGCAAGAAATGCGCAGGTACAGATTTTGAGATAGTGAGCAAATACAGAGCAAAAAAGGGCCAAAAAAACGGGGTAAAACTTTGGCCACGCCCACAGGAAAGACCCTCGGGCGGAATTCGCCCAATTTGTGTCCTATTAATCTTGAAGACATTCCCTATCAGCCACTATTTTTTTCCTCACCCAATTCCTCCATTCAAAAGATGCAAACGCTCAAAGTTGCCAACCCAGCGCAAGCGCGCGCCAAAAAGTTGCAACTTTGGCCGCTGGCGCCACCCCCAAAACAAAAACCCAAAATCCCAAACCAATACCATATCGTAGCCCCAATATTCATTTACCATCCTAAAAAAAACCCCACTCGAAAATCTCAACTCTACCGCCCACCACGCCGCTCCGCGCAAACCCCGGCAATAAACCACAAGCAATGCTAAGTAGGTTCTCTAACTAGCGGAGCTATGGGGGGACCTGCTTTCAGTATCTTTGCCCATTATCTCCCTTGGAGTCTCCGCTATGTCCTAGCATTTTAATCTTTGCATTTGGGTTCACACAAAAGCGCGCAAAAGGGTTTGCCCGCGCGCGACTCCGAACCTGGGTCGTTAAGAAAATCTGCGTGCGATGAAAATGCACCAAAAAGCCACAAAATAATTCATATCTCGAATATGCCTGGATGAAATGAGAAGTATCACCCACCATTCGATAGCTAATGTTAGGCTCTATCTGAATAAAAATATGCCCCAAAAAGTGTCAGTGATAGCTATGGTCGAAAAAGTGGCCTAAACATTCTCGGACCAACAGTAGATCAAAAATGTCGTTATATGAAAACGTTTTGTATGAAACATTTGTTCGCCTTCTCGAGAGCTACAGAATGATATAAAACATGTAGGCATAATACCAATCCCCGAGAAAAAACAGCCTCGGAAATGGCCTCCCAAAAATTTGACATTTCACGGCCCCCTCAGGACACCTTTTCCGAAACCCAGCCAAACGTGAGTAGGCTCATTTCAAAGCTCTCCAAAAACTAAACAATATTCTGAATGTCCCATTCCGCTCCGGCCCCAAATCTCCGAGTATTGATTTTTCAAAGGTTCACTCCTAACAAAATGGGTCAGCCTGTTTTTGCCCTCGATCGATATGACCCAATGTATTTAGCCCAACAATCTATATATCAGTGCATGCGCCTTGAAAAACTACATCAAATATGTCGAAAGCAGAAAATGCGCCTTTTGAAAATTTGAGTTAGTGAGCAAATACAGACGAAAAAAGGGCCAAAAAACGGGGTAAAATTTTGGCCACGCCCACTTCAAAGACCCTCATTCGGAATTCGACCAATTTGTGTCCTATTAATCTTGAAGACATTCCCTATCTGCCACTATTTTTTTCCTTACCCAACTCCTCTCCATTCAAAAGATACAAACGCTCAAACTCGCCAACCCAGCGCAAGCGCGCGCCGAAAAGTTGCAACTTTGGCCGCTGGTGCCACCCCCAAATCCAAATCCCAAAAATCCGAAACCCATACCATATCGTAGCCCCAATATTCATTTTCCATCCTAAAAAAACCGCACCCCAAAATCTCACCCCCACCGCCCACCACGCCGCTCCGCGCAAACCCAGTCAATATTGAACAAGCAATGCTAAGTAGATTCTCTAACTAGCGGAGCTATGGGGGGACCTGGTTTCAGTATCTTTGCCCATTATCTTCCTTGGAGTCTTCCCTATGTCCTAGCATAGGTTTTGTTTTATTAGGGTTCACACAAAAGCGTGCAAAAGGGTTTGCCCGCGCGCGACTCCGAACCTGGGTCGTTAGAAAATCTGCGTGCGATGAAAATGCACCAAAAAGCCACAAAATTAGTCATATCTCGAATATGCCTGAACGAATTCCGACGATCAACCTATCATTCGATAGCTAATTTTAGGCTCTATTCGAATAAAAATATGCCCCTAAAAGTGTCAGTGATAGCTAAGGTCGAAAAAGTGGCCTAAACATTCTGACCCCAAAAGTAGATCAAAAACGTCGTTGTATGAAAACGTTTTGTATGACAAAGTTGTTCGTCTTCTCGAGAGCTACAGAATCATATATAACATGTTGCCATAAGTCCAATCCCCAAGAAAAAAACAGGCGCGGAAAGGGCCTCATAAAAATTCGACATTTCACGGCCCCCTCAGGGTACTTTTCCGGAATCCCAGCCAAACGCGAGTACGCTCATTTCAAAGCACTCGTAAAACTGTACAATATTCTAAATGTCCCATCCCGCTCCGGTCCCAAATCTCCGAGTACTAATTTTTCAAAGGTTCGCTCCTAACAAAATGGGTTCGCCAGTTTTTGCCTCGTATCTATCGATCTAGGTACTTTCAGTAGATCAGCTATAGATCAGTCGATGCGACGTCAAAAACTACATGATATATGTCGAAAGCAAGAAATGCGCAGGTACAGATTTTGAGATAGTGAGCAAATACAGAGCAAAAAAGGGCCAAAAAACGGGGTAAAACTTTGGCCACGCCCACAGGAAAGACCCTCGGGCGGAATTCGCCCAATTTGTGTCCTATTAATCTTGAAGACATTCCCTATCAGCCACTATTTTTTTCCTCACCCAATTCCTCTCCATTCAAAAGATGCAAACGCTCAAAGTTGCCAACCCAGCGCAAGCGCGCGCCAAAAAGTTGCAACTTTGGCCGCTGGCGCCACCCCCAAAACAAAAACCCAAAAATCCCAAACCAATACCATATCGTAGCCCCAATATTCATTTACCATCCTAAAAAAAACCCCACTCGAAAATCTCAACTCTACCGCCCACCACGCCGCTCCGCGCAAACCCCGGCAATAAACCACAAGCAATGCTAAGTAGGTTCTCTAACTAGCGGAGCTATGGGGGGACCTGGTTTCAGTATCTTTGCCCATTATCTCCCTTGGAGTCTTCTCTATGTCCTAGCATTGTTTAAATCTAATAGGGACTTGTATAAAATCGCGCAAAAGGGTTTGCCCGCGCGCGACTCCGAACCTGGGTCGTTAGAAAATCTGCGTGCGATGAAAATGCACCAAAAAGCCACAAAATTAGTCATATCTCGAATATGCCTGAACGAATTCCGCCGATCAACCTATCATTCGATAGCTAATTTTAGGCTCTATTCGAATAAAAATATGCCCCTAAAAGTGTCAGTGATAGCTAAGGTCGAAAAAGTGGCCTAAACATTCTGACCCCAAAAGTAGATCAAAAACGTCGTTGTATGAAAACGTTTTGTATGACAAAGTTGTTCGTCTTCTCGAGAGCTACAGAATCATATATAACATGTTGCCATAAGTCCAATCCCCAAGAAAAAACAGGCGCGGAAAGGGCCTCATAAAAATTCGACATTTCACGGCCCCCTCAGGGTACTTTTCCGGAATCCCAGCCAAACGCGAGTACGCTCATTTCAAAGCACTCGTAAAACTGTACAATATTCTAAATGTCCCATCCCGCTCCGGTCCCAAATCTCCGAGTACTAATTTTTCAAAGGTTCGCTCCTAACAAAATGGGTTCGCCAGTTTTTGCCTCGTATCTATCGATCTAGGTACTTTCAGTAGATCAGCTATAGATCAGTCGATGCGACGTCAAAAACTACATGATATATGTCGAAAGCAAGAAATGCGCAGGTACAGATTTTGAGATAGTGAGCAAATACAGAGCAAAAAAGGGCCAAAAAACGGGGTAAAACTTTGGCCACGCCCACAGGAAAGACCCTCGGGCGGAATTCGCCCAATTTGTGTCCTATTAATCTTGAAGACATTCCCTATCAGCCACTATTTTTTTCCTCACCCAATTCCTCTCCATTCAAAAGATGCAAACGCTCAAAGTTGCCAACCCAGCGCAAGCGCGCGCCAAAAAGTTGCAACTTTGGCCGCTGGCGCCACCCCCAAAACAAAAACCCAAAAATCCCAAACCAATACCATATCGTAGCCCCAATATTCATTTACCATCCTAAAAAAAACCCCACTCGAAAATCTCAACTCTACCGCCCACCACGCCGCTCCGCGCAAACCCCGGCAATAAACCACAAGCAATGCTAAGTAGGTTCTCTAACTAGCGGAGCTATGGGGGGACCTGGTTTCAGTATCTTTGCCCATTATCTCCCTTGGAGTCTTCTCTATGTCCTAGCATTGTTTAAATCTAATAGGGACTTGTATAAAATCGCGCAAAAGGGTTTGCCCGCGCGCGACTCCGAACCTGGGTCGTTAGAAAATCTGCGTGCGATGAAAATGTACCAAAAAGCCACAAAATAATTCATATCTCGAATATGCATGAACGAATGCCGACGAACAACCTATCATTCGATAGCTAATTTTACGCTCTATTCGAATAAAAATACGCCCCAAAAAGTGTCAGTGATAGCTATGGTCGAAAAAGAGGCCTAAACATTCTGACCCCAAAAGTAGATCAAAAACGTCGTTGTATGAAAAAGTTTTGTATGACAAAGTTGTTCGTCTTCTCAAGAGCTACAGAATCATATATAACATGTTGCCATAAGGCCAATCCCCGAGAAAAAACAGCCGCGGAAAGCCTCCCAAAAATTCGACATTTCAAGGCCCCCTCAGGGTACTTTCCTGGAATCCCAGCCAAACGGGAGTAGGCTCATTTCAAAGCTCTCGTAAAACTGTACAATATTCTAAATGTCCCATCCCGCTCCGGTCCCAAATCTCCGAGTACTAATTTTTCAAAGGTTCGCTCCTAACAAAAGTCTTCGGCCTGTTTTTGCCTCGTATCTATCGATCTAGGCAACTTCAGGAGAACAACCATAGATCAGTCGATGCGCCGTCGAAAACTACATGATATATGTCGAAAGCAGCGAAAGCGCAGGTACAGATTTTGAGAAAGTGAGAAAAAACATAGTAAAAAAGGGCCAAAAAAAGGGGTAAAATTTTGGCCACGCCAACTTCCTATACCCTGAGGCGGAATTCGTCCAATTTGTGTCCTATTAAACTTGAAGACATTCTCTATCAGCCACTATTTTTTTCAGCTTCCCATCTTCTCCGAAACAAAAGATGCAATCGCTCAAAGTGGCCAACCCAGTGCAAGCGCGCGCCGAAAAGCTGCAACTTTGGCCGCTGGCGCCACTCCCAAACCCAATTCCCAAAATCCCAAACCAATATCATATCGTAGCCCCAATATTCATTTACCATCCTACAAAAACCCCACTCGAAAATCTCAACTCCCCCGCCCACCACGCCGCTCCGCGCAACCCCGTAAATAAACCACAAGCGTTTCTAAGTATACTCTCTAACTAGCGGAGCTATGGGGGGACCTGGTTTCAGTATCTTTGCCCATTATCTCCCTCGGAGTCTTCGCTATGTCCTAGCATTAAGAAATTTGCATTGGGGGTCATATAAAAACGCGCAAAAGGGTTTGCCCGCGCGCGACTCCGAACCCGGGTCGGTTGAATATCTGCGTGCCATGAAAATGCACCAAAAAGCCACAAAATAATTCATATCTCGAATATGCATGAACGAATGCCGACGAACAACCTATCATTCGATAGCTAATTTTAGGCTCTATTCGAATAAAAATATGCCCCTAAAAGTGTCAGTGATAGCTAAGGTCGAAAAAGTGGCCTAAACATTCTGACCCCAAAAGTAGATCAAAAACGTCGTTGTATGAAAACGTTTTGTATGACAAAGTTGTTCGTCTTCTCGAGAGCTACAGAATCATATATAACATGTTGCCATAAGGCCAATCCCCGAGAAAAAAACAGGCGCGGAAAGGGCCTCATAAAAATTCGACATTTCACGGCCCCCTCAGGGTACTTTTCCGGAATCCCAGCCAAACGCGAGTAGGCTCATTTCAAAGCACTCGTAAAACTGTACAATATTCTGAATGTCCCATCCCGCTCCGGTCCCAATTCTCCGAGAATTGATTTTTCAAAGGTTCGCTCCTAACAAAATGGGTTCGCCAGTTTTTGCCTCGTATCTATCGATCTAGGTACTTTCAGTAGATCAGCTATAGATCAGTCGATGCGCCGTCAAAAACTACATGATATATGTCGAAAGCAAGAAATGCGCAGGTACAGATTTTGAGATAGTGAGCAAATACAGAGCAAAAAAGGGCCAAAAAACGGGGTAAAACTTTGGCCACGCCCACAGGAAAGACCCTCGGGCGGAATTCGCCCAATTTGTGTCCTATTAATCTTGAAGACATTCCCTATCAGCCACTATTTTTTTCCTCACCCAATTCCTCTCCGTTCAAAAGATGCATGCGCTCAAAGTGGCCAACCCAGCGCAACCTCGCCCCAAAAAGTTGCAACTTTGGCCGCTGGCGCCACCCCCAAACCCAAATCCCAAAAATCCGAAACCCATACCATATCGTAGCCCCAATATTCATTTTCCATCCTAAAAAAACCGCACCCCAAAATCTCACCCCCACCGCCCACCACGCCGCTCCGCGCAAACCCAGTCAATATTGAACAAGCAATGCTAAGTAGATTCTCTAACTAGCGGAGCTATGGGGGGACCTGGTTTCAGTATCTTTGCCCATTATCTCCCTCGGAGTCTTCGCTATGTCCTAGCATTAAGAAATTTGCATTGGGGGTCATATAAAAACGCGCAAAAGGGTTTGCCCGCGCGCGACTCCGAACCCGGGTCGGTTGAATATCTGCGTGCCATGAAAATGCACCAAAAAGCCACAAAATAATTCATATCTCGAATATGCATGAACGAATGCCGACGAACAACCTATCATTCGATAGCTAATTTTAGGCTCTATTCGAATAAAAATATGCCCCTAAAAGTGTCAGTGATAGCTAAGGTCGAAAAAGTGGCCTAAACATTCTGACCCCAAAAGTAGATCAAAAACGTCGTTGTATGAAAACCTTTTGTATGACAAAGTTGTTCGTCTTCTCGAGAGCTACAGAATCATATATAACATGTTGCCATAAGGCCAATCCCCGAGAAAAAAACAGGCGCGGAAAGGGCCTCATAAAAATTCGACATTTCACGGCCCCCTCAGGGTACTTTTCCGGAATCCCAGCCAAACGCGAGTAGGCTCATTTCAAAGCACTCGTAAAACTGTACAATATTCTGAATGTCCCATCCCGCTCCGGTCCCAATTCTCCGAGAATTGATTTTTCAAAGGTTCGCTCCTAACAAAATGGGTTCGCCAGTTTTTGCCTCGTATCTATCGATCTAGGTACTTTCAGTAGATCAGCTATAGATCAGTCGATGCGCCGTCAAAAACTACATGATATATGTCGAAAGCAAGAAATGCGCAGGTACAGATTTTGAGATAGTGAGCAAATACAGAGCAAAAAAGGGCCAAAAAACGGGGTAAAACTTTGGCCACGCCCACAGGAAAGACCCTCGGGCGGAATTCGCCCAATTTGTGTCCTATTAATCTTGAAGACATTCCCTATCAGCCACTATTTTTTTCCTCACCCAATTCCTCTCCGTTCAAAAGATGCATGCGCTCAAAGTGGCCAACCCAGCGCAACCTCGCCCCAAAAAGTTGCAACTTTGGCCGCTGGCGCCACCCCCAAACCCAAATCCCAAAAATCCGAAACCCATACCATATCGTAGCCCCAATATTCATTTTCCATCCTAAAAAAACCGCACCCCAAAATCTCACCCCCACCGCCCACCACGCCGCTCCGCGCAAACCCAGTCAATATTGAACAAGCAATGCTAAGTAGATTCTCTAACTAGCGGAGCTATGGGGGGACCTGGTTTCAGTATCTTTGCCCATTATCTCCCTCGGAGTCTTCGCTATGTCCTAGCATTAAGAAATTTGCATTGGGGGTCATATAAAAACGCGCAAAAGGGTTTGCCCGCGCGCGACTCCGAACCCGGGTCGGTTGAATATCTGCGTGCCATGAAAATGCACCAAAAAGCCACAAAATAATTCATATCTCGAATATGCCTGAACGAATACAGAAGATCAACCTATCATTCGATAGCTAATTTTAGGCTCTATTCGAATAAAAATATGCCCCAAAAAGTGTCAGTGATAGCTAAGGTCGAAAAAGTGGCCTAAACATTCTGACCCCAAAAGTAGATCAAAAACGTCGTTGTATGAAAACGTTTTGTATGACAAAGTTGTTCGTCTTCTCGAGAGCTACAGAATCATATATAACATGTTGCCATAAGGCCAATCCCCGAGAAAAAACAGCCGCGGAAATGGCCTCCCAAAAATTCGACATTTCAAGGCCCCCTCAGGGTACTTTCCTGGAATCCCAGCCAAACGGGAGTAGGCTCATTTCAAAGCTCTCGTAAAACTGTTTAATATTCTGAAAGTCTCATCCCGCTCCGATCCCTAATCTCCGAGTATTGATTTTTCAAAGGTTCGCACCTAACAAAAGTGGTCGGCCTGTTTTTGCCTCGTATCTATCGATCTAGGCAACTTCAGGAGAACAACCATAGATCAGTCGATGCGCCGTCAAAAACTACATGATATATGTCGAAACAAAGAAAATCGCGGGTACAGATTTTGAAAAAGTGAGAAAAAACAGAGCAAAAAAGGGCCAAAAAACGGTGTAAAAGTTTGGCCACGCCCACTTCCTATACCCTCGGGCGGAATTCGCCCAATTTGTGTCCTATTAATCTTGAAGACATTCCCTATCAGCCACTATTTTTTCCAGCTTCCCATCTTCTCCGAAACAAAAGATACAAAAGCTCAAAGTGGCCAACCCAGCGTAAGCGCGCGCCGAAAAGTTGCAACTTTGACCGCTGGCGCCACTCCCAAACCCAAAACCCAAAAATCCCACACCAATACCAAAACGTAGCCCAAATATTCATTTTCCATCCTCAAAAAACCGCACTCGAAAATCTCAACTCCCCCGCCCACCACGCCGCTCCGCGCAACCCCCGGCAATAATCATCAAGCAATGCTAAGTATACACTCTAACTAGCGGAGCTATGGGGGGACCTGCTTTCAGTATCTTTGCCCATTATCTCCCTTGGAGTCTCCGCTATATCCTAGCATAGGTTTTGTTTACTTGGGGGTAATATAAAAGCGCGCAAAAGGGTTTGCCCGCGCGCGACTCCGAACCTGGGTCGTTAAGAAAATCTGCGTGCGATGAAAATGCACCAAAAAGCCACAAAATTAGTCATATCTCGAATATGCCTGAACGAATACAGAAGATCAACCTATCATTCGATAGGTAATTTTAGGCTCTATTCGAATAAAAATATGCCCCAAAAAGTCTCAGTGATAGCTAAGGTCGAAAAAGTGCCCTAAACATTCTGACCCCAAAAGTAGATCAAAAACGTCGTTGTATGGAAAACTTTTGTATGAGACATTTGTTCACCTTCGCAAAAGCTACAGAATGATATATAACGCTTTGTCATAACACCAACATCCGAGAAAAAACAGCCGCGGAAATGGCGTCAAAAAATTTTGAGATTTCACGGCCCCCTCAGGGTACTTTCCCGGAAACCCAGCCAAACGCGAGTAGGCTCATTTCAAAGCACTCGTAAAACTGTACAATATTCTAAATGTCCCATCCCGCTCCGGTCCCAAATCTCCGAGTACTAATTTTTCAAAGGTTCGCTCCTAACAAAATGGGTTCGCCTGTTTTTGCCTCGTATCTATCGATCTAGGTACTTTCAGTAGATCAGCTATAGATCAGTCGATGCGCCTTCCAAAACTACATGATATATGTTGAAACAAAAAAAATCGCGGGTACAGATTTTGAGAAAGTGAGCAAATACAGACGAAAAAAGGGCCAAAAAACGGGGTAAAATTTTGGCCACGCCCACAGGAAAGACCATCAGGCGAAATTTGCCCAATTTGTGTCCTATTAATCTTGAAGACATTCCCTATCAGCCTCTATTTTTTCAGCACCCAACTCCTCTCCGTTCAAAAGATGCAATCGCTCAAAGTGGCCAACCCAGCGCAACCTCGCGCTGAAATGTTGCAACTTTGGCCGCCGGCGACGACCCCAAAACCAAAACCCAAAAATCCCAAACCAATACCAAAACGTAGCCCCAATATTCATTTACCATCCTAAAAAAACCACACTCGAAAATCTCAACTCCTCCGCCCACCACGCCGCTCCGCGCAAACCCAGTAAATATTGAACAAGCGTTTCTAAGTACATACTCTAACTAGCGGAGCTATGGGGAGACCTGCTTTCAGTATCTTTGCCCATTATCTCCCTTGGAGTGCGCGCTATGTCCTAGCATTGAATTAGTTTAGTTTTAGATCATATAAAAGCGGGCAAAAGTGTTTGCCCGCGCGCGACTCCGAACCTGGGTCGTTAAGAAAATCTGCGTGCGATGAAAATGCACCAAAAAGCCACAAAATAATTCATATCTCGAATATTCCTGAATCAATACCGATGAAAAACCTATCATTCGATAGCTAATTTTAGGCTCTATCTCAATAAAAATATGCCCCAAAAAGTGTCAGTGATAGCTAAGGTCGAAAAAGTGGCCTAAACATTCTGACCCCAAAAGTAGATCAAAAACATCGAAATATCAAAACCTTTTGTATGAGACATTTGTTCGCCTTCTCGAGAGCTACAGAATGATATATAACATGTAGGCATTATACCAATCCCCGAGCAAAAACAGCCACGGAAAGGGCCTCCCAAAAATTCGACATTTCACGGCCCCCTCAGGACACCTTTTCCGAAACCCAACCAACCGGGAGTAGGCTCATTTCAAAGCTCTCCAAAAACTAAACAATATTATGAATGTGCCGTCCCGCTCCACCCATAAATCTCCGAGTATTGATTTTCCAAAGGTTTGCTCCTAACAAAATGGGTCCGCCTGTTTTTGCCCTGTATCTATCGATCTGGGACGGCTGTGGAGCAGATCAATAGATCAGAAGATGCGCCTTGAAAAACTACATCATATATGTTCGAGAATCGAAAATCGTACAAACAGATTTTGAGAAAGTGAGCAAATACAGAGTAAAAAAGGGCCAAAAAAGGGGGTCAAATTTTGGTCACGCCCCCCGGCCACGCCTGAGGCACTATCAACTATCCAACCAGGAATCTTAATAATTAAGAGATGGGCTATCGACTCATATTTTTTTCGTTCCACAATTCCTCTCCGTTCAAAAGATCCAATTGCTCAAAGTGGCCAACCCAGCGTAAGCGCGCGCTGAAACGTTGCAACTTTGACCGCTGGCGCCACCCCCAAACCCAAATCCCAAAAATCCCAAACCCATACCATATCGTAGCCCCAATATTCATTTTCCATCCTAAAAAAAACCCCACTCCAAAATCTCACTCCCACCGCCCACGACGCCGCTCCGCGCAAACCCAGTCAATATTGAACAAGCGTTTCTAAGTATACACTCTAACTAGCGGAGCTATGGGGGGACCTGGTTTCAGTATCTTAGCCCATTATCTAACTTGGAGTCTCCGTTATGTCCTAGCATTCAGAACTTTGCATTGGGGGTCACACAAAAACGCGCAAAAGAGTTTGCTCGCGCGCGGATTCGAACCTGGGTCGGTTGAAAATCTGCGTGCGATGAAAATGATATAAAAAGCCACAAAATAATTCATATCTCGAATATGCCTGAAGGAATACAGACGATCAACCTATCATTCGATAGCTAAGTTTTGGCTCTATTTGAATAAAAATATGCCCCAAAAAGTGTCAGTGATAGCTAAGGTCGAAAAAGTGGCCTAAACATTCTGACCCCAAAAGTAGATCAAAAACGTCATTGTATGAAAAAGTTTTGTATGACAAAGTTGTTCGTCTTCTCGAGAGCTACAGAATCATATATAACATGTTGCCATAAGGCCAATCCCCGAGAAAAAAACAGGCGCGGAAAGGGCCTCATAAAAATTCGACATTTCACGGCCCCCTCAGGGTACTTTTCCGGAATCCCAGCCAAACGCGAGTAGGCTCATTTCAAAGCACTCGTAAAACTGTACAATATTCTGAATGTCCCATCCCGCTCCGGTCCCAATTCTCCGAGAATTGATTTTTCAAAGGTTCGCTCCTAACAAAATGGGTTCGCCAGTTTTTGCCTCGTATCTATCGATCTAGGTACTTTCAGTAGATCAGCTATAGATCAGTCGATGCGCCGTCAAAAACTACATGATATATGTCGAAAGCAAGAAATGCGCAGGTACAGATTTTGAGATAGTGAGCAAATACAGAGCAAAAAAGGGCCAAAAAACGGGGTAAAACTTTGGCCACGCCCACAGGAAAGACCCTCGGGCGGAATTCGCCCAATTTGTGTCCTATTAATCTTGAAGACATTCCCTATCAGCCACTATTTTTTTCCTCACCCAATTCCTCTCCGTTCAAAAGATCCAATTGCTCAAAGTGGCCAACCCAGCGTAAGCGCGCGCTGAAACGTTGCAACTTTGACCGCTGGCGCCACCCCCAAACCCAAATCCCAAAAATCCGAAACCCATACCATATCGTAGCCCCAATATTCATTTTCCATCCTAAAAAAAACCCCACTCCAAAATCTCACTCCCACCGCCCACGACGCCGCTCCGCGCAAACCCAGTCAATATTGAACAAGCGTTTCTAAGTATACACTCTAACTAGCGGAGCTATGGGGGGACCTGGTTTCAGTATCTTAGCCCATTATCTAACTTGGAGTCTCCGTTATGTCCTAGCATTCAGAACTTTGCATTGGGGGTCACACAAAAACGCGCAAAAGAGTTTGCTCGCGCGCGGATTCGAACCTGGGTCGGTTGAAAATCTGCGTGCGATGAAAATGATATAAAAAGCCACAAAATAATTCATATCTCGAATATGCCTGAAGGAATACAGACGATCAACCTATCATTCGATAGCTAAGTTTTGGCTCTATTTGAATAAAAATATGCCCCAAAAAGTGTCAGTGATAGCTAAGGTCGAAAAAGTGGCCTAAACATTCTGACCCCAAAAGTAGATCAAAAACGTCATTGTATGAAAAAGTTTTGTATGACAAAGTTGTTCGCCTTCTCGAGAGCTACAGAATCATGTATAACATGTTGCCATAACGTCAATACCCGAGTAGAAACAGCCGCGGAAATGACCTCCCAAAATTTCGAGATTTCACGGCCCCCTCAGGGTACTTTTCCCGGAACGCCAGCCAAACGGGGGTAGGCTCATTTCAAAGCTCTCGTAAAACTGTATAATATTCTAAATGTCCCGTCCCGCTCCGATCACAAATCTCCGAGTATTGATTTTCCAAAGGTTCGCTCCTAACAAAATGGGTTCGCCAGTTTTTGCCTCGTATCTATCGATCTAGGTACTTTCAGTAGATCAGCTATAGATCAGTCGATGCGCCGTCAAAAACTACATGATATATGTCGAAAGCAAGAAATGCGCAGGTACAGATTTTGAGATAGTGAGCAAATACAGAGCAAAAAAGGGCCAAAAAACGGGGTAAAACTTTGGCCACGCCCACAGGAAAGACCCTCGGGCGGAATTCGCCCAATTTGTGTCCTATTAATCTTGAAGACATTCCCTATCAGCCACTATTTTTTTCCTCACCCAATTCCTCTCCGTTCAAAAGATCCAATTGCTCAAAGTGGCCAACCCAGCGTAAGCGCGCGCTGAAACGTTGCAACTTTGACCGCTGGCGCCACCCCCAAACCCAAATCCCAAAAATCCGAAACCCATACCATATCGTAGCCCCAATATTCATTTTCCATCCTAAAAAAAACCCCACTCCAAAATCTCACTCCCACCGCCCACGACGCCGCTCCGCGCAAACCCAGTCAATATTGAACAAGCGTTTCTAAGTATACACTCTAACTAGCGGAGCTATGGGGGGACCTGGTTTCAGTATCTTAGCCCATTATCTAACTTGGAGTCTCCGTTATGTCCTAGCATTCAGAACTTTGCATTGGGGGTCACACAAAAACGCGCAAAAGAGTTTGCTCGCGCGCGGATTCGAACCTGGGTCGGTTGAAAATCTGCGTGCGATGAAAATGATATAAAAAGCCACAAAATAATTCATATCTCGAATATGCCTGAAGGAATACAGACGATCAACCTATCATTCGATAGCTAAGTTTTGGCTCTATTTGAATAAAAATATGCCCCAAAAAGTGTCAGTGATAGCTAAGGTCGAAAAAGTGGCCTAAACATTCTGACCCCAAAAGTAGATCAAAAACGTCATTGTATGAAAAAGTTTTGTATGACAAAGTTGTTCGCCTTCTCGAGAGCTACAGAATCATGTATAACATGTTGCCATAACGTCAATACCCGAGTAGAAACAGCCGCGGAAATGACCTCCCAAAATTTCGAGATTTCACGGCCCCCTCAGGGTACTTTTCCCGGAACGCCAGCCAAACGGGGGTAGGCTCATTTCAAAGCTCTCGTAAAACTGTATAATATTCTAAATGTCCCGTCCCGCTCCGATCACAAATCTCCGAGTATTGATTTTCCAAAGGTTCGCTCCTAACAAAATGGGTTCGCCAGTTTTTGCCTCGTATCTATCGATCTAGGTACTTTCAGTAGATCAGCTATAGATCAGTCGATGCGCCGTCAAAAACTACATGATATATGTCGAAAGCAAGAAATGCGCAGGTACAGATTTTGAGATAGTGAGCAAATACAGAGCAAAAAAGGGCCAAAAAACGGGGTAAAACTTTGGCCACGCCCACAGGAAAGACCCTCGGACGGAATTCGCCCAATTTGTGTCCTATTAATCTTGAAGACATTCCCTATCAGCCACTATTTTTTTCCTCACCCAATTCCTCTCCGTTCAAAAGATCCAATTGCTCAAAGTGGCCAACCCAGCGTTAGCGCGCGCTGAAACGTTGCAACTTTGACCGCTGGCGCCACCCCCAAACCCAAATCCCAAAAATCCGAAACCCATACCATATCGTAGCCCCAATATTCATTTTCCATCCTAAAAAAAACCCCACTCCAAAATCTCACTCCCACCGCCCACGACGCCGCTCCGCGCAAACCCAGTCAATATTGAACAAGCGTTTCTAAGTATACACTCTAACTAGCGGAGCTATGGGGGGACCTGGTTTCAGTATCTTAGCCCATTATCTAACTTGGAGTCTCCGTTATGTCCTAGCATTCAGAACTTTGCATTGGGGTCACACAAAAACGCGCAAAAGAGTTTGCTCGCGCGCGGATTCGAACCTGGGTCGGTTGAAAATCTGCGTGCGATGAAAATGATATAAAAAGCCACAAAATAATTCATATCTCGAATATGCCTGAAGGAATACAGACGATCAACCTATCATTCGATAGCTAAGTTTTGGCTCTATTTGAATAAAAATATGCCCCAAAAAGTGTCAGTGATAGCTAAGGTCGAAAAAGTGGCCTAAACATTCTGACCCCAAAAGTAGATCAAAAACGTCATTGTATGAAAAAGTTTTGTATGACAAAGTTGTTCGCCTTCTCGAGAGCTACAGAATCATGTATAACATGTTGCCATAACGTCAATACCCGAGTAGAAACAGCCGCGGAAATGACCTCCCAAAATTTCGAGATTTCACGGCCCCCTCAGGGTACTTTTCCCGGAACGCCAGCCAAACGGGGGTAGGCTCATTTCAAAGCTCTCGTAAAACTGTATAATATTCTAAATGTCCCGTCCCGCTCCGATCACAAATCTCCGAGTATTGATTTTCCAAAGGTTCGCTCCTAACAAAATGGGTTCGCCAGTTTTTGCCTCGTATCTATCGATCTAGGTACTTTCAGTAGATCAGCTATAGATCAGTCGATGCGCCGTCAAAAACTACATGATATATGTCGAAAGCAAGAAATGCGCAGGTACAGATTTTGAGATAGTGAGCAAATACAGAGCAAAAAAGGGCCAAAAAACGGGGTAAAACTTTGGCCACGCCCACAGGAAAGACCCTCGGGCGGAATTCGCCCAATTTGTGTCCTATTAATCTTGAAGACATTCCCTATCAGCCACTATTTTTTTCCTCACCCAATTCCTCTCCGTTCAAAAGATGCATGCGCTCAAAGTGGCCAACCCAGCGCAACCTCGCCCCAAAAAGTTGCAACTTTGGCCGCTGGCGCCACCCCCAAACCCAAATCCCAAAAATCCGAAACCCATACCATATCGTAGCCCCAATATTCATTTTCCATCCTAAAAAAACCGCACCCCAAAATCTCACCCCCACCGCCCACCACGCCGCTCCGCGCAAACCCAGTCAATATTGAACAAGCAATGCTAAGTAGATTCTCTAACTAGCGGAGCTATGGGGGGACCTGGTTTCAGTATCTTTGCCCATTATCTCCCTCGGAGTCTTCGCTATGTCCTAGCATTAAGAAATTTGCATTGGGGGTCATATAAAAACGCGCAAAAGGGTTTGCCCGCGCGCGACTCCGAACCCGGGTCGGTTGAATATCTGCGTGCCATGAAAATGCACCAAAAAGCCACAAAATAATTCATATCTCGAATATGCCTGAACGAATACAGAAGATCAACCTATCATTCGATAGCTAATTTTAGGCTCTATTCGAATAAAAATATGCCCCAAAAAGTGTCAGTGATAGCTAAGGTCGAAAAAGTGGCCTAAACATTCTGACCCCAAAAGTAGATCAAAAACGTCGTTGTATGAAAACGTTTTGTATGACAAAGTTGTTCGTCTTCTCGAGAGCTACAGAATCATATATAACATGTTGCCATAAGGCCAATCCCCGAGAAAAAACAGCCGCGGAAATGGCCTCCCAAAAATTCGACATTTCAAGGCCCCCTCAGGGTACTTTCCTGGAATCCCAGCCAAACGGGAGTAGGCTCATTTCAAAGCTCTCGTAAAACTGTTTAATATTCTGAAAGTCTCATCCCGCTCCGATCCCTAATCTCCGAGTATTGATTTTTCAAAGGTTCGCACCTAACAAAAGTGGTCGGCCTGTTTTTGCCTCGTATCTATCGATCTAGGCAACTTCAGGAGAACAACCATAGATCAGTCGATGCGCCGTCAAAAACTACATGATATATGTCGAAACAAAGAAAATCGCGGGTACAGATTTTGAAAAAGTGAGAAAAAACAGAGCAAAAAAGGGCCAAAAAACGGTGTAAAAGTTTGGCCACGCCCACTTCCTATACCCTCGGGCGGAATTCGCCCAATTTGTGTCCTATTAATCTTGAAGACATTCCCTATCAGCCACTATTTTTTCCAGCTTCCCATCTTCTCCGAAACAAAAGATACAAAAGCTCAAAGTGGCCAACCCAGCGTAAGCGCGCGCCGAAAAGTTGCAACTTTGACCGCTGGCGCCACTCCCAAACCCAAAACCCAAAAATCCCACACCAATACCAAAACGTAGCCCAAATATTCATTTTCCATCCTCAAAAAACCGCACTCGAAAATCTCAACTCCCCCGCCCACCACGCCGCTCCGCGCAACCCCCGGCAATAATCATCAAGCAATGCTAAGTATACACTCTAACTAGCGGAGCTATGGGGAGACCTGCTTTCAGTATCTTTGCCCATTATCTCCCTTGGAGTGCGCGCTATGTCCTAGCATTGAATTAGTTTAGTTTTAGATCATATAAAAGCGGGCAAAAGTGTTTGCCCGCGCGCGACTCCGAACCTGGGTCGTTAAGAAAATCTGCGTGCGATGAAAATGCACCAAAAAGCCACAAAATAATTCATATCTCGAATATTCCTGAATCAATACCGATGAAAAACCTATCATTCGATAGCTAATTTTAGGCTCTATCTCAATAAAAATATGCCCCAAAAAGTGTCAGTGATAGCTAAGGTCGAAAAAGTGGCCTAAACATTCTGACCCCAAAAGTAGATCAAAAACATCGAAATATCAAAACCTTTTGTATGAGACATTTGTTCGCCTTCTCGAGAGCTACAGAATGATATATAACATGTAGGCATTATACCAATCCCCGAGCAAAAACAGCCACGGAAAGGGCCTCCCAAAAATTCGACATTTCACGGCCCCCTCAGGACACCTTTTCCGAAACCCAACCAACCGGGAGTAGGCTCATTTCAAAGCTCTCCAAAAACTAAACAATATTATGAATGTGCCGTCCCGCTCCACCCATAAATCTCCGAGTATTGATTTTCCAAAGGTTTGCTCCTAACAAAATGGGTCCGCCTGTTTTTGCCCTGTATCTATCGATCTGGGACGGCTGTGGAGCAGATCAATAGATCAGAAGATGCGCCTTGAAAAACTACATCATATATGTTCGAGAATCGAAAATCGTACAAACAGATTTTGAGAAAGTGAGCAAATACAGAGTAAAAAAGGGCCAAAAAAGGGGGTCAAATTTTGGTCACGCCCCCCGGCCACGCCTGAGGCACTATCAACTATCCAACCAGGAATCTTAATAATTAAGAGATGGGCTATCGACTCATATTTTTTTCGTTCCACAATTCCTCTCCGTTCAAAAGATCCAATTGCTCAAAGTGGCCAACCCAGCGTAAGCGCGCGCTGAAACGTTGCAACTTTGACCGCTGGCGCCACCCCCAAACCCAAATCCCAAAAATCCCAAACCCATACCATATCGTAGCCCCAATATTCATTTTCCATCCTAAAAAAAACCCCACTCCAAAATCTCACTCCCACCGCCCACGACGCCGCTCCGCGCAAACCCAGTCAATATTGAACAAGCGTTTCTAAGTATACACTCTAACTAGCGGAGCTATGGGGGGACCTGGTTTCAGTATCTTAGCCCATTATCTAACTTGGAGTCTCCGTTATGTCCTAGCATTCAGAACTTTGCATTGGGGGTCACACAAAAACGCGCAAAAGAGTTTGCTCGCGCGCGGATTCGAACCTGGGTCGGTTGAAAATCTGCGTGCGATGAAAATGATATAAAAAGCCACAAAATAATTCATATCTCGAATATGCCTGAAGGAATACAGACGATCAACCTATCATTCGATAGCTAAGTTTTGGCTCTATTTGAATAAAAATATGCCCCAAAAAGTGTCAGTGATAGCTAAGGTCGAAAAAGTGGCCTAAACATTCTGACCCCAAAAGTAGATCAAAAACGTCATTGTATGAAAAAGTTTTGTATGACAAAGTTGTTCGTCTTCTCGAGAGCTACAGAATCATATATAACATGTTGCCATAAGGCCAATCCCCGAGAAAAAAACAGGCGCGGAAAGGGCCTCATAAAAATTCGACATTTCACGGCCCCCTCAGGGTACTTTTCCGGAATCCCAGCCAAACGCGAGTAGGCTCATTTCAAAGCACTCGTAAAACTGTACAATATTCTGAATGTCCCATCCCGCTCCGGTCCCAATTCTCCGAGAATTGATTTTTCAAAGGTTCGCTCCTAACAAAATGGGTTCGCCAGTTTTTGCCTCGTATCTATCGATCTAGGTACTTTCAGTAGATCAGCTATAGATCAGTCGATGCGCCGTCAAAAACTACATGATATATGTCGAAAGCAAGAAATGCGCAGGTACAGATTTTGAGATAGTGAGCAAATACAGAGCAAAAAAGGGCCAAAAAACGGGGTAAAACTTTGGCCACGCCCACAGGAAAGACCCTCGGGCGGAATTCGCCCAATTTGTGTCCTATTAATCTTGAAGACATTCCCTATCAGCCACTATTTTTTTCCTCACCCAATTCCTCTCCGTTCAAAAGATCCAATTGCTCAAAGTGGCCAACCCAGCGTAAGCGCGCGCTGAAACGTTGCAACTTTGACCGCTGGCGCCACCCCCAAACCCAAATCCCAAAAATCCGAAACCCATACCATATCGTAGCCCCAATATTCATTTTCCATCCTAAAAAAAACCCCACTCCAAAATCTCACTCCCACCGCCCACGACGCCGCTCCGCGCAAACCCAGTCAATATTGAACAAGCGTTTCTAAGTATACACTCTAACTAGCGGAGCTATGGGGGGACCTGGTTTCAGTATCTTAGCCCATTATCTAACTTGGAGTCTCCGTTATGTCCTAGCATTCAGAACTTTGCATTGGGGGTCACACAAAAACGCGCAAAAGAGTTTGCTCGCGCGCGGATTCGAACCTGGGTCGGTTGAAAATCTGCGTGCGATGAAAATGATATAAAAAGCCACAAAATAATTCATATCTCGAATATGCCTGAAGGAATACAGACGATCAACCTATCATTCGATAGCTAAGTTTTGGCTCTATTTGAATAAAAATATGCCCCAAAAAGTGTCAGTGATAGCTAAGGTCGAAAAAGTGGCCTAAACATTCTGACCCCAAAAGTAGATCAAAAACGTCATTGTATGAAAAAGTTTTGTATGACAAAGTTGTTCGCCTTCTCGAGAGCTACAGAATCATGTATAACATGTTGCCATAACGTCAATACCCGAGTAGAAACAGCCGCGGAAATGACCTCCCAAAATTTCGAGATTTCACGGCCCCCTCAGGGTACTTTTCCCGGAACGCCAGCCAAACGGGGGTAGGCTCATTTCAAAGCTCTCGTAAAACTGTATAATATTCTAAATGTCCCGTCCCGCTCCGATCACAAATCTCCGAGTATTGATTTTCCAAAGGTTCGCTCCTAACAAAATGGGTTCGCCAGTTTTTGCCTCGTATCTATCGATCTAGGTACTTTCAGTAGATCAGCTATAGATCAGTCGATGCGCCGTCAAAAACTACATGATATATGTCGAAAGCAAGAAATGCGCAGGTACAGATTTTGAGATAGTGAGCAAATACAGAGCAAAAAAGGGCCAAAAAACGGGGTAAAACTTTGGCCACGCCCACAGGAAAGACCCTCGGGCGGAATTCGCCCAATTTGTGTCCTATTAATCTTGAAGACATTCCCTATCAGCCACTATTTTTTTCCTCACCCAATTCCTCTCCGTTCAAAAGATCCAATTGCTCAAAGTGGCCAACCCAGCGTAAGCGCGCGCTGAAACGTTGCAACTTTGACCGCTGGCGCCACCCCCAAACCCAAATCCCAAAAATCCGAAACCCATACCATATCGTAGCCCCAATATTCATTTTCCATCCTAAAAAAAACCCCACTCCAAAATCTCACTCCCACCGCCCACGACGCCGCTCCGCGCAAACCCAGTCAATATTGAACAAGCGTTTCTAAGTATACACTCTAACTAGCGGAGCTATGGGGGGACCTGGTTTCAGTATCTTAGCCCATTATCTAACTTGGAGTCTCCGTTATGTCCTAGCATTCAGAACTTTGCATTGGGGGTCACACAAAAACGCGCAAAAGAGTTTGCTCGCGCGCGGATTCGAACCTGGGTCGGTTGAAAATCTGCGTGCGATGAAAATGATATAAAAAGCCACAAAATAATTCATATCTCGAATATGCCTGAAGGAATACAGACGATCAACCTATCATTCGATAGCTAAGTTTTGGCTCTATTTGAATAAAAATATGCCCCAAAAAGTGTCAGTGATAGCTAAGGTCGAAAAAGTGGCCTAAACATTCTGACCCCAAAAGTAGATCAAAAACGTCATTGTATGAAAAAGTTTTGTATGACAAAGTTGTTCGCCTTCTCGAGAGCTACAGAATCATGTATAACATGTTGCCATAACGTCAATACCCGAGTAGAAACAGCCGCGGAAATGACCTCCCAAAATTTCGAGATTTCACGGCCCCCTCAGGGTACTTTTCCCGGAACGCCAGCCAAACGGGGGTAGGCTCATTTCAAAGCTCTCGTAAAACTGTATAATATTCTAAATGTCCCGTCCCGCTCCGATCACAAATCTCCGAGTATTGATTTTCCAAAGGTTCGCTCCTAACAAAATGGGTTCGCCAGTTTTTGCCTCGTATCTATCGATCTAGGTACTTTCAGTAGATCAGCTATAGATCAGTCGATGCGCCGTCAAAAACTACATGATATATGTCGAAAGCAAGAAATGCGCAGGTACAGATTTTGAGATAGTGAGCAAATACAGAGCAAAAAAGGGCCAAAAAACGGGGTAAAACTTTGGCCACGCCCACAGGAAAGACCCTCGGACGGAATTCGCCCAATTTGTGTCCTATTAATCTTGAAGACATTCCCTATCAGCCACTATTTTTTTCCTCACCCAATTCCTCTCCGTTCAAAAGATCCAATTGCTCAAAGTGGCCAACCCAGCGTTAGCGCGCGCTGAAACGTTGCAACTTTGACCGCTGGCGCCACCCCCAAACCCAAATCCCAAAAATCCGAAACCCATACCATATCGTAGCCCCAATATTCATTTTCCATCCTAAAAAAAACCCCACTCCAAAATCTCACTCCCACCGCCCACGACGCCGCTCCGCGCAAACCCAGTCAATATTGAACAAGCGTTTCTAAGTATACACTCTAACTAGCGGAGCTATGGGGGGACCTGGTTTCAGTATCTTAGCCCATTATCTAACTTGGAGTCTCCGTTATGTCCTAGCATTCAGAACTTTGCATTGGGGTCACACAAAAACGCGCAAAAGAGTTTGCTCGCGCGCGGATTCGAACCTGGGTCGGTTGAAAATCTGCGTGCGATGAAAATGATATAAAAAGCCACAAAATAATTCATATCTCGAATATGCCTGAAGGAATACAGACGATCAACCTATCATTCGATAGCTAAGTTTTGGCTCTATTTGAATAAAAATATGCCCCAAAAAGTGTCAGTGATAGCTAAGGTCGAAAAAGTGGCCTAAACATTCTGACCCCAAAAGTAGATCAAAAACGTCATTGTATGAAAAAGTTTTGTATGACAAAGTTGTTCGCCTTCTCGAGAGCTACAGAATCATGTATAACATGTTGCCATAACGTCAATACCCGAGTAGAAACAGCCGCGGAAATGACCTCCCAAAATTTCGAGATTTCACGGCCCCCTCAGGGTACTTTTCCCGGAACGCCAGCCAAACGGGGGTAGGCTCATTTCAAAGCTCTCGTAAAACTGTATAATATTCTAAATGTCCCGTCCCGCTCCGATCACAAATCTCCGAGTATTGATTTTCCAAAGGTTCGCTCCTAACAAAATGGGTTCGCCAGTTTTTGCCTCGTATCTATCGATCTAGGTACTTTCAGTAGATCAGCTATAGATCAGTCGATGCGCCGTCAAAAACTACATGATATATGTCGAAAGCAAGAAATGCGCAGGTACAGATTTTGAGATAGTGAGCAAATACAGAGCAAAAAAGGGCCAAAAAACGGGGTAAAACTTTGGCCACGCCCACAGGAAAGACCCTCGGGCGGAATTCGCCCAATTTGTGTCCTATTAATCTTGAAGACATTCCCTATCAGCCACTATTTTTTTCCTCACCCAATTCCTCTCCGTTCAAAAGATCCAATTGCTCAAAGTGGCCAACCCAGCGTAAGCGCGCGCTGAAACGTTGCAACTTTGACCGCTGGCGCCACCCCCAAACCCAAATCCCAAAAATCCGAAACCCATACCATATCGTAGCCCCAATATTCATTTTCCATCCTAAAAAAAACCCCACTCCAAAATCTCACTCCCACCGCCCACGACGCCGCTCCGCGCAAACCCAGTCAATATTGAACAAGCGTTTCTAAGTATACACTCTAACTAGCGGAGCTATGGGGGGACCTGGTTTCAGTATCTTAGCCCATTATCTAACTTGGAGTCTCCGTTATGTCCTAGCATTCAGAACTTTGCATTGGGGGTCACACAAAAACGCGCAAAAGAGTTTGCTCGCGCGCGGATTCGAACCTGGGTCGTTGAAAATCTGCGTGCGATGAAAATGATATAAAAAGCCACAAAATAATTCATATCTCGAATATGCCTGAAGGAATACAGACGATCAACCTATCATTCGATAGCTAAGTTTTGGCTCTATTTGAATAAAAATATGCCCCAAAAAGTGTCAGTGATAGCTAAGGTCGAAAAAGTGGCCTAAACATTCTGACCCCAAAAGTAGATCAAAAACGTCATTGTATGAAAAAGTTTTGTATGACAAAGTTGTTCGCCTTCTCGAGAGCTACAGAATCATGTATAACATGTTGCCATAACGTCAATACCCGAGTAGAAACAGCCGCGGAAATGACCTCCCAAAATTTCGAGATTTCACGGCCCCCTCAGGGTACTTTTCCCGGAACGCCAGCCAAACGGGGGTAGGCTCATTTCAAAGCTCTCGTAAAACTGTATAATATTCTAAATGTCCCGTCCCGCTCCGATCACAAATCTCCGAGTATTGATTTTCCAAAGGTTCGCTCCTAACAAAATGGGTTCGCCAGTTTTTGCCTCGTATCTATCGATCTAGGTACTTTCAGTAGATCAGCTATAGATCAGTCGATGCGCCGTCAAAAACTACATGATATATGTCGAAAGCAAGAAATGCGCAGGTACAGATTTTGAGATAGTGAGCAAATACAGAGCAAAAAAGGGCCAAAAAACGGGGTAAAACTTTGGCCACGCCCACAGGAAAGACCCTCGGGCGGAATTCGCCCAATTTGTGTCCTATTAATCTTGAAGACATTCCCTATCAGCCACTATTTTTTTCCTCACCCAATTCCTCTCCGTTCAAAAGATCCAATTGCTCAAAGTGGCCAACCCAGCGTAAGCGCGCGCTGAAACGTTGCAACTTTGACCGCTGGCGCCACCCCCAAACCCAAATCCCAAAAATCCGAAACCCATACCATATCGTAGCCCCAATATTCATTTTCCATCCTAAAAAAAACCCCACTCCAAAATCTCACTCCCACCGCCCACGACGCCGCTCCGCGCAAACCCAGTCAATATTGAACAAGCGTTTCTAAGTATACACTCTAACTAGCGGAGCTATGGGGGGACCTGGTTTCAGTATCTTAGCCCATTATCTAACTTGGAGTCTCCGTTATGTCCTAGCATTCAGAACTTTGCATTGGGGGTCACACAAAAACGCGCAAAAGAGTTTGCTCGCGCGCGGATTCGAACCTGGGTCGGTTGAAAATCTGCGTGCGATGAAAATGATATAAAAAGCCACAAAATAATTCATATCTCGAATATGCCTGAAGGAATACAGACGATCAACCTATCATTCGATAGCTAAGTTTTGGCTCTATTTGAATAAAAATATGCCCCAAAAAGTGTCAGTGATAGCTAAGGTCGAAAAAGTGGCCTAAACATTCTGACCCCAAAAGTAGATCAAAAACGTCATTGTATGAAAAAGTTTTGTATGACAAAGTTGTTCGCCTTCTCGAGAGCTACAGAATCATGTATAACATGTTGCCATAACGTCAATACCCGAGTAGAAACAGCCGCGGAAATGACCTCCCAAAATTTCGAGATTTCACGGCCCCCTCAGGGTACTTTTCCCGGAACGCCAGCCAAACGGGGGTAGGCTCATTTCAAAGCTCTCGTAAAACTGTATAATATTCTAAATGTCCCGTCCCGCTCCGATCACAAATCTCCGAGTATTGATTTTCCAAAGGTTCGCTCCTAACAAAATGGGTTCGCCAGTTTTTGCCTCGTATCTATCGATCTAGGTACTTTCAGTAGATCAGCTATAGATCAGTCGATGCGCCGTCAAAAACTACATGATATATGTCGAAAGCAAGAAATGCGCAGGTACAGATTTTGAGATAGTGAGCAAATACAGAGCAAAAAAGGGCCAAAAAACGGGGTAAAACTTTGGCCACGCCCACAGGAAAGACCCTCGGGCGGAATTCGCCCAATTTGTGTCCTATTAATCTTGAAGACATTCCCTATCAGCCACTATTTTTTTCCTCACCCAATTCCTCTCCGTTCAAAAGATCCAATTGCTCAAAGTGGCCAACCCAGCGTAAGCGCGCGCTGAAACGTTGCAACTTTGACCGCTGGCGCCACCCCCAAACCCAAATCCCAAAAATCCGAAACCCATACCATATCGTAGCCCCAATATTCATTTTCCATCCTAAAAAAAACCCCACTCCAAAATCTCACTCCCACCGCCCACGACGCCGCTCCGCGCAAACCCAGTCAATATTGAACAAGCGTTTCTAAGTATACACTCTAACTAGCGGAGCTATGGGGGGACCTGGTTTCAGTATCTTAGCCCATTATCTAACTTGGAGTCTCCGTTATGTCCTAGCATTCAGAACTTTGCATTGGGGGTCACACAAAAACGCGCAAAAGAGTTTGCTCGCGCGCGGATTCGAACCTGGGTCGTTGAAAATCTGCGTGCGATGAAAATGATATAAAAAGCCACAAAATAATTCATATCTCGAATATGCCTGAAGGAATACAGACGATCAACCTATCATTCGATAGCTAAGTTTTGGCTCTATTTGAATAAAAATATGCCCCAAAAAGTGTCAGTGATAGCTAAGGTCGAAAAAGTGGCCTAAACATTCTGACCCCAAAAGTAGATCAAAAACGTCATTGTATGAAAAAGTTTTGTATGACAAAGTTGTTCGCCTTCTCGAGAGCTACAGAATCATGTATAACATGTTGCCATAACGTCAATACCCGAGTAGAAACAGCCGCGGAAATGACCTCCCAAAATTTCGAGATTTCACGGCCCCCTCAGGGTACTTTTCCCGGAACGCCAGCCAAACGGGGGTAGGCTCATTTCAAAGCTCTCGTAAAACTGTATAATATTCTAAATGTCCCGTCCCGCTCCGATCACAAATCTCCGAGTATTGATTTTCCAAAGGTTCGCTCCTAACAAAATGGGTTCGCCAGTTTTTGCCTCGTATCTATCGATCTAGGTACTTTCAGTAGATCAGCTATAGATCAGTCGATGCGCCGTCAAAAACTACATGATATATGTCGAAAGCAAGAAATGCGCAGGTACAGATTTTGAGATAGTGAGCAAATACAGAGCAAAAAAGGGCCAAAAAACGGGGTAAAACTTTGGCCACGCCCACAGGAAAGACCCTCGGGCGGAATTCGCCCAATTTGTGTCCTATTAATCTTGAAGACATTCCCTATCAGCCACTATTTTTTTCCTCACCCAATTCCTCTCCGTTCAAAAGATCCAATTGCTCAAAGTGGCCAACCCAGCGTAAGCGCGCGCTGAAACGTTGCAACTTTGACCGCTGGCGCCACCCCCAAACCCAAATCCCAAAAATCCGAAACCCATACCATATCGTAGCCCCAATATTCATTTTCCATCCTAAAAAAAACCCCACTCCAAAATCTCACTCCCACCGCCCACGACGCCGCTCCGCGCAAACCCAGTCAATATTGAACAAGCGTTTCTAAGTATACACTCTAACTAGCGGAGCTATGGGGGGACCTGGTTTCAGTATCTTAGCCCATTATCTAACTTGGAGTCTCCGTTATGTCCTAGCATTCAGAACTTTGCATTGGGGGTCACACAAAAACGCGCAAAAGAGTTTGCTCGCGCGCGGATTCGAACCTGGGTCGGTTGAAAATCTGCGTGCGATGAAAATGATATAAAAAGCCACAAAATAATTCATATCTCGAATATGCCTGAAGGAATACAGACGATCAACCTATCATTCGATAGCTAAGTTTTGGCTCTATTTGAATAAAAATATGCCCCAAAAAGTGTCAGTGATAGCTAAGGTCGAAAAAGTGGCCTAAACATTCTGACCCCAAAAGTAGATCAAAAACGTCATTGTATGAAAAAGTTTTGTATGACAAAGTTGTTCGCCTTCTCGAGAGCTACAGAATCATGTATAACATGTTGCCATAACGTCAATACCCGAGTAGAAACAGCCGCGGAAATGACCTCCCAAAATTTCGAGATTTCACGGCCCCCTCAGGGTACTTTTCCCGGAACGCCAGCCAAACGGGGGTAGGCTCATTTCAAAGCTCTCGTAAAACTGTATAATATTCTAAATGTCCCGTCCCGCTCCGATCACAAATCTCCGAGTATTGATTTTCCAAAGGTTCGCTCCTAACAAAATGGGTCCGCCTGTTTTTGCCTCGTATCTATTGATCTAGGTAACTTCAGGACCTGGGCAATAGATCATTCGATGCGCCGTCCAAAACTACATGATATATGTCGAAACAAAGAAAATCGTGGGTACAGATTTTGAAAAAGTGAGAAAAAACAGAGCAAAAAAGGGCCAAAAAAGGGGGTCAAATTTTGGCCACGCCCCCTGACCGCCCCTGAGGCACTATCACCAAACCAAACAGGAATCTTAATAATCAAGACATGGGCTATCGACTCATATTTTTTTCGTTCGCCAATTCCTCTCCGTTCAAAAGATGCAAACGCTCAAAGTGGCCAACCCAGCGCAAGCTCGCGCCAAAAAGGTACAACTTTGGCCGCCGGCGCCGACCCCAAACCCCAAACCAAAAAATCGCAAAACAATACCAAAACGTAGCCAGAATATTCATTTACCATCCTAAAAAAAAAACCCCACCAAAAAATCTCACCCCCACCGTCCACCACGCCGCTCCGCGCAACCCCCGTAAATAATCGACAAGCGTTTCTAAGTATACACTCTAATGAGAACATTGACTGGACATGATATGCTTGCCAACAATGAAATAAATACCTAACGATAAGATGAGCTATAATTATTGATTGCAGACGATGAAATGGCTCGGTCTGAAGGTCATCACTGGGAAAGTGGAGATAACGAAGCCACTTCTCAGATTCGTTGACACTCAGGAGAATGTGGGGGAATTCTCTCGCGTTTTTTTATTATCCATTTATAATCTGAAGAAATTTTTTTTTGCTTTTGCAGTCCTGTTGAAAATAAAGTTGTAATTTCTAACTGATCTTTAATATTTGTAGCCGAATCGGTCGAGTGAGATGCTACGCGATTTCTGGGGCAAATTCAACTTCTCGGCTCTCGAAGAGCGGATCGGCTACAGATTCAATGACAAGGCGTATTTGCTGCAGGCGAGTCACTGTTTCTTTTTAAATTATCTTTTTTTTTTAATTATAACTTATTACTAGGAAATGGCATGCATTATATTTGGACGAGGACTTTATGAGTTCTTTTTTAGGCATTCACACACGCTTCCTACTACCCGAATCGTATCACTGGCTGCTATCAGGTTCAGTTATCTCTTGTTTTTCCTTTTCTTTAAACAATCAGATGAAATCATTCTTTTAAGGACATATATTTAACAAATCGTTTTTTTGTTGCTTTGAAACGGAAGCGCTCTATTAAATAGCTGAAACATAAAAAAAACGGATCGTTTCTTCTCTCCTTTTATTAATTATCGCGATAACGAGATCAGTGGAAAACACATCTATTCTCGGGGGCAAAAAAAAAATCTTACAGCGCCTCGAGTTCCTCGGAGACGCCGTCCTTGACTACGTGATCACTCGCTTCCTCTTCGAGCATGAGCGACAGTACTCGCCCGGTGTCCTCACCGATCTCAGATCGGCTCTAGTCAACAATACAATCTTTGCTTCTCTCGCTGTCAAGTACGACTTTCACAAGGTGGGCCGTGAATTTTTCTAACTTTTATTGTTTGGCAAAGTTAAAACGAAGCTTATACTTTGTGTTGCTTCGTTTATAGACGCCCGCCTAATCAAACAGCGCGGTTGCCAAATGTATGCCAAATAAACTAGGAAAAATTCATTTTTCTTACAATTTAATTACCTGAGGTAAAAATTATATTAAATTATGCTACTTTCAGCACTTTGTCGCGATGTGCCCCGGCCTTCACTTTATGATTGAGAAGTTTGTCAAGCTCTGCAAAGAGCGCAACTTCTTTGGCGCTAACTTCCACTCTGAGGTCGAGAAAAGCTTGTCACTTCGAATCTCCCTCTCCACTCACTTTCACTCTCTCTCTCTCTCTCTCTCTCTCTTTCTCTCTCTCTCACATTCACTCTGTTTCATTCTCTCTCTCTCTCTCTCTCGCACCTCTCTCTCTCCCTCTCTCTCTCTTTCCCTCTCTCTCTCTCTTTCCCTCTCTCTCTTTCCCTCTTCAGATGTACATGGTGACAACGGAGGACGAGATTGACGAAGGTCAAGAGGAAGATGTTGAGGTACCCAAGGCAATGGGTGACATTTTCGAGAGCGTCGCGGGTGCCATCTACCTGGTGAGGACGTATTTTATTGACTAGCATTTTAAATTAATATAGTGTCGTAGAGTGTTATTAAACATGTTTTCATAGGTAACTGTTTAACATTAAACATTAAATTAATTATGTACTAATAATAACTCTTAAATATATAATACTTCACAGTCCTTGAGAATATATTTCGTGCATATATAATTTAGCATGTTAATTTAGTTAAGTATTATAAAAGTAATTAAATATATGTTCTTAAGGACTGCGGCCGTGATCTGGATGTTGTATTTCGCGTCTTCTACCATCTGATGTCGGAGACAATCGAGGAGTGCTGCCGCAATCCTCCACGGAGTCCAGTCAGAGAACTCCTCGAGAGGGAGCAGGACAAGGCCAAGTTCTCGTCAGTTTTTTTTTATATTCTATTCATCCCTATTATTTTGTTTGTTGCAATTGTTTTATACATGAGAGATGAAGTATGTATATTACTAGCAAGTTTTTCTCAAAAAAGCTTACCAGTAAAACTTAGCAAGTTTGTCAGATCGTTCACTTAGTATTATTTACCTTCGTCCTCTTAAGATAACTTTGGCCGTATTTTTTGGCAAGCATGATTTTTCATTCTCTCATTACAGTAAGATGGAGCGTATCATGGAGCTGGGCAAAGTGCGGGTTACGGTAGAAGTGGGCGTGGCCAAGACTCGCTTCACTGGAATGGGCAGGAACTACAGGATTGCCAAGACGACCGCTGCGAAGAGAGCGCTCAGGTAGGAGAGAAAGCGAAGAGAAGAGAGGGAGAAGAGAGAGAGAGAAAGAGAGAGAGAGAGAGAGGTGTGGAGGGAAGAAAACAAATGAATTGCATGAATCTGAAGAATGGAAGTAACATATATTTTAAATTTAAGAAGTATCATTAGAGAAATGTAATGCCACTCTCAAAAAATGCCCCCTGGGGCCATATAATGGCCTCGTTATATTTTCAGATATCTCAAGAGTCTCGACGATGACAAGCGCAGACAGGAGAGAAGAGCAGCGGCCGCTGCTCTTGCTACAGCGACAGTTTCGAATACTTAGAAGAAGGCAGGCATCTGATCCAGTCGACCGACAACCGACAGGAATCTGATCCAACTGAACGCAACAACTTACCGTAACCCTCTCACGTAGCATTATTGCTGTTCGGTCGCTATATTTGCAATAGCTATTGAAAATTATTGTTATTAATTTAGCTTTTTGTTATACAAATGTTTTGACGTCACCTAGTATTTATTATTACAGTGTCCAGTGTTTTTCTAACCGTTTTACCGCCATCTGACTTGGCAGAGAAAATGACAACCTTGAGATTCGTTCGATGTAGATTGGTCGCTTTGTAAGAAAAGAAGATTTCTGATAGCTCTATGAGCTGGACCGTCATTACCACGTGTGCAATACGAGTTGTTTGCTTTTTTTTTATCCCACCTAGCTTATCGTACTACTTGTACTTGAACTATTCTAGTTTTTATTTTCTCTTCTACGATTTCACGTCCTCGATTAATCCAAATTTCTATTTATTTTATTCTTCTATTTATTCTTAGCATCACGAATAAAGAAGTACCTGCAAGAAAATTTTGATGTTTTTTCTTCTTTCATATGAAAACGTAGAAAATTCGTTTTTTAGATTATATCTTCTTGTCGTTGCCGGCTTGCACCCCCTAATAATAACAGAGTAAAGAGAAAATTGGTGGGAAAACAATGAGACGGACGACTCATCGGGAATTTAAGCGTTTGATCTCGCGAGATGATGCCGTTATGGTTTAGAATGTAAGCGAAGTCACAGGAATGGAGAAAAATTTTTTTTTTCCTCTCACCATAAATTCTATACTTAATTCTCTGACCCTTTCTATTTTATGGAGTGTTTTTCTTCGTTAAGTGAGACCTTTAACTTTACCTTTTAGCATTCTACGTCGTTAACAACGTTGCCTCTGCCGCGGCACGCGATGCATCTCTCGCGCTCACTGAATCTAAGTCAGTTAGCAGTTGTTCATAACTAAGTTACTCTGGGCAAGGTATCTTCATTCGCTGAATACGAATCCCATTACCCATATTGGAATGTTTAGTTCCATTGACAAAAAGAAATGATGCATATTAATCTGGCTCCTATTCTTGTAAATTCTCCTTTATCTCTGAAACAATAACATTCCTAATAAACAAAATCGCTCTCGGTTTATTTGACGATTAGTTTATTAATTATTTAATTTTAAAGGCCTTTTTGCCCGATTTTTCTTCTTCTTTTTTAAGGCCGTGAGGCCTACATCACGCGCATCCGGTCAGTTTGTACTGTTTTTTTAAAGTTAAATTTCTTTAAATGATCTCATAGTTATTGGGAGACTATATTCAATTCATTCTTTTCGTATTTTGTTTTGCTGTACTTTAGCCCTCTTTTTCGAATGATGACGCCGCACAATCAGAAACGACGACAAGTAAAAGATTTCGACTTCATCGCTGGGAACACATCCCGATCAGATTTTTACAAATTTTCACAGCTCCAATTCCTGCGAGTAAGACAGATTTCTCTATTTTTTTATATTTACTTTAATTTTTCTTCTTAATAATTGTATTATTTCTTTTTAGAATCTTACGATATACAATAACTATTTCAACGGTCTCGTAGATCCATCTTTACAACCTCTAAGTTTGAGGATTCTTTTCTTCTTGTTTCTCTTTTGAACGTATCCGCATGATCAGTGCTGAACAAGGCCGGCGCATGCGCCGTGTTCTACCCCCCCCCCCCCCCGGCCAGCTCAAAATTTCGTTGAACCCCCCGGATGAAACATTTTTTGCATGAAAAACGGCACTTTTTTCACAAGAAAGGTGATTTTTGACCGAAAAAGTCATTTTTTCGGCTTTGTACCTCCCCCCGGGCCTGAAGTCCTGCGCCGGACCTTGTTCAGCTATGCGCATGATTTGAGCGACACACGGTTGTTGGCCGCTACCGTGATCTGCTGCCTGAGAAGGAAGACGTCTTTCGCGCCACGCGTCATATCAGCAAGCGTATTCTCAATGCTCTTTTGAAGGTAACCGCTCATGTTCTTACCAGCCTTCTTCAAGTTTAGTTCTGATAATACTCTAGCAGGGTGTTTCGGGAAATGGAAGAAAACAGGTTTTTTTTTCAAATGATTTTGATGATACCCACCCCTTTTCCCTGGTTTTTCTTTACAGCGTGACCTGAGCGGCCTGGCCGACAAGATGCACCGGCCGGAGACTTTGCCGATCATTGCTCGCCTTGCCAACCTCGACTCTATTCCACCCGAAAAGCTGCGCCCTCTCCGTGTTAGAGTTTTTTTTCTCTTCCTTGCATCCTTATCAATGATCAAGTTTTTGAAGAAGGTATACTTAATAAAATAATTGGACCAATCCTTTTTTTTAGATCGACGACAATGACTTCTTTGATCATTGCCAAGAGAACACATTCGACCCCTGGGGCCCTCAAGATGGATTCTTTGGAAGAATATGGAGATTTCTTATCAAGCGGACGCAGTCGGGTAGATCTTTTTTTATTTATTCATTCTGAAACATTTTTAATATTTTTAGTATTTTTATTATTTCATCAATTTTCACACTAAGATACATAGAATTCAGATGACCTCTATTCCTACGTTATCGACGCAAAACTTTGCCACGTTGACCTCCTTGGCCAGCCGTGTAAGCCATATATTTGGTTCGTTTTGAGAGAGCGGATTGATCAGGCATTAATTCAGAGGATTCATAGATGAGATGCATCCTGAGAACATTTTTTTTTTATATAGTAATATCGTTCTTTATTTTTTAAATATTTGTTGTATACAAAACTGCAAGCGAGCGCGAATTTGGGGTTACTTATTTTTTTCCGATTTCAGCTTTGACTTCTTGCAATCCGCTGTCTACGACAGCCGCACTCTTCTTCGTCTCGCTAACAAATACAGAGTTCATTCGCCTTCACGAAAGACACTTCTGCGGGAGTATGGCTATGATTCTCCTAAAGTCGTAATTGTTAGACTCTGGATCGCATACGAGGTTGGAGGAGGAAAGAGCCAGAAGAACTATGCGAGACCGTTAGGGCGATAAATCAATTTATGATGAACTGTTGGCACTTTTCATTTTCGCATCCGAGATAAGGCCCGGCTTTAATTTCTGAGATGATCTTCTCTTTTTCTCCATTCTTTTCAGGCCAAATCGAACGATTATCGTGTGGATGGATTCAAAGAAGAGGCACAATTGTGCAATTTTACAGTCGTTCACTTGTCGCATGGCTAAGAAGATGTCATGTTATCTTAACACTTGTGATATCCTTCTCATCGTGCTCATTGGGTATTTTGTAGCCGTTTTGCTCGCTCAGTCGGATTCTAATCATAATTAGATTTCTTTTTGCTTTCACAATATTTCCCAGTGAATTCTTCTTTTAATGGACTCCAGAGTTAGTCAGGTTACCACATGCAGTTTCCA